>OY757942.1:45295174-45382674 GCA_963585895.1 Sepioteuthis lessoniana | reverse complement strand
CCTCTACTCTAGCTTTCGGTCTCCCTAAGCATTCGGCAAGCGTCGATGTCTTTTTTTCCGCATGGCAGAGTTCCCTGAAGCATATTTGTTTTCCTGTCAGACATGTTTTATACAATATCTGTTACATATAAAAAAGTGACCCCTTTTCCTAAAAAAAAAATAAAGATTTATTAAAGGGACGGTCATCGTTGCTAAAAATGGAATCGGTGGGCCGAGTTCCGTTACCGGGCGGGGGTGTTTGCGTTAATGCACTTGAGAACGGCATGAATCCCTTTCTTCGCCCTTCTCCCAGCCATGGCTCAATAGTAGGGCAGGCTAGGTTCTGAAGTCTTGGCAGGTAACTGGTCTAAAAAAAAAAAAACTATTCAAACGAACCTTACTCCACTTAAAAATTGACCATGTACGGGATCCTGCTAATGTCGGACGGGGCTCACTAAATACAAATATATACTAAATACAAATATATAGGTCGGTTGGTTGTTTTATTTTAGGGCCTTTAAACCCTTTTCAGGTCATTTAATGCGGAATTGAGTCATTTTGATAAAAGTTTCAAATTATTCCCTTTAGTATGATTATTGTTTTGTTTACACACAGTTAAATGTCAAACAATTCACAAAGGTTTAATGTAAAAAACAGTTCTGCTTCAAACAATTTAGTTTAGCGTACACTTTAGGGTTTTTTGGGTTTGATTTTAAGCCATATCCACCATTGTAGGTTGTTTATTGCAAAATCCATTTTTATACATTAAACAGTTCTATTTCAGATAGTCCAGTTTCGCATAAGTACACAGTTTAAAATCTTTTCTATTTCAAAGTCAAAACCTGTTCTATTTCAAGCTATTCAGTTTAGTCAACAAAGTTAAATGGTTCAAAGTATTCCTATGTATAACTAACTATTCAATTAACTATCAATCATTTGTTTACCCACAGTTAAAAGTAAAAACAGTTCTATTTCAAACAATTCAGTTTAGCGTAAGCATACAGTTTAGTTCTATTTGACGTATAGATGGGTTAGTATCAACCCTTTTTGTGTCATTAAAGACCGAGTTAAATTTAAAACAATTCAGTTTCGTATCAGTACAATTTTTGTTTACCAACGATTTAATATCAAAGCAGTTCTATTTCAAACAATTCCGTTTAGCATAAGTACACAATTTCAATGTCGAAAACAGTTCTGTTTCAGACCCTATCAGGTGCTACCACTCCGGGTCAGTGTAGACCTGGGAGCGATGGCAATGAAAAGGTACTCTGCATTTCCCAAAACTCCAGGATTACTGGAACATCACCCTCAGCTGCTTTAGTGTCATATTTAGGACACTCGTTGGGAGAGGGTCTTAGCCCTTTACAGAGACGCAGTCGGTGTATTCTACAGCCCCAGCCGACTGGGCCCACAAATATATAGTGGGATGGTTCAACCACTACTTCCATACCGCCAACATCAACTTTTCATATTGTAAGACATCGCTCGCAGAAGTTCTTCAAGGCTACATCCTGTATCGTCACAGAGCTGTTGCATGTAGGTCCTAGTTGATCGTACGGCTTTTCCTCGTCCATATGAGGTGGTCCGCAGGAATATGTCACTTATGAGTTCGTCCCTTCTTCTCTAGCAGTGTCCCGCATATTTGGTTCGTTTAACTTGGATTATTTTCCTGATGGGTGGAAAGTGGCCGTACAACATTCATTTATATCACTAATTTGACCACACAGTCAGTCGGAGGGGACCGATCCGATTAATCAGCTGGTCATTTCAAACTCTAAAAGCTACTCCGGACGTATTCTTTAAATCCCTCTTGGAACAAACAAACATCCAACTAATTTGTCTGAGAGTCAATCGCATTGAGCATCCTTTTTATGACACTAAACGGTATCTGATGGTAAGGATCTACTCCTGGACCTTCGAGGAATGCCGAGTATCACTTCATTAGCATTACTCTCCAGAGGACTCAGACCCGGAATGGTAGTACGTATTCGAGTCCAATCTATGAGCCGAATAGAACTGCTTGACCAATAAACTCTGTGCAAGCAAATAACTGATTAGAATTGAACTATTAGTGTTACATCGAGGGAGCCAAGTAAATGCACAGAAGTGGTTAATATTAAATTATTGTTATTATTATTATTATTTACTCCTTTAGAGTTTTTCACATCAGCGACATCTGATGGTCTTTCACTGGAGTTTGAGTGACAACAAGTCTCCACAAGTCTCCGGGACTCGTCTCAGGATTCTGGCCGTTCTTAGCAGTGCTGTCGTTTGGATAGTCTCTACCCGTCTGCCAACTTCCAAGTCTTCCAGGCCTTTTAATAATCCTTTAGTTATTGTGCCTAACGCACCAATCACAATCGGCACAATCATTACTTTCATGTTCCACAGTTTTTTAATTCTCTAGCAAGGTGGAGGTACTTATCCTTCTTTTCACTTTCCTTCAGATTTATTCTGTGGTCCGCCGGGACAGCAAAGTCGACAATTTTACAGATTCTCTTTTTTTGTTGATTATTATGAGGTCTGGTTTTCTGGCTGGGATTTATTATTATTATTATTATTATTATTATTATTATTTTCTCCTTTAGAGTTTTTTTACATCAGTGTTAGCTGATAGTCTTTCACTGGAGTTTGAGTGACATCAAGTCTTCTCAAGTCTCCAGAACTCTTCTCAGTATTCTGGTCGTTCTCAACAATGCAACAGTTTGGATGATCTCCACTTGTCCTCCGACTTCCAAGCCCTCCAGGCCCTTTTATAGTCCTTCAGTTCCTGTACTGAGTGCATCAATTACAATTGGTATAATCATCACCCTCATGTTCCATAGTTTTTTTTAATTCCCGGGCAAAATCGAGGTACTTATCCTTCTTTTCACTTTCTCTCAGTTTTATTCTGTGGTCAGCCGGAACAATTTTGCAGGTTCTCTTTTTCTTGTCGATTACTATAAGGTCTGGTCTTCTGGCCAAGATTAGGCGATCCGTATGTATGTCAAAGTCCCATAGTAGCTTATGTGTGTCATTTTCAAGACAGGTGCTGATTTGTGCATATACCATTTGTTGGTATGGTCAAAATTAATTTTTTTGCACATCCCCCAGTGGATCACCTTGCCTTTCGACATCATTTTAAGCACACCAACTATAATTTGAATCACCGTCACCCTCATATTCCAGATTATTATCATCATTATCATTTACTCATTAGAGTTTTTCACATCAGCGTTAACCGATGGTTTTTCACTGGTGTCTGAGTGATAGCAAGTCTCCTCAAGTCTCCAGGACTCTTCTCAGTATTTTGGCTATTCTCAATAATGTAATACTTTGGATGATGTCCACCCGTCCGCCAACTTCCAAGTCCTCCAGTCCCTTTAGTAATCCATTAGTTACTGTACCAAACGTACCAATTACAATTGGTATAATTGTCACCCTCATGTTCCATAGTTTTTTCAATTCCCTAGCAAGGTCGAGGTACTTATCCTTTTTTTCACATTCTTTCAGTTTTATTCTGTGGTCAGCCGGGACAGCAAAGTCGACTATTTTGCAATTTTTCTTTTTTTTCTTTTTGTTGATTATTATTATTATTAGGTCTGGTCTTCTGGCCGAGATTAGGTGATCCGTGTGTATGTCAAAGTCCCATAGGAGTTTATGTGTGTCATTTTCAAGGACAGCTACTCGGTTGTGCATATACCATTTGTTCGTTATGTCAAATTTAAATTTTCTTGCACATTTCCAAGTGTATCACCTTGCCGACCCCGTCGTGCCTAGTTTTATATTCCTTCTGTGTTAATTTGCTGCATTCGCTTTTTATGTGATTGATGGTTTCATCTCTGTCACCACATAACCTACATTTGCTATTTTATTGCGTCTAATCGATTCTCGGTTTGATTTGATTGATTCTTGTGGCGTTGTTTTGTGCTGTTATTAGGAGAGGTTCTGTTTCTCTTTAAAAGTTTCCTTTCATTAACCACGTCCAGGTTTTTTCGTGCGAGATGTCGTTTATTAGTCGTTGAAAGAGCTCATGGAGTTGAATTTCTTCCCATTTTTTTTTCTAGTTATGGTCATCCTGTTGGTCACCGTGTCGTTAGTATCATTTTTTTATTGTTGTAATCAGTCCTCCTTCGTGTTTTTCTATGTAGTCTTCGGGTCGTTGTTTGGATGCGTCCTCATTGTCTTCAATGCTGGCGAGTCCTCTTCCTCCTGCATTTCTTCTTCTTAGTATTGTTATCATTCAGTAATTTTCTATGAATTATTATTAATTATTCGAAACTGTTCGCTAATTATTTGTATTTGATGGGAATACTTGATAAATGAAATTTCAAATGTTAAATAGCAATACTTGAAATCATTTGAATAGATTTATTGATGGCAGATTGCAATACTAAAAATCTTTTAATTGTGTGCTGAGAAATGATTTATATTCAATAGAATTAATTATTTGAAATCTTTTAACTGTGTGCAAATAAATTAGCTCTGACTTCTTTAAAAATAAAGTTGGCTATAAACTATTTGTTGACAACTCAATCTCTCTCTCTCTCTCTTTCTCTCTCTCTCTCAATATATATATATATATATATATATATATATGTGTGTGTGTGTGTGTGTGTGTGTGTGTGTGTGTGTGTATTATAATGGTTCTTTTTCCAGCTCTCATCCTCCCACGCATCCCTTATCATCAACAGACAGTTGAAATATGTGTGTATATGTAAAGATGCATGCTATTAAATACGCAAGGAAATGTATATATATATATATATATATATATATATATATATATATATATATATATATATATAAAATTACCTTAAATCGTAAGTCGGAAATCTCCTACTAAAGTTTCACCTTAACGGATCATCAGGAAGTCTCATACCGACCAATGATAAAGGAGAAAACGCCGTTTTTTATATTCCCCAAAAACCTACCTAGCTTAAAATTTACATAACATAAGAAACAAATAAAAGGAACAAAAAACCTTACTTTTATTTAAAAAAAGAAAAAAACCCTCAGGTATAAATACTCCGAAACCTATCCCTAATTATAGAGCAACCACGCCCTTTTGTGTCTTCAACTATTTAACACCCCCAACCTTTCGTTCAACATATATATGTATATATTTAACATACATATATATATTTAACATCTCCGACTTTTGGTTTAACATATATATATATATATATATATATATATATATATATATATCATCGGAAACATTACCAACTCAGAAATGGATAAAGTTACACCGGAATATTCATTGAAAAATATCCCTTACCCATCCTACCATGGTTTTCGATCGGCTCTGACAGAGAAAATGGTGGACTTCATCAAAAGACTGCGGTGGAAAGCCTTTTACTACCTGGATTCTTGTGAAAACACTGACTATGTTAAGAAAGAGGTTTACAACCTCAAATCCCAAAATACTCCTCCAAATAATAGGCTACTTGACGCGTTTGAAACGGACTTATTCAAACTAATTAAAATTGTTAAATTTAAAAAGGTACCTAATAATTTTCAAACGAAATTAAAACATGATATAAAGGAAATTAAAACGTCTAAATATATATGGGTAAGGTCAGATAAATCTAAAAATATATATAAAATTGAACCCTCTAAATATCAAGAAATTTTAAAGAGCAAAATTACAAATAATTACAAAATAGACTATAATAATACTATTGAACAAATAGATAAGGATACTTCTAAATTTGCGAGTAGGTTACAAATTGAAGATAGGTTAGGAAAATTTAAAAAGAATATTCTAATTAAGGATCACAAACCAAATTTTGAAAATAAATTGCCAGCCAGACTGATTAACCCCTCTAAGACAGAGTTAGGTAGGATATCTAAGTGTATTATTCAAAATATTGTAAATAGTGTCAAAAAAGCCAACCATTGCAATCTTTGGGCGAATTATTATGAGACCATTGAATGGTTTAAGGGGATAAAAAATAAGAGTAAAGCGACCTTCATACAATTTGACATCATTGATTTCTATCCTTCCATAACTAAAAATCTTCCAGTAGATAGTATCAATTATGCACGTAAATATATAGATATAACAAATGAACAATATGAAATAATATTAGCTTGTAGAGAAACAGTTATAAAAAATAATGATTCAACTTGGGTAAAAAATGGATTAGAAAATTTTGACGTTCCAATGGGAGGGTATGATTCCTCCCAAATAGCAGACCTTGTAGGTTTATATATATTAAATATGCTTACTAGAATTATTAGTCATCAACAAGCTGGTTTGTACCATGATGATGGTTTAATATATATCCCAAATAGTAATGGCCCTCTTAGCTCTAGCATACAAAAAAGGATTATAAGGGCCTTTAAGTTTTGGGGTTTTTTGGATAGAAATCTCATCTAATATTAAAATAGTCAATTTCTTGGATGTGACTTTAGATCTATCAAATAATTCCTATAAACCTTTCATAAAGACCAATCAGAACCCTACGTACATTAATGTTAATTCTAATCACCCTAAAAACATAATTAGGCAAATCCCAAAAGCGGTAAATTTAAGGATAGGTAAGCTATCTGCAAATGAAAAGATTTTCAAAGAGAGTAGTAAGAGATATATAAATGCCCTTAAAAATAGTGGTTTTAATGAGGATTTTAGGTATTTAAATGAAAATATAACAAATGAAATTACTAAAGAAAATAATAATTACGATCAAAAAAATAAAAATAGAAAAAGGAAAATTATATGGTTTAACCCCCCTTTTTGTAAACTAGCCAATATAGATGTAGGTAAATATTTTTTGAGACTGATAGATAAACATTTTAAACAAGATAATATATTACATAAAATATTTAATAGGAAAACCTTGAAAATAAGTTATTCTTGCACAAAAAATATTTCTCAAATAATAAATAGTCATAATAATGAATTAATTAATAAATTTCGTAACCGAGTAAAGAATAATAATGATAATAGTAAAAAAATAGAATGTAACTGTAAATCTCGAAGTGATTGTCCAATGAATGGTTTGTGTAATTCAGATAACGTAGTATATCAAGCTATTATTTATCCAAAAGAGAACATAAACGATAAGAAATATTATATTGGAATTTCATCTACTAATTTTAAAATTAGGTATGGAAATCATAAATTCTCCTTCTCCCATGAGCATAAAAAAAATCAAACTGCTCTATCCAAACATTATTGGGGATTAAAAGTTAAAGGGTTAACCCCGGAAATACAATGGTCCATATTGAGAAAATCTAGTACCCCAAAATCTTTCGATAGTAGGTGCAACCTGTGTCTTGAAGAAAAAAATCCACATTTTGCTCTTTCCTGAGCCAAAAAAATTATTAAATAAGAGAAATGAACTAATAGCTAGGTGTAGACATAGGGCTAAATTTAAACTATAAATAATTAACAAAATTTTTCTATAACAACATAGAGCTAATTTTGAGAATAAATAAAATAGATAGAAAATTGTAAAAAAGAATATAATACATACGTAATACGCATAAAAAGTGGAACGAATTAATGCTTTCTAAATAATTTTGAAATGTTAAAATATAGTAAAGAAAGTAAATATTTGCTTTAAAATTAATATATCTAATACTGTACCTTTACTTGAATTTTTTATTTAAAGTTTTAAATCTTAGTCAATAAAAACCTGTAATTTAGGTCTAAATATAAATTTTTAAAAATCCTTTTAAAAAAACTATTTACTACACTGTTAACCGAAAGTTAAATTTAAAACGGAAGTGGGCTTAATGAAGAGGTAACTCCTCACCCCTCTAAGACTCCCTCCCAACTCTTCGACTCCCTCATACTATCCCCTCCCACTACCATGTGTCTATTCAATTTTTTTATCCAAAATGATCTGAAGAAGTCCTGTTACTTTTTTCGTGTTTTTGGAAATTTCAAAAATGCGTAACAGGATTGAAATAAATTTATAATCCTATGTGACCAGTTTCGTTGTTTTTCTTAAAGTATATATATATATATATAGATATATTTAACATATATATATATTTAACATATATATATATTTAACGCCTCCGACCTTTGATTTATATATATATATATAAAGAGGATTTAGCATTGAATAACCGACAAGGGTTGATATGCAATATATATATATATATATGCGCGAGCAACAGCAAATACACAAAAACATTAATATTCAAACGCACACGCACACACACACACACACACACACACACAGAATTCCCCTTCTGACACCACCAGAAGAAAATTGGGTGTCTTCGTAGAGTAATGGTTAAAGAGCTAGACTGCAGAATTGTAGTAAGCAAGTTCGAACTCCAGTCGTGCTGTTATGTTCACTTTCGGATAAATACCCAAGGGAGAGGTGTAGATCTCCGTATCCTCCAAGCTATGGGCTAAATAGCACGACTACTGTTCTTCAAGAATATCTCTGACATTAAAAAACCTCCGAAGGTTGATATTCCGTTAAGAAACCAAAGAAAAATCGTTCTTTCTTTTTGAAAACTTTTCCCTCTGTCTGATGAACACTTAAAGAATGAAACCCAGGGTAACTGACACTACCGAGTAAAATATTTACTAATATATATATATATATATATATATATATATATATATATATTAATGCATATATATATATATATATATATATATGACTTAATATATATACTCCCATACCCTCGTAGGGTTGAGTTCTTTAGCGAATGAAGTAATCGCGTTGCCATTACCGTTTATTGCAAGGCTCTTCATATATGAATTGAGCTCTCGGTAGCCGTTAAGCGGATGTATGTAAACAATAACAATTGTGATTTATACCCGTTTAAAATTACTTCGCTGCTACTAGTTCCTCGTGGATGAGGAGTAGAGTCTCGGATTAGCATTTGAGTCCACCGGGTTTCGATCCCTGCTACGGGAAGCTAGTATGTCTAGCCACATTGATAAGTTCTAATAGAACGAAACAGATCTGTCAGTGGATGACTTTATATATATATGTATTCAAACGGGATTTGGAAGTGAATAACCCACAAGAGTTGATATTCTTTAAAAACATCAACGAACCAATCAAGAAAGTATCATAAACAAATGAACTCGACGAGCCAAGTTCAAACCCTGGACGATGCTGTTTCCGTTTTTCTTCACATTGATACCCTGAGACAAGACATAACTCATCTTCTCTCTTCGGCTAAAGGTCAAAGAGTACAACAGATTAGGCAACCATCTTAGGAGAAGGAAAAACTATAAATCCAGACTATTAGGAGAGTTGCGTGAGAGTGCCGGTCTCACTAGAGAACAATTCTTATTTTTTCATTTCATTCTAAAGTTTGGCATGTTATACATAAATTTTCGAGCCTCCCCAATGAGTGTTTTGGATATGACACTAAACAATCTGATGTTGAGGTTCCAGTAATACTGGAGCTTTAGGGAATGTGGTGTATCCCTTCATTTACATTGCTCCCCGGTCCACTCTGGCCCGGAATGGTAGAACCTGATAGGGCCCTATCTATGGGTTAAATATAACTCACTGCATACTTATATTAAACTGAATAGCTTGAAATAAAAATGTTTTTGACGATTAAACTGTGTATTTACATTTAAACTGCATGCATATGCTAAACTGAATTGTTTGAATAAGAATTGTTTGACTAAACTGAATAGCTTGAAATAGAAATGTTCTTTGACGATTAAACTGTGTATTTACATTTAAACTGCATGCATATGCTAAACTGAATTGTTTGAAATGGAACTGTTTTTGACATTGAAACTGTACTTACACTAAATTGAATTGTTTAATATATAACTGTTTTGACATTTAACTGTGTGTAAATAAAATCTGTACCTTTACTAAACTGAATTAGCTTAATTAGAACTGTTTGAATAAATTGAATAGCTTGAAATAGAGATATTTTTGACAATTAAACTGTGTATTCATGCTAAACTGAATTGTTTGAAAGAGAGCGGACAATTTGCATAAAAATGGATTTGGTGTTGAATAACCAACAAAGGTTGATATGCCATGAAACCAAACCAACCAACCAACCAACCAACCACATATACATAAGCTTTCAGCACGATAAAAAATCCCCAATGTAAAATGGGGGAGTCCTGATGGACTATGTAGTAAGCGTGTTCGAACTCCAGTCGCGCTATAAAGTTCACTTTTGCTCTGTTGGCTGGGCCTGTAGAATACACCAACTGCATCTCTTCAGAGGGGTAAAACTCCCCCTAACGAGTGTCCTGGATGCAACCCTAAACAATCTTATAATGCGGTTTTAATAATGCAAGGACTTTGGGGAACCCTTCATTGCCATAGATCCCAAGTCCACTCTGGCCCGGAGTGGTAGCACCTGATAGGGTCCTGTCTATGGATAAAAAAGAACTGTTTGAAATTTAAACTGAGTTGAAACAAATGACTAATACAAAACTGAATTGCTTGAAATAGAACTACGTGTAAATAAATGACTGATTTTCAATTAAATTATTAGCGATACATAGCAATACTTGGAACAATTTAATTAATGGTGAACCGAATTATTTGAAATAGAACTGTTTTATATTCATATTTACCAACACCTCCACTCGGGCAGGATATGACACAAGGTCAATTTTTAAGCGGAGTTTAACAGGTTTGAATTCAGAGTTTTCCTTCTCCAAGACTA
The DNA here is from genome assembly GCA_963585895.1 of Sepioteuthis lessoniana. Taxonomy (NCBI): domain Eukaryota; kingdom Metazoa; phylum Mollusca; class Cephalopoda; order Myopsida; family Loliginidae; genus Sepioteuthis; species Sepioteuthis lessoniana. Next base: position 45,372,081 of record OY757942.1, on the reverse strand, counting down.
GTTGCCACACCAAGGCTGAAGAACCTAGTCTGCCCTACTATTTTACCATAGCTGGAGGGAGAATAATTGGATTCATACCTTTCCCAAGGGTATTAGTGCAATGTGAAATGCAATCAGTCTCGTCCAGGATTTGAACTCGTGTTGCTGAGTGCATTTCCTACGACGATAACCATTACACCACGGGCACCTCCAGAACTGTTGTATATTTAGCTGTGTGTAAACAAATGATCGTTTAATTGAATCGTTAGTGTTAAATTGTGTTCATTCTTGAAAATATTTTACTGAGTGCAAACAAATAATTAATAGGAAATAGAATAAGTCGTAATTGTCTTTATTGGGAATCAATTTTGAGATGAGGCTTCTTAATCTGAGTATTAATTTTTTATTTATTGCGGACTTTTTGTCCTCATCTTGGTAGGTTTTTTTGTTGTTTCTTTTCACTACGTTTCGGCCAAATTTCACCTCTGACCTTCTTCAAGTGATTAACCGCGACCTCGGATAGGAATGCTGAGTCTGAAAAGGAATCCCAATAAAGACAATTACAAATTCGGTACGGACCCGACTATGGAAGACCAGATTAGAAGAACAAATAATTGGATTTAAAAGACCAAAACATCCAATCCGTGGCGCAGCGGATAGAGGGGTTGAGTCTCTACGGTTCCGGGTGAGCATTGTCAGAAGATAGCGGTTTCAATTCCTACCCAAGCCGGCCAGAGTTTTACTTGGTCAAAAACGTGGTGCGATAGACAACAACTATGGAAGGCAGTAATTACTTGGGATACGGTTACAAGACTCAGCATTCCTATCCGAGGTCGTGGTTAATCACCTGAAGACGGCCAGAGGTGAAATTTGGCCGAAACGTAGTGAAAGAAGAAACAACAAAAAAAACTACCAAGATGAGGACAAAAAGTCTGCAATAAATAAAAAAAATTAATTCTCAGAATTATTCGTATTAGAGAGAAAGAAGTGAAACCATCTAATTCTATGAAAAAAATGAGCTCAGACTCGTTTAAAAATGATATCTACAAAATTATTTTAGAAATCATATATATATATATATATGTGTATAAAAAGGATTTGGCATTGAATAACCGCCAATGGTTGATATGCTGTGAAACTAAACCAAACCAAACATTCCCTTTCGAACTAATACCGTTTTGAAAGGCATGAAACCCTTATTTCCCTAGTTACGGGTTAAATAGCCTATTTACCCAACCCCTCCGCTCGGGCAGGATATGACACAAGGTCATTTTTTTTAAAGCGGAGTTTAACAGGTTTGAATTCAGAGTTTTCCTTCTAGACTAGTTGCCTCACCAAGCCTGAAGAATCTAGTCTCCCCTACTATTTACCCATAGCTGGAGGGAGAATAATTGGATTCATACCTTTCCCAAGGGTATTAGTGCTATGTGAAATGCAACAAGTCTCGTCCAGGATTTGAACTTGTGTCGCTGTATCCATTTCCAACGACGATAACCATTACATCACGGGCACGGGTTAAATAGTATCATTGCTGTTCTATAAGGATGGCTTTGGCACTGAATAATCCTCGAAGGTTGATATGCCATTAAAAAAGAAACCAAACTTAATCTGTTGATCTATTGGCTCATTGGTATGATGGTTAGATTGTTCATCAATAGTTCGAGAGACCTGAGTTCGAGTCATACCAAAGACTTTAAAAAATGGTACTTGATGCCTCCTTGCTTATCAGTCAGCGTTATAAGATACAGATCAAGGGTAAAGTGGAACAATCCAGAGAAAGGAGAAGCGCCCTCCCCTACACTTTGGTGTAGTAGCTATAGAAAAGGGAGCCTTCGGTTGGTCCTTGGTCGCGGTCGACCAACTTACTTAACTAATAATATATATATATATATATATATATATATATATATATATATATATAAATTTCATTAGACATAATAGACATTTTATGTCAACATATTACTACATACTACTAGGGATACATATAACTATACATAAATCAATTCCCCCCGAATACGATAAAAGTAATACGGGAATACGAACGGATCCAGAAGAAAATATGTAGACATGAAATGTCTATTCTGTTTAATGAAATGTTTATTAACGCAAAAATGCTGCCAAAATATACATAAACAGTTGGTTTGGTTTGGTTTCTTTGTTTAATGGCATATCAACTCTTTTTAGGTTATTTAATGCCAAAGCCATTCTCCTAGAAGAACAGTAGTGGTACTATTTAACCCATATCTCGGAGGATAAGAGGGTTCATACCTTTCCCAAGGGTATTTACCCGAAATTGAACGTAATAGCGCGACTGGAGTACGAACGCGCGAACTACGATTCCCCAGTCTATCGCTTTAACCATTACACCACGAGGACACCCCTATATAAACAGTGTTCAATATCGGTGAGAGTGGAATGTATATATAGCTAGTACTGCGTAGACACTAATTCAACCTAACTTCGTCGCTGTTAGTTTCTTGCGTATGTTATCATCGAACCAATATATTTAAAATTGTCGTAGACTCTTGAAAATTCAGTATGTTATTGCTATACATCATATGAGGTGACGAACCAATTCTTATGATTTCAGGTTCAAATGAACAGCTACAGCAGCAATTGGAATACACCCTACTAAAGACTGATTGTCACAGCTGGTGATTTTCAAAAATGCAATCTGAAACTTGAGGACACTTTAGAAGAAAGATATGCAATAAAATTCCTTTTCTAAACTTGGAAAAAATGCCACAGAAACGTACGGAATGATTCAGACTGCTTTTGGACCATCTTGCATGAATCGAGCATCAGTTTTGGAGTGGCATAAGTCATTCAAGGAAGGCAGGAAGTCTGTGAGGGATGATGAGAGGTGTGGGAGGAGTAAGGAAGTCAATAGACCAGAGTTGATTGGCCAAAGGGTTAGGATCAGGGTTTGGGTTATTTGTTGAGGTTTTAAGGCATTTCAGGAAGAGATTCCTTGAGATGGGACCAGCACTCTTTAAATCGGGTCAGTGGCATTTCCACCAGGATAATACACCAGTCTACAACTCCAGACTATTTGTCACAGACTATTTGACCAAGATGGGCATCAATACAGTTCCTCACCGTCCCTATAGTCGAGACCTTGCTCCCGGTTTGACTTTTGGTTATTCCCTAAGCTCAGAGGCTGTCGTTATGAGACAATTGAGAAGATGAAATAAGCTGTGACGAAGGTCATTGACACGCTCACACAAGAGGACTTCCATGGGGCCTTCTAGACGTTGTTGGAACGTTACAAGTGCATTGCAACCGGAGTAGATTACTTCGAAGGGGACTAGGTTTTCATGTGTGTACTATCAATAAAAGTGCCCATACGAAAAAAGTCTGGAAACATATTTAATGATCCTCGTATATATATATATATACATACTCTTTTCGAAAGGTCTCTCTCTCTCTCTCTCTATATATATATATATATACATATATATACCCTTTAGCATGTATATATATATATATATATATATATATATATACCCATTATCATATATATATATATATATATATATATATATATATATATCTTTGCGTGTATATGTCACACATTCAAATACATATATATAACACCCCCACACACACGCACAGAGGGAGAGAGAGATAGAGAGGGAGAGAGAGATAGAGAGGGAGAGTGAGATAGAGAGGGAGAGAGAGGGAGTAGAAGATTTGTGTTTAAAGTCATATTTTTGCTATGTCATTTTAATCTTTTTTTCCATCACTGTTTAACTTTTCTATTGACTTGCTTAGACTACGTGACGGTTTTCCCGAGAGAAAGTGCGAGTCTTGTAGACGCTTTGTCGTTAATTGCGCTGTCGAAATTCTGCTAGATGTGCATATGAAAGAGAAGACGCCAAACACCGACGAATGCTGATTTCCTCTTCTCCACAATGAAGTGTCGACTACAGACGAAGATCGAATTATTTTGTCGGAGGGATAAGTTCATAGCCAACCTCGATGGTTCAATAATCCATTTTGATAAATACATTTTCCGATATCTAGGTATGAATATATATGAGAAAGAAAAAATGGACTGTATATAAAATCATATTTTGATGTTGCGCTATACGAATAGAGCTACTGGAATTAATTTATTGCTCATAAGAATAAAAAGTAAGAATACTAAAAAATTACAAGGGGTGGGGTGTCCTCGTGGTGTAATGGTTAAAGCGATGGACTGCGGAATCGTAGTAAGCAACTTCGTACTCCAATTTCGTTCACTTTCGGGCAAACACCCTTGGAAAATGTATGAATCCCCTTATCCTCCCAGCTATGGGTTAAATAGTACCACTACTGTTCTTCCAGAAGAAGGGCTTTCGCATTAAATAACCTACAAAGGTTGATATGCCATTAAACAAAGAAACCAAACCGAAAAACATTACAGCAAAGAAAGAGAGTCGTGCTAATTGCTTATTATCATATTTACCCAACCCCTCCGCTCGTGCAGGATATGACATAAGGTCAATTTTTAAGCGGAGTTTAACAGGTTTGAATTCAGAGTTTTCCTTCTCCTAGACTAGTTGCCTCACCAAGCCTGAAGAACGTAGTCTCCCCTACTATTTACCCATAGCTGGAGGGAGAATTGGATTCATACCTTTCGCAAGGGTATTAGTGCTATGTGAAATGCAACTTGCGTCGCCGTGTCCATTTCCAACGACGATAACCATTACACCACGGGCACCTCTACAATCCTATGGTATCAAGAATTCCTATTTAATACAAATAATTGTTATTGTATGATTCCCAATAATCCTGTTTAATACCAATATGTTCATATTGGGTTAAATGGTTTCAAGTATTCTTATCAAATACGAATAATTTTGAAGCAGATCCTTGAGCGGAGGGGTTGGTATATATATGTATACAGTTCTATTTCTATCAATTTAATTTAGCATAAGTCATTAGTTTCCAAAGAGATTTATGGTTTTAAGTATTCCTATTTTATGCTAAAAAGATTTAAGAAGATCTTTTTGACACATTGAAAGGGAGTCCCTATAGTGTAATGGTGTTGGATGTTGACTTGAAGATCCCTTTGACATGCCAGGTAAATTCCGTGGATAGCATAACAGGAAATTCACCTGTTGCCTAAAGTAAACTCACTCAGTCTTACCCGAGCGTACATTTTGGGTAATAAAAAGAAAATGAAAGAAGCATATTGATATATTTGTACACCAGCGTTGTTGTTTTTCTCTGCTATACAACGATGGCTAACGACCTGGATTACATCAAGGTATGCGAGTTCGAACTCCAGTCACGTTGTTACTTTCACTTTCGGACTAATACCTTTGGTAAAGGCATGAACCTTCTAATTCGCCCAGCTATGGGTTAAAACCACCCTAACTATCTTTTCGTTGGACGACGTTGGCATTAAATAACCCTTCAGCAGGAGATAAATATCAGTTTATTCTACTTGCACCCCCATACATGAAAATAGGAAACTACGAATATAGATGTAGGTATTTTCCCAAACTTTCAGCAACAAGCAGGATTTAAAGCAGGGTCATTTATAAAGTGGAGTAAAGCTGGTTTGAATTTAAAGTTTTCCTTCTCCTAAACTGGTGGCTTAAACTCTCTGCCTCAGACAGGAAATGACACAAGGTCACTTTTAAAGTGGAGTAAAGCTGGTTTGAATTTAAAGTTTTCCTTCTCCTAAACTGGTGGCTTAAACTCTCTGCCTCAGACAGGAAATGACACAAGGTCACTTTTAAAGTGGAGTAAAGCTGGTTTGAATTTAAAGTTTTCCTTCTCCTAAACTGGTGGCTTAAACTCTCTGCCTCAGACAGGAAATGACACAAGGTCACTTTTAAAGTGGAGTAAAGCTGGTTTGAATTTAAAGTTTTCCTTCTCCTAAACTGGATCAAGGGTAAAGTGGAGCAATCCAGGGAAAAGAGTGTTGCCCTTCCCTACACCTCAGTGTAGTAGCTATTTAAAAGGGAGCCTTTGGGTCACCCTCGACTAAGGTCGCCAACTTTCACTGGTGGAATATATATATAATGGGTCGTTGGGTCCATTTCTTTCTATGGTAACTGTTATATCACAGTTGCCTCCTTTTTGCAGAAGAGATGTGTTCATGCCTTTCCTAAGAGCAACACTTCAAAGTGAAACAGAAACAGTCATGTCCTAGTTGAACGTGGCAGCTCTATTGAAGTCTCATCATAATGATTTTGATTCTCACCGGGTGACGTTCAAGAATGGATGGGTGCTTAGGAAGCTTTTTTGATGGATATACGACCAAATGTCTTTAGCTTTTCGGGCGATGCTTTAATTATTTATTAATTTTCAGCTCAGTTACTTCAGAAAAAAAAAGCAGAGAGCGATTGATGTTGGTGTCTCCATTGGAAGCCGAGCTCACTAGTTTCCAGTTAAATAAACTTGAAACTTAATCCTGACATTATCAGCAGGGCCCGGATGAGAGAGAGAGAGAGGGACAGACAGACGGAGACCGATAGCGAGATACTGCGAGACAGACAGACGGACACTAATAGAAGCAGAGATACAGATAGAGAGACTGCATGGGGCGGGGGAGATAGAGAAAGAAGGACATAGACTGAGAGAGACCGAGAGAGATAGTTAAAAAGACAGACTGACTAATGAAAGACAGAAAAAGACAGAGATACAGAGAAAGTCTGAAAGGGACAGACAGAGACAGAGGCTGAGAGAGACTGAGAGGGTCAGAGACAGAGATACAGAGAGACGGAGACTGATACAGATACTGAGACAGACAGACAGACAGAGACCGATAGAGACAGAGACAGAGAGACAGAGATGTAAAGAGAGAGAGAGGGGGTGAGAGGAGAGAGAGAGAGAGACAAGGAAGGAGAACGACAGAGAGAGAGAAAGATAGAGGCTAAGACAGAAAAAGACAGAGACAGAAAGATACCAGAGAAAAACAGATACATAGACAGAGATTGATATATATATATATTTATTAAGAGAAAAATACACAGAGAGAGAGAGAGAGAGAGAGAGAGAGAGAGAGAGAGTCAGATATACAGAGAGATACATAGATAGATACAGAGAAGGTGAGAAGCAGAGAGACAAAAAGAGAGAGAGGTCGAGACCGATAGTGAGGGAGAGAGACTGAGATGTAGAGAGAGAGAGAAAGAGGTTGTGATATATATATATATATATATATATGGAGAGAGAGAGAGAGAGAGAGAGAGAGAGAGACGCATACTCCCAACCACAGAGAGACTGACAGACACAAAGATACAGACAGATACGGAGACAGAGAGAGATACAGAGAGAGAGGTGGGACTGAAAAGATCGAGAGAGAGAGAGAGAGAGAGAGAGAGAGAGAGAGAGAAAGAAAGAAAGAAAGAAAGAAAGAAAGAAAGAAAGAAAGAGAATGTTTGTGTGCACGTGTGTGTGTGTGTGTGTGTGTTTAAAGCCAATGATTTGAGACTGACTGGAGCCAATATCAGAGACCTCAGATGCCAACAGCTCAGTGTGACTGAAGTGACTGAAGTTTCTATACTGCATTTTTAATCATTAAATATTACACTATCAGGGATGACACAAAAGGTGTAGGGTGCAATGTGGAAGTTTCCTTTCTATTTTTTGTTTTCTTCTTCGTTCATCTTCTTCTTTTACACTAAGATCGAATACACAGACTGGCAAGGCGCCTCTTCTGTATCGCATCGACTTCACAACTTCTTAGTAATTTGTGAACGTCTATGTATTTCTATCTATCTATCTATCTATCTATCTGAGACTATTTAGGTCTACTCTTATCTATCTATCTATCTATCTATCTATCTATCTATCTATCTGTGACAGTTTAGGTCTACTCTTATCTATCTATCTATCTATCTGTGACAGTTTAGGTCTGCTCTTATCTATCTATCTATCTATCTGTGACAGTTTAGGTCTGCTCTTATCTATCTATCTATCTGTGACAGTTTAGGTCTACTCTTATCTATCTATCTATCTATCTATCTATCTATCTGTGACAGTTTAGGTCTACTCTTATCTATCTATCTATCTATCTGTGACAGTTTAGGTCTGCTCTTATCTATCTATCTATCTATCTGTGACAGTTTAGGTCTACTCTTATCTATCTATCTATCTATCTATCTATCTGTGACAGTTTAGGTCTACTCTTATCTATCTATCTATCTATCTGTGACAGTTTAGGTCTGCTCTTATCTATCTATCTATCTATCTGTGACAGTTTAGGTCTACTCTTATCTATCTATCTATCTATCTATCTGTGACAGTTTAGGTCTGCTCTTATCTATCTATCTATCTATCTATCTATCTATCTGTGACAGTTTAGGTCTGCTCTTATCTATCTATCTATCTATCTATCTGTGACAGTTTAGGTCTGCTCTTATCTATCTATCTATCTATCTGTGACAGTTTAGGTCTGCTCTTATCTATCTATCTATCTATCTATCTGTGACAGTTTAGGTCTACTCTTATCTATCTATCTATCTATCTATCTGTGACAGTTTAGGTCTGCTCTTATCTATCTATCTATCTATCTATCTATCTATCTATCTGTGAGAGTTTAGGTCTGCTCTTATCTATCTATCTATCTGTGACAGTTTAGGTCTACTCTTATCTATCTATCTATCTATCTGTGACAGTTTAGGTCTACTCTTATCTATCTATCTATCTATCTATCTATCTGTGACAGTTTAGGTCTGCTCTTATCTATCTATCTATCTATCTATCTATCTGTGACAGTTTAGGTCTACTCTTATCTATCTATCTATCTATCTATCTATCTATCTGTGACAGTTTAGGTCTGCTCTTATCTATCTATCTATCTATCTATCTGTGACAGTTTAGGTCTGCTCTTATCTATCTATCTATCTATCTATCTGTGACAGTTTAGGTCTTCTCTTATCTATCTATCTATCTATCTATCTACCTAGTCTAGATTGGTGCAGTGTCTAGCAATGGGTAATGTAATATAGTTAATGAGTTCAAATTCCAGTCGAGCTATTACGAAAATTTTCGAATAATACTCTTTGGAAAGGCATGAACACGCTGATCCCCAGCTTCTAGAGGAATAGTTTTGGCGTTACCCACAAAGGTTTATATGCCATTAAACAAAGAAGCAAAACCTATACTACACTCTTCATATCTATCTATCTATCTATCTATCTATGTCCTCGGAAAAGGACATTAAAAATTAAGACAAACACGTTCTTAGAGAGAAAAGTTATGTATTTTAGAAAACAAATAATACAATGTCACCAGTTTCTTGCAGGATGGTTTTGCCATTAGATTACCCACAAAGGTTGATATGCTATGAAACAAGGAAGCAAACTCTATTCTAGACTGTTGATATCTATCTATTCTAGCGTTATGTCCTCGGAAAAGGAAATAAAATAATTTAGACAAACACGCTCTTAAAGAAGAGAATAAAAGATATATTTTACAGAAAACAAGTAATACAATGTTGCCATTGTAGCTATTTGCTACCAGGGGTATGTGTTCGGGCGAAGGTGGGTCGGTCGTAGGACTGTAGCCTAGACATGCCGGCATTTCCAAAGATTCCTCGGGCCCCGTCGAAATTCCCCTAAAAAATGGCGCCCTAGACCCCAAGAGATAAACCTAGACCCTCCGGGAGGTGCCCGTGGTGTAATGGTTATCGTCGCAGGAATTGGACACGGCGACAAGAGTTCAAATCCTGGACTGATTGCATTTCACATAGCACTAATACCCTTGCGAAAGGAATAAACCAATTATTCTCCCGCCAGCTATGGGTAAATAGTTGGGCAGACTAAGTTCTTCAGCCTTGGTGAGGCAACTAGTCTAGGAGAAGGAAAACTCTGAATTCAAACCTGTTAAACTCCGCTTAAAAATTGACCTTGTGTCATATCCTACCCGAGCGGAGGGGTTGGGTAGATATGATAAACCTAGACCCCCACTGAGGATCGAGGAATGTCCGGCCGCAGGACTGTAGCCCAGACATTTCCAAAAATGCCTCGGGCCCCGTCAACATTCCCCTAAAAAATGGTGCCCTAGACCCCTAGAGATAAACCTAGACCCTCTGAGGAGGGTTAGAGCCGGGGGGTACGCCTCCCCAGGATCGAGGAATGTCAGTCCGGCCGCAGGGCTATAGACCAGACATACCTGGCATTTTCAAAATTTTCTCGGGCCCCGTCGACATTTCCCTAAAAAATGGCGCCCTAGACGCCAAGAAATAAACCTAGACCCTCCGAGGAGGATTAAAGCCTGGGGATATGGCCCCCGTTGAGGATCGAGGAATGTCAGTTTTGGCGGCGTAACGCGAATGCTCGGCCTTCCCGGCACTTAAGCCAGGCTACCTCTCTAGCTCAGAGAATGCATTTTTTAAAGGATGTGTTTCAAATGACTGCCATTGCGTTTGTCTCCCTAATAAATCATAATAAGGGTTGCTTTAATTTTGAGACACCCTGTAAAATAATATCTTTGGTGACGTGCTTCATATAACAGTTACTATTTAATGGGTTGTCAACCCATCTAGGGTTATTTGATGTCTCTTGTTCAAAATATATTCAATATATATATATATATAAAGAAGATTTGGCATTAAATAACCTACAATGGTTGATATGCCACAAAAGCCAACCAAACCAAATCATATATATTTGATATATATGTATGAAGAGGATTTGGCATTAAATAACCAACAATCGTTGATATACCCTGAAACATAACCTAATCAAATCTTACATATTTGATATATATATATATATATATAGTCCATAGTCGAGGGTGACCCGAAGGCTCCCTTTTCGATAGCTACTACACCCAGGTGTAGGGGAGGGCGCTACTCCATTCCCAGGATTGCTCCACTTTACCCTTGAACCGTACCTTATAATACTGAGTGTTAAGCAAGGTGGTATCAAGTTCCATTTTTAAAGTCTTTTGTATGACTCGACCTGGGATTGAACCCAGGTCTCCCGGGCCATTGGCGAACACTCTAACCGCTGAGCCAATGTCCCGGTTATATATATATATATATATATATATATATATATATATATAACAAACTAACAAAATAATCTATAATGGTTTATATGCCAGAAAACCCAACCCAACCAAATCATTTATATTCTATATATATGTATAAAGAGTATTTGGTATTAAATAACCTACAATGGTTGATATGCCATTAGACCCAACTAAACCAAACCAAATATATTTGATATATGTCTATAAAGAGGGTTTTATCATTAGATAATCTACAATGGTTGATACTCCAAATAACTCAAAAAAACCAAATTATATATATTTAATATATTTGTATAAGTAGGATTTGGCATATGGTTTGGCATATCGTCCATATGCAACAAAACTAAACAAAACTAAATCCTATATATTTAATATATGTATAAAGAACATTTAGCGTTAAATAACCTACAATGGTTGATATCCCATAAAACCCAACCAAACCAAATCATATATATTTGATATATTTGTATAAAGAGGATTTGGCATTAAATAACCTATAATGGTTGATATGCCATAAAAACCTACCAAACCAAATCATATATATTTGATAAATTTGTATAAAGAGAATTTATCATTAAATAACCTACAATGGTTGATATGCCATAAAACCCAACCAAACCAAATCATGTATATCTAATGTATATTTATAAAGAAGATTTGGCATTAAATAACCTACAATGGTTGATATGCCATAAAAACCCAACCAAACTAAATCATATATATTTAATGTATATTTATAAAGAAGATTTGGCATTAAAAAACCTACAATGGTTGATATGCCATCAAACCCAACCAAACTAAATCATATATATTTAATGTATATTTATGAAGAAGATTTGGCATTAAATAACCTACAATGGTTAATATACCCTGAAACCAAACCAAACCAAACCAATTACATTTTATCCATGTCAAATTTTCTTCTATTTCAATGTAATTGCATCTTGGGTAGGACTTAAAGTTGACCAAACGATCTCCAATATTCGTCAATGGTAGTTTTTACGTTTCCGTCTGCATAATGCACTTGTCAGTAAATAAAATGATTGATATTCCATTAAATCGCTTTGAGTCTGATTGTTCGGTTCAATAATCCACCGACACACACTTACGCATGCGCAGTGAGATGCAAGTATAGACCGTAATACCGCTATCATTATTTTCTGCTTAGATATATCTTTTCTAAAGAGGTTGGATATTTACGAAGAGGATTTGACTGAGAGAAACAGACGGCCAAACAGACAGACTGTCTGACAGGCGGGGAGACTCAAAAGATAATATACGAGAATTGATTGATGAATAAATGTCTCCGATCCTGTAAAACTAGAATATTGACCAAATAGAATGACGGAATTTTCTATCAAAATGAAATAAATGTATTTCTCTTCAAAAAGTTCGTGGATTGATTGATAAAAAAGGGAATCGGATCCCGTAAGGGAAGTTTTCGAGCAGATAGAAGAAACACATTATATCAAATGCCAGCGAATCTATTTCTCTTTAAAATTACAAGGGTTATTTCTTAAATTAAGTCTCCAGTCATATAAAAGAAATTTTAGACTATATATATATATATATATCATCATCATGTGCCTCCAGCACGGATATCCCTGACCCTCTCTGGCCCTCCTCCCTATCGTTCATCGCCTCTGGTAGGTCTTCAGGGCTACACCCCGTATCCTCACAGAGCTGCTGTATGTATGTTCGAATTGGTCGTCCTACTTTTGCACGGCCATATCTGGGGGTCCATAAGAGTACATCATTAATGAGCTCGTGAGGCAACTAGTCTAGGAGAAGGAAAACTCTGAATTCAAACCTGTTAAACTCCGCTTAAATATTGACCTTATGTCATATCCTGCCTGAGCGGAGAGGTTGGGTAAATAGGATTAATGAGCTCGTCCCTGCTTCTCCAGCAGTGTCCTGCATGTCTGGTTCGTGTAACTTGGAAATTTTTCGTGATGGGAGATAGGTGGCCGTATAGTTGGAGCTTTGTGGGATGTTGTCTCCAGTACATGTTCAATATTGCTCGGAGCATTCTTGTGTAATTACCGTCTAGCTTCTTCTCCAGTCGTTTTGTTAGCGTCCAAGAAGTGCATCCATATAGTAGTATCGATACGGCCGCTGCTTGGAAAAAACTGCAATCAGCATCAAAGTTAAGTAGATTTGTTTCTGTTAAAAATTACGAAGTTTGGTAGACAAATCCTTTTTTTCTTATCAATCAAATTTCACAATTTTTAACAGAAATAAATTTACTTAACTTTGATACGAATACTAAAAAAGAAGTTTTCAATCCAACAGTATAATGTAACCAGTGTCAAGATGATGCAAACCTATTTCTCTCTAAAATTACGATGTTTGATTGACAGATAACTCATTTATCAATAAAACTTCAATATTTTTAACAAATACATTTACGTAATTTTGATTTGGTTGAGTTGGCTTTTACGACATATCAACCCTTGTAGGTTATTTAATGCCAAATCCTCTTTATACATATATATTAAATATATATGATTTGGTTGGGTTTGGTTTTATGGCATGTCAACCATTGTAGGTTATTTAATGCCAAATCCTCTTTATACATATATATTGAATATATATGATTTTGTTTGGTTGAGTTTTATGGCATATCAACCATTGTAGGTTATTTAATGCCAAATCCTCGTTATACATATATATTAGATATATATGATTTGGTTTGGTGTGATTTTATGGTATATCATCCATTGTAGGTTATTTAATGCCAAATTCTCTTTATATATATATATTAAATATATATGATTTTGTTTAGTTGAGTTTTATGGCATATCAACCATTGTAGGTTGTTTAATGCCAAATCCTCTTTATACATATATATATTAAATATATATGATTTGGTTTGGTTGGGTTTAATGGCATATCAACCATTGTAGGCTATTTAATGCCAAATCTTCTTTATACATATATATTAGATATAAATGATTTGGTTTGGTTTGATTTTATGGCATATCAACCATTATAGTTTTTTGTTTGTTTGTTTATTTGTTTATTTGTTTAGATTTTATGTAGGTTATTTAACGCCAAATCCATTTTTATGAAAATAGTTCTATTTCAAACATTTCAATTTAGTATGAGTACGCAGTTTAAATGTAAGTACAGTTTAATTGTGAATAACATTTTTATTTCAAGCTACACGGTTTTTTTAAATACTTCTAATTCAGATAATTCAGTTTAGTATAAGTACAGATTTTCTCTACACACAGTTAAATGTCAAAATAGTTCTATATTAAACAATTTAGTTTAGTGTAAGTAAAGTTTCAATGTCAAAAAACCGTTCACTTTCAAATGATTCAATTTAGCATAAGCACGCAGTTTAAAAGTCAGTACGGTTTTATTGTCAAAATCATTTCTATTTCAAGCTATTCAGTATAGTCAAACAATTTAGTTTAGTATAAGTATGCCGTTAGTTGTATTTAATCCTTAGATAGGGCCCTATCAAGTGCTAGCTCGCCGGGTCAGAGGGGACCTGGGAGCAATTGTAATGAAGGGGTGCTCCGTATTCCTCAAAGGTCCAGCATCACTGGAATCTAACCATCAGATTGTTTAGTGTCATATCTAGGACCCTCATTTGGGGTGAGGTCTTACTCCTCTGCAGAGGTGCAGTCGGTTTATTCAACGGTCAAAGCTAACTGGGCAAATATATTATTTAATGTCAAATCCTCTTTATACATGTATATTAAATATATATGATTTGGTTTGATTGGGTTTTATGGCATATCAACCATTGTAGGTTATTTGATGCCAAATCCTCTTTATACATATATATTAAATATATATGATTTGGTTTGATTGGGTTTTATTGCATATCAACCATTGTAGGTTATTTAATGCCAAATCCTCTTTATACATATATATTAGATATATATGATTTGGTTTGGTTGGGTTTTATGGCATATCAACCATTGTAGGTTATTTTATGCCAAATCATCTTTATACATATATATTAAATATATATGATTTGATTTGGTTGGGTTTTATGGCATATCAACCATTGTAGGTTATTTAATTCCAAATCCTCTTTATACATATATATTAAATATATATGATTTGGTTTGATTGGGTTTTATGGCATATCAACCATTGTAGGTTATTTAAGGCTAAATTCTCTTCATACATATATATTAAATATATATGATTTCGTTTGGTTGGATTTTATGGCACATCAACCATTATAGTTAATTTAATTGCAAATACTCTTTATACATATATATTAAATATATATTTTTGGTTTTCTTGGCTTTTTTGGGATATCAACAATTATAGAGAATTTAAAGTCAAATCCTCTCTATACTTATATATCAAATACATATGATTTGGTTTGGTATAGTACGTTTTCTTAATTTTGATACAAATACTATAAAATAATCTTTAGACCAGGAGCATTAATGAAACCAGAGTCAAGATAAAGTTTTCGACCAGACAGAATAATGAAATTGTATCAAAATGTCTTAAAACAGATAGAATAAAGAATTTGCCATGAAAATGAAATAAACGTATGTTTATTCAAAATTATGAGATTTGATCGACAAGTAAGGTCTCCAATCGTATAAAACAAGTTTTTGATTAGGTAAAATAATGAAATTTGTATTAAGATAACGGAAATCTGTTGGTCTCCATAATTACGAGGTCGTATTGATAAAAAATGTCTCTATAAATCATAAAACAAGTTTTTGAGCAGATGAAATAATAGAAATTCGTATCAAAATAAAATAAATTTATTTCTCTTCTAAATAATGAGTTCATCGCCGGTGAAAATGTAAAGAAAGCGAAGGTGACTTTAAAGAAAAATAATGATAAACCTGCCCAATTCAATGATATATTTGCGCTCTCTCTCTCTCTCTCTCTCTCTCTCTCTCTCTCTCTCTCTCTCTGTTTTAATTTCCATGGAAAAATGCCGTGTCTCAAAAAATGAACTGGAGAAAGAGAATAACTGACACGTTGGTCGTCAAAGCCATAATGGGTTATTTCCAAAATATTAGATTCTTTTTGTGAACCCACCTCAAAACGAAGACAAGGTATGGCTTTGCTCAGTCAGCGAAGGAAAGAAGGCACTCTTTCATTTACAATCCATTACCCCATTCCCGTTGGGTGGAGTGGCTCCCCCAGTCCCAAGTTAACCAATTTTTTGGAATCTCTCTCCTAACTGGTGATTAGAATGTAGCTAAATCTCTCAAATCCCACGTGACTGTCTCGAGTTAATATTTTCACTTTCCCAAATGTTGGCAGTCAATGCATTCGATCTGTTATGTGTCAATTATACACCTGAAAACGTTCAACACAGCCGCTATCCAGAGCGCCGAGGGTGATGGAGGACATTATGACAAAATCATGAGGATATTTTTTGAGTCGATTGTTTTTAAGTTGTCACAGAAGCACTGGTTGGTGAACTTCACAGAATTCCAAAACAAAGCAAGTCTCCCCAGTTTTTCAGAACTATTGTAAGTATTCTACCTGATTTTAACAGTGCTGTGGTCTGGATGGTCTCCATTTTTACTCTGATCTCCCAGTCTTTTTTCCCGATTCTTTATGGACCATTCCGAAGACTCCAACTACAATTAGTGCCACCATCTACATCACGTTTCACAGCTTTTCATTTGCTCTTTAGCAAGATCAAAGTATTTTTTTAATCTTTTCGTTTTCTTTTATCTTTACTCTGTGGTCTAAGATCTTTATTTCTTGTTTTTTTTTTAACACTACAGTGACTGAATAAAGTGGTCTCACTTGACACAGCGTTTGAAGATCTCTCTCACGTCACGAGTCCTTTTTGGTCACGTGACAAAGCGAATCAGAGAATTCATTTTTGTACGAACATGATTTCAGAAGCGGCAGGCGTAGTCGTTTCGCTTCACAACAGCGATGCATTTAGTGCCTTCCGATTTGACCAGAACTCAGAAGCAATAAGTGGTATCATCCTCTTTGTTTTATGGACTTGCTTTTGTGTTATTTGAACGCATTGTTACTCTTTTATAGCTTGGGACGGGAACTTTGTTCCCTCCTTGTATGAGTAGAGTTACCGATAGAATGAAACGCAGTTTCTTCCAGGCAGCGGTCGTATCGATACTGCTGTATGGATGAACCACTTAGACACTAACAAAACGGCTGGATAAGAAGGTAGACAGCAATTACACAAGAATGTTGCGAGCAATATTGAATAAGTCCTGGCGGCAACACCCCACAAGGCACCAACTATACGGCCACCAGCCTTCCATCACGAAAACTATCCAAGTTAGATGAACCAGATATGCAGGACATTGCTGGAGAAGCAGGGACGAGTTCATAAGTGATGTACTCCTATGGACCCCCACATATGGCCTAGCAAAAGCAGGACGACCCGCTCGAACATATATACAGCAGCTCTGTGAGGATAAGGGATGTAGCCCAGGAGACCTACCGGAGGCGATGAACGATAGGTAGAAGTTACGAGAGAGGGTTAACGATATCCGTGCTAGCGGCACGACATGATGATGATGATGATGATGATGATTTATTATACTCAAGTGGTACAGTCTAACAAATATTATAAGTCTCGCGCTGTTGGTGTTACGTCCGAAGTTGGTCTTACTACTGACCGAGATTTTTCAGAACTCTCGTGCTTAAGAAACACGACATTTTTTTTTATACCTCAGCGATACCGGAAGTCACGTGTTACGAGCCACTATACAACCCCTCTCTTCTAGAAGAATAGTAGTGGTACTCCCCTGCTGTTCTTCTAGAAGGATGGCTTTGGCATTAAATGACCCACAAATGTTGATATGCCATTAAACAAAGAAACCAAACAAAACCGGAATAAAATTATAATCATTGTTATTGTTGTTATTGTTGTTCGGGATTATTCGTAGCGTAGTGGCTAATGTTCTGGACTGAGACATCGTGGCAAACGAGTTCAAATTCCAGTAACGTACTACATTCACTTTCGAATTAATAACAATGGGAAAGGCATGAACCCTCTTATCCTTACCAGTGATGGATTGAACAACACCACTGCTGTTCTTCTACAACGATACATTTTTGCATTAAATAACCCGCGTAGGTTGATATGCCATTAAATAAAATAACAAGAAATAGCTGATATACTGACGTCTTTTCTATCCGATAAAATAAATCAATGTTTCATCCAACAAATGGCTGTGTTGATACTACTGTATGGATGCACCACATGGATGCTAACAAAACGCATAGAGAAAAAGCTAAATGGGAACAACACAAGAACGCTACGAGCTATTTTGAACAAATGCTGGAAGCAACGCCCCACGAAGCAACAGCTGTACGGCCACTTAGCTCCCATCTTTAAAACCATTAAGGTAAGATGAACGAGAAGCTGGAGAATCGAGGACAAACCCATCAGTGACGTTTTCCCAGGGTCACCTTCACCTGGACGAGCCAGTGTGGGGTGACCTGCAGGAACTTATTTATATCAGCTCTGAGCGGAGAAAATGTAGTTTGGAGAATTTGCCAGAAGAGATGTATTGATAGGGACGGATGACGAGAGAGAGTCATGGAAAACCGTGCTGCCAGCGTTACTTTATGATGATGATGATGATAGTAACGTGGTGAACGTCGGAGGCATAAAACTAAGAAGCAGTTTAATGATGTCATCGAAAACAACTCCAGGGTGCTTAGTGTAGATGGGGTTGGTTGGTTGGGTTTTATGGCATATCAACCTTTGTAGGTTATTTAATGCCAAATCCATTTTTATACAAATAATCAGTTCTATTTAAAACAATTCAGTTTAGCATGAGTATACACTTTAATTGTCAAAAACATTTCTATTTCAAACTATTCTGTTTATTCAAACAGTTCTAATTCAGCCAATTTAGTAGTTTAGTATAAGTATAGACTTTGTTTACGCACAGTTAAATGTCAAAACAGTTTTATATTAAACAATTCAGTTTAACGTAAATACAGTTTCAATGTCAAAAGAAAAACCAGTTCCATTTCAAACAATTCAGTTAAGCGTAAGTTCACAGTTTAAATCCAAGTACACAGTTTAATTGTCAAAAATTAAGTTTTCTCCAACAATTCTAGTTCAAGCAATTCAGTTTAGCATAAGTATACAGTTTTGTCCTATTTGACTCATAGATAGGACCCTATCGGGTGCTACCATTCCGTGCCAGAGTGGACCTGGGAGCATTGACAATGAAGTGTTGCTCTGCATTCCACAAAGCTCCAGCATCAATGTATCAGATTGTTTAATGTCATATCAAGTATACTCATCGGGGTGGAGGGAGTCTAACCCCTCTGCAGAGAAGCAGTCGGTGTATTCAACAGCCCCAGCCGACTGGGCAATGTGGAAGGGGAGAAGATGATGGAAAATTGATTAGTTTGGAAACAATGGATCTACAATAGTTGTAAAGCATTTAAAGGACGGAAAATATTGAAAATTCCTGCTGGGATGATAGGGACGGATAGAGAGAGAGAGGCAGCGAAATCTGTGCAATTAGGGCGACTTGATGATTTTGATAATATGTGAGAAGTTTTGAAGAGAAAAACCGAAGTTATCAAAAAATCAAACATTCCGAACAAAAATTCCGACTCCGAACATTCACCCATAAATCTTTCATTACGACCACACAGCACGTGGCACTGACCCACACATTCAGCACAAGTCCATCATCAGACCAACCAAGAAATAGCCCGTGGTGTAGTAGGAGGTGCCCATGGTGTAGTCGTTATCGTCGTAGGAAATGGACACGGCGACTCGAGTTCAAATCCTGGACGAGACTGATTGCATTTCACATAGCACTAATACCCTTGGGAAAGGTATCAATCCAATTATTCTTCCTCCAGCTATGGGTAAATAGTAGGACAGACTAGATTCTTCAGCCTTAGTGAGGCAACTAGTCTAGGAGAAGGAAAACTGTGAATTCAAACCTGTTAAACTCCGCTTGAAAATTGACCTTGTGTCATATCCTGCCCGAGCGGAGGGGTTGGGTAAATAGTACCTTTTTCTGATCAACGAGCGATTGATTACAAGTCGGCTGGGGCTGTAGACTACACCAACTGCATCTCTGTAGGTGGGTAAGACCGCACCCCAACGAGTATCCTGGAAATGAAATTAAACAATCTGTTAGTGAGGCACTAATATTTTTGGTGCTATGGGGAATGCGGAATATCCTTTCACTACCATCGCTCCCAGGCCCACTCTGAAACTTAATTAGGACGTTAGAATGTCCTGATTAAGTTTCATTAAAACCAAAACGTTTAATGTCGATTTTCCTACACAATAAATTGATTACTTTTGATAACTTTTTTCTTCAATTTCTCTCTCTCTCTCTCTCTCTCTCTATATATATATATATATATACGAGTATAATTAAATAGGCTTCCAGACTTTTTTCGTATGGGCACTTTTAATTGATAGTACACACATGAAACTCTAGTCCCCTTCCAAGTACTCTCCTCCGGCTGCGATGCACTTGTTGTACTGTTCCAACAACTTCTGGAAGGCCCCATGGAAGTCTTCTTGTGTTAGCGTGTCAATGACCTTCGTCATAGCCTCTTTCATCTCCTCAATTGTCTCATAACGACAGCCTCTGACCTTAGGGAATAACCCAAAGTCACAGGGAACAAGGTCTGGACTATAGGGAGGCTGGGGAACTTTCTTGATGCCCATCTTGGTCAAATAGTCTGTGACAAGGATGGAGTTGTAGACTGGTGCATTGTCCTGGTGGAAATGCCACTGACTAGATTTGAAGAGTGCTGGCCTCTTCCTAAGGAATCTCTTTCTGAACTCCCTTAAAACCTCAACACAGTAACCCTAACCCTAACTCTTTTAGCCAATCAACTGTGATGTATTGACTTCCTTACTCCTCCCACACCTCTCATCATCCCTCACAGACTCCCTGCCTTCCTTGAATCTCTTATGCCACTCAAAAACTGATGCTCGATTCATGCAAGACGGCCCAAAACCAGTCTGAAGCATTCCATACGTTTCTGTAGCATTTTTTTCAAGTTTAAAACAGAATTTTATTACATATCGTTCTTCTAAAGTGTCCTCACGTCCAGAATGCATTTTTGAAAATCACCAGCTGTGACAATCAGGCTTTAGTAGGGTGTATTCCAATTGCTGCTGTAGCTGTTCATTTAAAGCTGAAATCATAAAAATTGGTCAGTCATCTCATACGATGTATAGCAATAACATACTGAATTTTCAAGAGTTTACGATAATTTTAAATGCCCATACGAAAAAAGTCTGGAAACTTATCGCGTGCACCTTGTATATCCGTTAGTATAAGTTTCAAGTGTTTTACGCATTCTTTGGACGGAATGGTTTTAAAAAGTTATTAATCGAAAATCTGTGTAGCGTGAGGTGCGTATTTACCAACATCTCCGCACAGGTAGGATGTGGCACAAGGTCAATCTTTAAGTGGAGTTTAAATTCGGAGTTTTTCTTCACCTATACTAATTGCTTTACTAAGGTTAAAGAACCCATCCTGCCCAACTATTTACCCATAACGGGAGAAAGAATTGAGAGATTTATACCTTTGCCAACAATATATTTGCGTTTATTATACCCATAATTTTGTTATTTTGTAAGTTTTATACCTGCTCTGCCTTAATAGTTTTGAGCACTCTTTTTTATGCATAAGATATTAATATCTATAGTTATTCTATCATTATATATATGTATATATATATACTGGAAGGAACTATGAAATTTTCACCCTAGAAAAGACGACATGATTCCATTTCCGTTTAATGAAAATCGGTTTTCTTCTCTTTTTTTTTTTTTTTTTTTTTTTTTTGTTGCAGACCATCTACTAGTTGGCCAGTTGTGTACAAATCCCAAGAGCGATAGCAGCCTTCTATCATGTCTGAAAGTGACACAATGTTCAACGAGCGAGATCGGAGATGCGCCGCTGTACAACCCACGCCCTCTACCGATCCAACTTATGACAACAGGAACATTGCAAGCACCCTTAAAATGCAAATCCGGACGGTTCAACGCTTGAGGGCACAGCTCAATGCATAGGACGACCCTTTGGAGGTTGGTGGAGTGGAAGGACATCACCAGGACCAAGGATTTCATCGAAAAGGTCCAGAGATTTATGCGTTTCACACACAACTGTGAATGCATGTGTGAAGGAGGAATTGAAGAGTAGGTCCTACAGGCGCCAGACAAGCCAGATCTTGACTGAGAAGACAAAGAACCTCAGGCTAATCATGTCCGTCAACATCCCCTTCCTCCTCCGACCTTAACCCGCTGGACTACTTCGTTTGGTCATACGTCGAGAACATCGCCAACATGACCTCCCACAACACCAAAGCCAGCCTGATCGCTGCCATCTGCAGAGTATTCGCCGAGCTCCCGCCGGCGCTTGTGGAAAAGGCATGCTCCCAGTTCCGGATCCGTATCGAGGCGGCGATTGAGGCTGAAGGCGGCTACACTAAATAGATGTCAGCTCTACTACATAATCAAGTTAGCTGAATTGATCTTTTCAATAAAAGTTTTAAAATAAAGCTGTAGTGTTGTTTTCTTTAGGACGACAATTTTATCGTTTCACCCTGTATATATATATATATATATATATACATGTACATGGTTGGGTGGAATTAGTGATAGATTTGTGAAGCAAATCTCACAAACTGTACAGAGGTTTGGTTTGGTTTCTTTGTTTAATGGTATATCAACCTTTGTTGGTTATTTTAATGTCAAAGCCATTCTCCTTGAAGAACAGGAGCGGGACTATTTAACCCATAGGTGGTGGGATAAGGGATTTCATTCCTTTCCCAAGGGTATTTGCCCGAAAGTGAACGTAATAGCGCGACTGGAGTACGAACTCGCGAACTACGATTCTGCAGTCCAGCGATTTAACCATTACACCACGACGACACCCCCTTGTACAGAGGTGCTATTTTTCAGCCATGTACGGGGTTTCTTTAACACGAAACTTATTTTGACATCTATCAGTAAATATGTTCTTCGCCCTCGTCATAATAATATGAACTCGTTTAGGTGTAGTTGTGTTTAGCGCTACATAGGATGAACTAACCCAAAGCTAGATGCTAGAATTAAACAATATGCCCTACGAAAATATGTAATTTATAGGAGGCCCGACTAATAATCTTCAGAATACTTGCCCAGTCGGCTGGGGCTGTAGAATATACCGACTGCATCTCTGCAGAGAGGTAATACCTCCCAAAACTAATGTCATGGATATGATACTAAACAATCTGATGTTGAAGTTCTTGTAATGCTGGAGCTTTGGGGAATGCGGAGTACCCCTTCATTGCCATCGCTCCTAGGTCCACTCTGGTCTGGAGTAGTAGCACTTGATAGGGTCCTATCCATGAGTCAAATAGAACTAAACTGCGTACTTATGCTAAATTGAAATGGAACTGTTTTTGTATGCTAGACTAAATTGTTTGAAAAAGAACTGTTTTGACCTTTAACTATGTGTAAACAAAAACTATACCGTATGAGTATAGTTTGTAAACTGAATTGTTTGAATTTGAACAGTTTGGCTAAACTGAATAGCTTGAAATAGAAATGCTTTTGACAATTAAACTGTAATTATGCTTACCGGACATTGGCATGATGGTTAAAGTGGCCCGGGAGATCTGGGTTCAATCCTAGCTCGAGTCATACCAAAGACTAATAAAATGGTACTTGATGCTTCCTTGCTTAACACTCAGCAATATAAGGTGAGGATCAAGGGTAAAGTGGAGCAATCCATGGAAAGGAGTAGCGCCCTCCCCTACACCTCAGTGTAGTAGCTACAGAAAAGGGAGCCTTCGAGTTGCCTTCGACTACAGTCGCCAACTTTACTTACTTTAAACTGAATTGTTTGAAATAGAACTGTTTATTTGTATAAAAATGGATTTGGCATTTATTAACCCAATAAGGTTGAGACGCCATAAAACCAAACCAAACCAAATCAAACTAACTTAAGAATATTGAAAGATAGATTTGTAGTGAATCTGACAGTATGATAGAAATATCTGGAAAGTTGGATAAATTAATCACCAAACTGAAATTTAGATGTGTGATATTCCGTTGGGCTTAATTACATATTCACGGAAGTCTTGGAGAAGTTTGTGAAGATGAAATAAAGACTGAACGAAATATCACACATCTAAATTTCAGTTATGTGTTTGACTTATCGAACTTTTCACAAATTTCTATCAACTTAAGAATACACACGGGTTTTTAATTGCAGAACAGCTTAGAAATAGTCGTGACTGTACTGAGAATTTTAGTCTTGACTTGTTCTCCATACTGAGAAAATCACAATCTTCATTTCATCTAAAAGTATTGGAGACAATTCATATTTTGTCTGGCCGACCGTCTCTTGTAAACAGGAAGATTATCTGCAAGAACTTAATATTATTTCGATGTAATCTCTGTTATATACCCTCCCTATAAACATCAATGGAAATATCCCAATCCTCATAAATACGTTGGGAACTATTGTGAATGACGGGGAGTGATTTATGTTCAGTAGTTCACCATTAGCAGTGGGTACCTTCTTCACGCCACTGGTGAGTATTGGATTTTGTTAATGTTATAAAGATTTCCATTTCATTCTCAATTTCTGATTTGTTTATTTCTCGTTCAATAACCTTTTAAGTTGCAACTGTCTCCAATAGAATAATCTTTTTTACCTCCACCCAAAATATTTCTCATATATTTTTTTCTACGATATTTTTCTCGATGTAGCTCTGTTGAACGAGGAACAAAACCGGTTAGCTAGCGTGTCACCTTTTTAATGATTTGATTTTCATGATGAATAAAACTATGAATCTTTTTATTACTATAATCACATTTTGTACCCCCAAATTATATATATATATACCCACTTTTGACAGTAGCGTTTTTTACGGCTCAATGAACTAGTAGGTAGAGTGTTCGCCAATGGTCCCGGAGACCCGGGTTCAATCCCAGGCCGCGTCATACCAAAGACTTTAAAAATGGTACTTGATACCTCCTTCCTTAACATTCAGCATTATAAGGTAAGGATCAAGGGTAAAGTGGAGCAATCCAGGGAAAGGAGTAGCGCCTTCTCCTACACCTTGGTGTAGTAGTTATTGAAAAGGGAGCCTTCGGGTCGCCTCGACTAAAGATCGCCAACTTTACTTATATATAAAATGCATAAATTTTGAAATCTTTATGATGTTATAGTTATCACTATTGTAACGAATAATTCGAACAAGTTTGTTTTCAAATTTCACGTTTCAAAGGAATTATTTATCGAAGACTTAAATCTGAAAGTTTAGATGAAACCAGAAAACAGATGATCACGTTTTCTTCCCGGATATCATCAAGTCAATGAAATGACATCGATGTCAAAGGCGACTCCCTCTGTTAAGAAAATGGTCTTTCATGGGTCTTTAGGCTTCCAGGTGGGGCCTATTTCCTTGATGACAGGATCTGCCGAGTCACTGTAGAAGCCTGTCATCTCCAAGGCCAGTGAATTGAACAGATAACGGAAAACCTTTCTCCATCATTCAAGACTTTATAATGTGCTTCATATTCTCGGCTATTAAAACGGCCAATCGGCAGTAATGAAGAAAAAAGGGTCACGGAGGCCAAAAGTGTCGGCGCAAGTGACGACTTAACACAGACACTTAACTAGAAATTTGGCATTTATATTCCTAATTCCAGATTCCAGTAGATATCAAGTACGTTTCTAGCTACAACGGGTGTTGCTGATTTATATATCCACGACACTTGAGTGGTTAGTCAACAGCTTTAATCTCTACAATTCATTATAATTTCACTCGATATAATTTGCTTTGGTTTTATGGCATATCAAACACTGTAGGTTATTTAATGCCAAATGCATTTTTAACCATATAAACAGTTCTATTTTAGATAATTCAGTTTAGCATAAACACGCATTTTAAATATCGAAACAGTTCTTATAAAATGAAATAACATGACCAGAAAATCCAGTAAACACCCCGCGTGACATACGGAACCACTTGACAGCTGTTTCATCCTTATTGGGTCTCATCAGCAGTGTTAATTTGGCATCTCTTATGTGCGATGTGGGCTCAGTTGTAGATTTTCGGCTCGGCATTCTGTGGTCGGTGGTTCGATCTCCAGTGACCTAATAAGAACGAAACAGCTGTCCAGTGTTTCCGTTTGTCTCACGCAGTGTTTGCTGGATTTTCTGGTCATAGTAATTCAATTTATAATGTAATTCCTCTACTTAAAAAAGAAAATGTACATCCAAAACAGTTCCATTTCAAACAATTCAGTTTAGCAAAAATACACAGTTTGAATATCAAAACAGATCCATTTCAAAGAATTCAGTTTAGCATAAGTACGCTGTTTAGTTCTATTTGACCCATAGACAGGACCCTATCAGGTACTACTACTACGGGCCAGAGTGGACCTGGGAGTGATGAAAATGAAGGGTACTCTGCATTCCCCAAAGTTATAGCATTACTGAAACCTCTCCATCAGATTGTTTAGTGTCATATTCAAGACACTCGTTGGAGGTGGCGGGGGTCTTACTCCTCTGCAGAGATGCAGTCGGTGTATTCTACAGCCCCAGCCGACTAGGTAATCCTGCAATTTATTATCATTTCATTTGAAATGAGTTAAGTATTCAACTGGAGGCAAACAATAAATACGCATACTTGACAGCATTTAAGTTTGGCAAATAGTAAATAGTATTACTTAAAATCTTTTAACTGTGTGCAAACAATAAATAGCTATTCTTGAAATCCTTTGAATCTGTGCAAACAAATGATTGATATTAAGTAGAAGAATAAATATTTGACACGAATACTTAAAACTATTTAACTATGTGCAAACAATAATCAACAATACTTAAAACCATTTAACTATGTGCAAACAATAAACAACAATACTTGAAATCATTTAAAGGTGAGCAAGACAACAATTAATGTTAAATAGAATTATTAGTGTTTCATAAAAATACTTGAAACAATTCAACCATGAGCAAACTGATTAGCTCATTTTAAAATAAAGTTACTTAAAACTTATGCGTTGAGACATATATCAACTGGATTTGGCATTAAGTATCCCAAAAGTTTTGGGATGCCACAAAACCCAAATAACCAAACAAATTAACTTGATCATTTACTTTATGAAACCATTTAACTGTGTGCAAACAAATATTTAATATTAAATAAAATTATTAATGTTAGCAATACTTGAAACCTTTTAACTGTGTGCAAACAAATATTTAATATTAAATAGAATCATTATCGTTAGCAATACTTGAAACCTTTTAACTGTGTGAAAACAAATATTTAATATTAAATAGAATTATTAATGTTAGCAATACTTGAAACCATTTTACTATGTGCAAACAAATATTTAGTATTGAATAGAATTATTAATGTTAGCAATACTTGAAACCATTTAACTGTGTGCAAACAAATATTTAGTATTGAATAGAATTATTAATGTTAGCAACACTTGAACTCATTTAACTGTGTGCAAACAAATATTTGATATTAAATAGAATTAATAATGTTCTCAGTACTGGAAACCATTTAAATGCATAGAAACAAATGATAAATATTAAAGCGAATAATTAGTGTCAGATGGCAATATTTTGATACCATTTTAATGAAAATAGAACAATTGTTTAAGATGCAAATACATTCAACCCATTAATATGATAATGATTTCTAACCAAGACAAGTGCAATGGCGGTAATTTGAACACGTCCTGTAAAAAATGCATTCTTTTGAGCTCGACACATCAAATCATTGTTGTTTTTAAATTGTTATTATAGCAGTTTCCAGGACATGCAGTTTTTAAAAAGTTTCTTGTCTCACAAATAAATCCTTATCATATAAATAGTTTGCGTCTATTTTGAGACAGTTTTCAATGATTTTGTCTCCAATGAAGTATCGACTCAAAATATTTGTTTCTCTCTTTTTCTAGACATTGTGATCAAGGATTAATAGTTGTTATACGTGGTGCCTTCTATAAGTTTCCAGACTTTTTTTGTATAGGCATTTAAAATTATCGTAGACTCTTCAGTATATTATTGCTACCCATCTTATGAGATGACGGACCAATTTTTAGAATTTCAGTTTCATGGTGTTTGAATTATACGAGGTGTCTTCAATAAGTTTCCAGACTTTTTTCGTATGGGTATTTAAGATTATCGTAAACTCTTGAAACTTCAGTATGTTATTGCTATACATTGTCTGAGATGACAGACCAATTTTTATGATTTCAGCTTTAAATGAACAGCTACAGCAGCAATTGGAATACACCCTACTAAAGCCTGATTGTCACATCTGGTGATTTTCAAAAATGCATTCTGGACGTGAGGACACTTTAGAAGAACGATATGCAATAAAATTCTGTTTTAAACTTGAAAAAAATGCTACAGAAACGTATGGAATGCTTCAGACTGGTTTTGGGCCGTCTTGCATGAATCAAGCATCAGTTTTTGAGTGGCTTAAGAGATTCAAGGAAAGCAGGGAGTCTGTGAGGGATGATAAGAGGTGTGGGAGGAGTAAGGAAGTCAATACACCACAGTTGATTGGCTAAAAGAGTTAGGGTTAGGGTTAATACGTTGAGGTTTTAAGGGAGTTCAGAAAGAGATTCCTTAGGAAGAGGCCAGCACTCTTCAAATCGGGTCAGTGGCATTTCCACTAGGACAATGCACCAGTCTACAACTCCATCCTTGTCACAGACTATTTGAGCAAGATGGGCATCAACACAGTTCTTCAGCCTCCCTAAAGTCCAGACCTTGCTCCCTGTGACTTTTGCTTATTCTTTAAGCTCAGAGGCTGTCGTTATGAGGCAATTGAGGAGATGAAAGAGACTGTGCCGGAGGTCATTGATACGCTCACGCAAGAGGACTTCCCTGGGGCCTTTCAGAAGTTGCTGGAACAGTACAACAAGTGCATTGCAACCGGAGGAGATTACTTCGAAGGGGACTAGAGTTTCATGTGTGTACTATCAGTAAAAGGGCCTATACGAAAAAAGTCTGGAAACATATCGTATGCACCTCGTATTTTACTGTGTGAAAGCAAATGATCGCTGAATCGTTTAAAAAAAATATCACCCCCAATTTATTCATTTAAAATCATACGGATGGAGAAGATAGAAAAACAAAATAATCCAAAAGTGATGAATTTCTTTCAAAGGAAGGTCGACGTTGAAACGTTTCGGTTCTAATTAACCATCACCAGGACTTCAGAATGGTGACACAAGGGTTGATAGAACAATGGTGGATGTTTTGATAAGATACAATAAGAGAGGATAGAAAAATACATACAAAGAAAGATCAAATAACCATTCGATTATTCAATCAGCGTTCTTTTTCCCAAAACTCTCCCGTGATTGGCACCTTGATTGTTTAAATGTAAGTAACTTCTAAGAGATACAAAGGATTAAAAAGAAGAAGAAAAAAACAACTCATACATATACAATATGCATGATATAATATAAAGAGGATTCGGCATTAGATAACCTACAATGGTTGATATGCCATAAAAACCAACTAAACCAAATCATATATATTTAATATATATATATATATATATATATATATATATATATATATATATATATATATAAAGAGAATTCGTCCTTAAATAACCAATGATATGCCATAAATCCCAACCATAGCAAATCCTACATATTTAATATATATGTAAAAAGAGGATTTGTCATTAAATAACCTACAATGGTTGATATGCCATAAAACCCAACCAAATCAAATCATATATATATTTAATACATATATGTATAAAGAGGATTTAGCATTTGACATGCCATAAAACCCAACTCAACCAAATCAAATATATTTGATATATATGTATAAAGCGGATTTGGCATTAAATAACCTACAATGGTTGATATGCCATAAAACCCAACCAAACCAAATCATATATATTTAATATATGTGGATAAAGAGGATTTGACATTATGTAAGCCTTCAATTGTTGATATAAAAGAGGATTAAGCATTAAATAGCCTACAATGGTTGATGTGTCATAAAACCCAACAAAACCATAGCATATATATTTAATATATATGTATAAAGATGATTTGGCATTAAATAACCTACAATGGTTGAGTTACTATAAAACCTAACCAAACCATCTTATATATAATTAATATATATCTATGAAGTTTTAACACCGGTTTTCACCGGTGACTGAGTGTCAGCAAGTCTCTACAAATCTCCCGGATTCTCCTCAGTATTTGAGCCAATCTCAATAATTTTGTGGTCTTGATTGTCTCAATGTTTCCTTTTATTTCCAATTCTGTTAGTCCTTTTTCCAAACCTTTGCGGACCGGTCCATGTGCACCGTCAACAATTGATACCACCGTCACCCTCTTGTTTTACGGGTTTTTTTTCTTAGCTCTCAAGCAATATCTAAGTCTTTGTTTATCATTTCACTTTCAGTAATTTTCAATCTATGGTCTGTTGAAACGGCAAAATCCACAAGACGGCATATTTAAATTTTTTTTTTTCTTACTTAACACTATGTCAGGTCATCAGGCCAGAATTAGGTGATCTGTTTATATTTCAAAATTCCACAGAATTTTATGCTTTTTATTTCTTAGAATAGGTTATGGTTTATGCATATACCATTTATCATATGGGTTAAATTTTAATCTCTTGCGCAATTCGCTGTGGATCACCTTTCCCGCCCAGTCATGTCTACTCTCGTATTCCTTTTTACCAGTTTCCTGCATTTCCTTATTATGTGATTTTGCTTTATGTATATACTATTTATCATAATGTTTAAATTTTAATCTCTTGCACAATTCGCAGTGGTTCCCTTTTCCCACCCAGTCATGTCTATTCTTGTATTCCTTTTTACCAGTTTGGTGTCTTCTCTGATTATGTGATTTTGCTTTATGTATATACTATTTATCACAATAGTTAAATTTTAATCTCTTGCACAATTCCCAGTGGATCAACTTTCCCGCCCAGTCATATCTACTCTCGTATTCCTTTTTACCAGTTTCCTGCATTCCCTTATTACGTGATTTTGCTTTATGCATATACCATTTATCATAATGGTTAGATTTTAATCTCTTGCACAATTCCCAGTGGATCACCTTTCCTGCCCAGTCATGTCTACTCTCGTATTCGCTTTACTGATTTCTTATGATGTGATTATTCATTTCGTCTCTATCACCACACAAGCTACATTTGCTATTCGGTTGCGTCTTATCTGCTTTCGCTTCAATATAGTCGGGCGTTATGGCATTGTTTTGTGCTGCTATTAGAAGTGATTCAGTCTCTCTCTTAAAGTTTTTCTTTCTCACCAATTATTATTATTATAAGCCTGGCACATTTTGTCACTCCCAAATTCCGTTCCTATATTTAAACTGTAGATTATAATACTCCGTATTTAGGGTTTCAGGTTCATTTTTCATTTTTGCCAAATAACTTACTATCATTCACGTACGTAGCCCGCATCAAATGTTCCATTTTAAGTCTCAAAGAAATTTATATTTCTATGACAGATTCTAGTTTAAGCAACGTAATAATTTGCCTCAAATTCACTACAGCTCTAATTGCCGGCGAGACACACTTGCCAACCTCACA
The DNA here is from genome assembly GCA_963585895.1 of Sepioteuthis lessoniana. Classification (NCBI taxonomy): domain Eukaryota; kingdom Metazoa; phylum Mollusca; class Cephalopoda; order Myopsida; family Loliginidae; genus Sepioteuthis; species Sepioteuthis lessoniana. Next base: position 45,340,579 of record OY757942.1, on the reverse strand, counting down.
GCGTCACACCCATACCGTTTATATATATATATATATATATATATATATGTGTGTGTGTGTGTGTGTGTGTGTGTGTGTGTGTGTGTGTGTGTGTGTGTGTGTGCATTATACAAAGGCGTTATTATTTCATGAAAGAAAAATACTATTATTGCTGCCGTTAAAGGGAAAAAGGGAAAAGCAATATTGAGTTTCATTCCGAAAAGCAAACTTCAATTGCTTCAGCCCTTTTAAGTACGACGACCCACAAAAGCAGTAAACGTGATTAATTTAAAGATAACACCGTCAAAAATGGTTTTGAATCGACATTCTATGTAGTTATTCAGAATTCCGGCATTCCATATTAATTTTCTACGCTATTTTTTGGCGTGATGGCAACTAAAGTAGGAATTGTTTGGATAATTTCTGAAATATTTTAAACTGCATTTGGTCAAGTTGATTTTATTTTTTCAAAAATGTTTGGTAATCGTATAATCACCATTATTTGTCGGGAGTTAACTAACTTAGACGCGTGACATTAAGATGGTTTGGTTTCTTGGCATATCAACCTTTGTAGGTTATTTAATGCCAAAGCCATTCTCCTAGAACAGTAGTCATCATCATCATCATCATCATGTCGTGCCGCCAGCACGGATATCCCTGACCCTCTCTCGCCACTTCTCCCAATCATTCATCGCTTTTGGCAGGTCTTCAGGGTTACATCCCGTATCCTCACATAGCTGCTGTATGTATGTTCGAGCTGGTCGTCCTGCTTTTGCTTGACCATAGGCGGGGGTCCATAGGAGTACATCACTGATGAGTTCGTCCTTGCTTCTCCAGCAGTGTCCTGTGTGCCGGGTTCGTCTAACTTGTGTAAGTACTATTTAACCCATAGCTGGGAGGATAAGGGGGTTTATACCTTTCCCAAGGGTATTTGCCCGAAAGTGAACGTAATAGCGCGACTGGAGTTCGAACTCACTTCCTACGATTCCGCAGTCCCTCGCTTTAACTGTTACACCACGAGGACAACCCTATGACGAAGAAGGCGACAAATTTTGGAATACGAATTTAAGTGATAGATGTTTACATGTTAATTTTGGCCCAAGTTGTTCATCAGTTCAACTGATGACCATCGGAGTAGATTTAAAAAACCGACTTCCGGTTATAAAATTCAACTGCTATCAAAGGGTTTGGTTTTAGGAGGTGCCCGTGGTGTAGTCGTAGCACTAATACCCTTGGGGAAGGTATGAATCCAATTATTCTCCCTCCAGCTATGGGTAAATAGTAGGACAGACTAGGTTCTTCAGCCTTGGTGAGGCAACTAGTCTAGGAGAAGGAAAACTCTGAATTCAAACCTGTTGAACTTCGCTTAAAAATTGACCTTGTGTCATATCCTGCCCGAGCGGAGGGGTTGGGTAAAAGGAGGTGCCCGTGGTGTAATGGTTATCGTCGTAGGAAATGGATACGGTGACACGAATTCAAATCCTGGACGAGACTGATTGCATTTCACATAGCACTTGTGGAAGGTATGAATCCAATTATTATCCCTCCAGCTATGGGTAAATAGTAGGACAGACTAGGTTCTTCAGCCTTGGCGAGGCAACTAGTCTAGGAGAAGGAAAACTGTGAATTCAAACCTGTTGAACTTCGCTTAAAAATTGACCTTGTGTCATATCCTGCCCGAGCGGAGGGGTTGGTAAATAGGATCGGAGTAGATTTAAAAAACCGACTTCCGGTTATAAAATTCAACCGCTATCAAAGGGTTTGGTTTTAGGAGGTGCCCGTGGTGTAGTCGTTATCGTCGTAGGAAATGGACACGGCGACACGAGTTCAAATCCTGGACCTGACTGACTGCATTTCACATAGCACTAATACCCTTGGGAAAGGTATGAATCCAATTATTCTCCCTCCAACTATGGGTAAATAGTAGGACAGACCAGGTTCTTCAGTTATGGTTAGGCAACTAGTCTAGGAGAAGGAAAACTCTGAAATCAAACCTGTTAAACTCCGCTTAAAAATTGACCGTGTGTCATATCCTGCCCGAGCGGAGGGGTTGGGTAAATAGTATCAAAGGGTTTGGTTTGGTTGGGATGGGTTTTATGGTATATCAATCCTTATGGGTTATTTAATGCCAAATGCTCTTTATACAAATATATTGAATATATATGATTTGGTTTGATTTGGTTTTATGGCATATCAACTTAAGTAGGTTATTTGATGCCAAATTATCTTTATACATACATATTAATTACATATGATTTGGTTTGTTTAGTTTTTAAGGTATATCAATCATTGATGGTTATTTAATGCCAAATGTAAAACGGAATACAAGAGTAGACATGACTGGGCGGGAAAGGTGATCTGGGAATTGCGCAAATACATATGATTTGGTATGGTTGCGTTTTATATCATATCAACTGTTGTAGGTTATTTAATGCCAGATCCTCTTTATGCATATATATCAAATATATATGATTTGATTTGATTTGGTTTGGTTTGATTTGCTTTTATTTATGATTATTTAATGTCGAATCCTCTTTATATATATATATATATATATATATATATATATATAATTTAGTTTACTTGAGTTTTACGGCATATCACCCATTGCAGGTTATTTAATGCTGAATCCTCTTGATACATATATATTAAATATATATGATTTGGTTGGGTTGGGTTTTATCGCATGCCAACCATTGTAGGTTATTTAATGCCAAATCTTTTTTACACATATATATTAAATATATATGATTTGGTTTGGTTTGGTTTAGTTTTATGGCATATCAACCATGGTAGGTTATTTGATGCCTAATCCTCTTTATGCACATATATTAAATATATTTGATATGGTTCGGTTTGGTTTTATGGCATATCAACCATTGTAGGTTATTTAATGCCAAATTTTTTATATACGTATATATTAGATATATATGATTTGGTTTGGTTGGGTTTTATGGCATATCAACGATCGTAGGTTATTTAATGTCAAATCCTCTTTATATAAATATCAAATATGATTTGTAAACACATTTTGTTCATAACGTTTTTAATTGAACTCCACGAATAATTCTTTTCCCTATTTATTATTTCTTTATCAGCAATTGAATGGTATGAAGTATTTCTATGTATCACCAACAATTCAATTAAACATAATTCATTTGTTTACACACAGTTTAGATTTCAAACAATTCTATTTTACCAATTTGCACGTCATCAGTCTGGCCCGAAGGGGTAGCCTTCGGGCCAGACCGATGACGTGCAAACTGACAATAATGTTAATATCTTCAGAAAAAGGTTGCGGACATGGAAAATAAGACAGGTTGTTTTTCTCCGAATACGATTCCCAGAGAAGGAGATTCAATTTGAATACAGCAGACCAGTCGCTTTGAGCTGCAGAATACATCGACTTCATCTCTGCATAGTCGTAAGACCACAACAAACGAGTGTTCTAGATATGAAACAAAAAAATTTGATTGTGAGACTCCCGTAATACTGGAGCTTTGGTTTGGTTCGTTTGTTTCTTTGTTTAATGGCATATCAACCTTTTTAGGTTATTTAATGCCAAAGCCATTCTCCTAGAAGAACAGTAGTAATGCTATTTAACCCATAGCTGGGAAGATAAGGGGGTTCATACCTTTCCCAAGGGTATTTGCCCGAAAGTGAATGTAATAGCGCGACTGGAGTACGAACTCGCTGACTACGATTCCGCAGTCCATCGCTTTAACCATTACACCATGAGGACACCCCCTGGAGATTTGGAAAATTCAGAGTACCTCTTCATTGTCATCACTCCCAGGTTCACTTTGACCTGAAGTGGGAGCACCTGACACGGTCCTATCTATGGGTCAAATAGAATTGCTTCGCATTTAAATCGAGTGCAAACAACTGACTAATGCTAAATTGAAATGTTTGAAATAGAACTGTTTTGTTATTTAACTATTTGATGTTTAAATGAGGTGATACATAGCAATGCATGGAACCATTTATCTGTGTGCCAAACAATGAAAAAAATTCGTTTTCAAACGTTATCAACAAAATATTTTGACAAGTCATATATTTAATGATGTATTAAGTGGATTTGGCATTTAATAACCTATAATGGTTGATATGCCATAAAAGCCAAGCAAACCAAATGATATATATTTGATATACATGTCTAAAGAGGATTTGGCATTAAATAACCTACAATGGTTGATATGCCATAAAAGCCAAGCAAACCAAATCATATATATTTGATATACATGTCTAAAGAGGATTTGGCATTAAATAACCTACAATGCTTGATATGCCATAAAATCCAACTAAACCAAATCATATATATTTGATATACATGTCTAAAGAGGATTTGGCATTAAATAACCTACAATGCTTGATATGCCATAAAATCCAACTAAACCAAATCATATATATTTAATATACATGTCTAAACAGGATTTGGCATTAAATAACCTACAATGCTTGATATGCCATAAAATCCAACTAAACCAAATCATATATGTTTAATATACATGTCTAAAGAGGATTTGGCATTAAATAACCTACAATGCTTGATATGCCATAAAACCAAACTCAATCAAGCCAATCAAATACATATATATATACGTGAGGGATAGTCACAGACTTCATCATTTCGCGAAAGTAGGAACCAACTCGTATCATGATAAGAAGCTGCAAGGAATTGAGAAAAAGGCATCACAAACGACCGTGTGGTCCACAGTTCGTTGGTTAGTGACCCTTGACATACTCGAATCATACTTTTGTGGGAAATGTATCTTTTTAGGGGAGAGTTCTCAAATCACTTCTTGTTAAACAAAATTTCTCAGCAAATTAAAATACTGAATTACCACTTGTTTTTTTGTTTTTTGTTTTTTTGGCTTTATTTTCTCTATATATTACATATAACTGTATAATTTTAATACGAAATAATCACTGAGAAAGCAAATTCCTCCTGTGTTGACAGGATGGTTTAATTCGCCCAACCCAACGAGACAACCACTCCCTCTGAAATAGCCACGCCCATTCACACAGAAAGCTGTTCGAAATACTAAGTCGGCTTATTGAAAAAAAAAAAAAAATTATGTAATTTACAAGATCTTCAACTTAATTAAATTACAAATCAAATATATCTTCAAAAAAATAGTTCCATAGCGAACCCACAAACCGATAGAAAGGTTCTTCATACTTTTGCAAGTTTGCATTGAGACACACATAAAAATTAAACGTCTATGAGCCTGGTCAGCACTTGGAAGGGTCAATACAACAAGTAAAATAAGCAACATAAGGTCTCCACGCAAGACTAAGTAAACCTTAGTAAATAAAAACTAGTTAGACATGATGAAGTCCTGCTAAATGTATGTTTTCAAACGATATCTCTAAACTTAAGAATTAACGATTCTACTCAGTAATTAGATGGGTGACTATTAGGAAACATCAAATGATAGCTTTCTTAGCATAGCTGAAACAGAAGAGAAACCAAAAATCTCTTTAGAAGCAGATTATTTGGAATAAGTTCAAACATAACATCTATGTCGCTTCAAATCTGGTTTGCGTTTAGTATTTTACAGACATGGTATGAAGATCTACAAGAGAAGTCGATTGGACTGGTGGTGGATAACCAAGAAAAAAAAAGGACTTGTTTTTTAAATTGATTTTATATAAGAGTGAAAATAATAGAAAGCGACTTGTTAGATAAATACTTAGACCTGATCAGAGAACAGTAAAAGGTAATACCAGTTGTAGTTGGAGTACTTGGAATGGTCCCCAAAAAAGTATGACAAAAGACTGGAAGAATTGGAGCTGCGTGAAAAAATCGAGACCACAGTATTGTTAAGATCAACTAGAATACTGAGAAGAGTCCTGGCCACCTGATTTGATTTGATTTTATGGCATATCAATCTTTGTAGGTTATTTAATGCCAAAGCCATCCTTCTAGAAGTACAGTAGTGGTACTACTTGACTCATAGCATGGAAGATAAGGAGGGTTCATGCCTTTCCGAAAGTGAATATAATTTGTAGGTTATTTAATGCCAAAGCCATCCTTCTAGAAGTACAGTAGTGGTACTACTTGACTCATGCCTGTCCAAAAGTGAATATAATAGCGTGACTGGAATTCGAACTCGCTTACTACGATTCCGCAGTTTATCGCTTTAACCATTACACCACGAGGACACCCACCCCTGGTGACCTGAGGATACTTACTGTCACTCAGACTCCGATCAGCTAAAACTGATGAGAAAACACACAAGGAATAATAATAATAATAATAATAATAATAATAATAATAATAATAATAATAATAATAATACTCTATGGGCGGTTTAAACGACTAATAAACAATTTCTCACGCGACAAAACTTGGACATGGCTAAGAAAAGGAAACTTTAAGAGAGAAACAGAATCTCTCCTAATAGCAGCACAAGACAGCGCCTTAAGAACCAATCAAATCAAAGCGAGAATAGATAAGACTCAACAAAACAGCAAATGCAAGCTATGTGGTGACAGAGATGAAACCATCAATCATGTAATAAGCGAATGCAGCAAATTAACATAGCGGGAGTATAAGGCGAGACACGACTGGATCGGTAAGGTGATTCACTGGGAAATGTGTAAAAAATTTAAATTCGACCATACTAACAAATGGTATATGCACAACTCAGCACCTGTCCTAGAAAATGACTCGCATAAACTCCCATGGAACTTTAACATACAAACGGATCACCTAATCTCGGCCAGAAGACCAGACTTAATAATAATCAACAACAAAAAAAAGAGAACTTGCAAAATAGTCGACTTTGCTGTCCCGGCTGACCACAGAATAAAACTGAAAGAATGTGAAAAGAAGGATAAGTAACTTGACCTTGCTAGGGAAGTGAAAAAACTGTGGAACATGCGGGTGACAATTATACCAATTGTAATTGGTGCGTTTGGAACAGTAACAAAAGGATTACTAAAGGGACTGGAGGACTTGGAAGTGGAGACCATCCAAACGATAGCATCATTGAGAACGGCCAGAATACTAAGAAGAGTCCTGGAGACTTGAGGAGACTTGTTGTCACTCAGACTCCAGTGAAAAACCATCGGCTAACACTGATAGGAAAAGCTCTAATGAGAGAATAATAATAATAATAATAATATGCACAACCCAGCACCTGTCCTAGAAAACGACACACACACACTTCTATAGGACATTGATATAAAAACGGATCACCTAATCTCGGCCAGAAGACCAGAACTTATAATCATCAACAAAAAAAAAAAAAAAAAGAAAATCAGCGAAATTGTCGACTTTGCTGACCACAGAATAAAACTGAAAGAAATGTGAAGAGTCCTGGAGACTTGAGGAGACATGCTGTAGCTCAAACTCCAGTGAAAGACCATCAGCTTACGCTGATGTGAAAAACCCTAATAATAATAATAATAATAATAATAATAATAATAAGAAGAAGAAGAAGAAGAAGAAGAAGAAGAACAACAACAACAACAACAACAACAACAACATCAACAACAACAAGAGAAAAACAAGAATATCAAGGAAATTACCCACAAGATGACCGGAAAATGATTAAGAAAAGTAAATATCGAAAGCAAAATTAGATTTTTTTAATAGCAGCACAAAAAAAATGCCATAAGAACCAACTATATCAAAGCGAAAATTGATCATTTGCCGAATAATAGTAAGAGTAGATGTTGTGATAGTTGAAACGGTGCGGCAAAGTGGTACAAAAAGAATACAAGAATTAGGCATGACTGGGTGGGAAATCTCATCTACTGGGAATTGTGCAAAATATTAAAATTTGGCAATCAAAAGAGAAAAGAGAAATATAATTTATCGAGAAAAAAAAAGAAATATAAAATTCCTAGAGTCAATGAGACACAAACGGACCACCAAATTATAGTCAAAAAGAGAGAAAACTTCTCATCTAGTGAATTTTACTATTTCAGATGTTCATATATATATATATATATATGAAGAGTAAATAAAGGATTGTAATCCGACAATATGTAGAAAAACTGATAACAACTATCCAAGAGGAAGGAATGATTTATTAACGGGTCAACACTATAGCGTTTCGGTTCTACTGAACCATCATCAGGACCATGAGGGGTGATAATAATAATTTTAAGTTAACGATGGATGATTAGAAATGTGAAATACAAAAACCTACAGGAAAATATGTATAGTTAGAAAAAGTTAGCCGTTTAACAGGCAAATCAGCGTTTGATGTTTAAATTACGTCATTTGACATTTTTCTCACTATACATATTTTCCCGTAGGTTTTTATTTCACATTTCTAATCATCCATCGTTAACTTAAAATTATTATTATCACCCCTCATGGTCCTGATGATGGTTCAGTAGAACCGAAACGCTATAGTGTTGACCCGTTAATAAAACATTCCTTCCTCTTGGATCGTTGTTATCAGTTTTTCTACACACATATATATATATATATATATATATATATATATATATATATATATATATACATATATAACCTATCGACAACAGCTCATAGGATGTCAAGAGGATCTGACAGAAGCGATGGATGATAAAATACGAATGGCAAGAGAGAGTCAGAGGAAATCCTTGCTATAAGTGTATTATATATATATATATATATATATATATACAAATGATGCAAACCCGATAGATATTGAAAGAAACATGGATAGATTAACATAAATAGACTTAGAGAGATTTTAAAAAGCAAAGATAGATTGATTGCTTGATAGATAGATAGATAGATTGATATGAACAGACTGAGATAGATAGATAGATAGATAGATAGATAGATATGAAAAGACTGAGATAGATAGATAGATAGATAGATATGAAGAGACTAAGATAGATAGATAGATAGATAGATAGATAGATAGATAGATAGATAGATAGATAGATATGAACAGACTGAGATAGATAGATAGATAGATAGATAGATATGAAAAGACTGAGATAGATAGATAGATAGATAGATAGATAGATAGATAGATAGATAGATAGATAGATAGATATGAAGAGACTAAGATAGATAGATAGATAGATATGAACAGACTGAGATAGATAGATAGATAAATAGATAGATAGATAGATAGATATGAACAGACTGAGATAGATAGATAGATAGATAGATATAAACAGACTGAGATAGATAGATAGATAGATAGATATGAACAGACTGAGATAGATAGATAGATAGATAGATAGATAGATAGATAGATAGATAGATATGAATAGACTGGGATAGATAGATAGATTGATATGAACAGATTGAAATAGACAGATCGATAGATAGATAGATTGATAGATAGATAGTTCTGACTGGGAAAGATACATACATACATACATACATACATACAAGCTGAGATGGATAGATATATAGAGAGACATATACATGGATAGATTTGAGCATTCAATGCCAGGTTGTGTCATCCCGAAGATTCAAAAATGATACTTGATAACTCCTTGCTTAACACTCAGTATTATAAGGTACTTATCAAGGGAAAGTGGAGCAATCCAGGGAAGGCGTAGCACCCTCTCCTTGCACCTCAGTGTAGTAGCTATTAAAAAGGGAACCTTTGCGTCTCCCGTGACTGACTACGGTCGCCAACTTTATTTTTTACTATATATATATATATAGAGAGAGAGAGAGACACAGACAGACAGACAGACAGAGAAAGATGATGGATATGATCAGACAGAAATAGATATACAACAACGGCATTAGATAGATAGATAGATAGATAGATAGATAGATTCTTACTTACCAAAGATCATTTTAGCATCAGGTTACACTAGGTAGCCATGCATAGATAGATAGATAGATAGATAGATAGATAGATGCATGCATATATAGATAGATAGATAGATCTGACTGAGATAGATAGATAGATAGATAGATAGATAGATAGATAGATAGATAGATCTAACCGAGATAGATAGATAGATAGATAGATAGATAGATAGATAGATAGATGCATCCATAGATACATACATCATACTGAGATAGATAGATAGATAGATAGATAGATAGATACATACATACATACATACATGTGACTGAGATAGATACATACATACATACATACATACATACATACATGTGACTGAGATAGATAGATAAATACATACATACATACATACATACATACATACATGTGACTGAGATAGATAGATAGATAGATACATACATACATACATACATACATACATGTGACTGAGATAGATAGATAAATACATACATACATACATACATACATACATGTGACTGAGATAGATAGATAAATACATACATACATACATACATACATACATGTGACTGAGATAGATAGATAGATAGATACATACATACATACATACATACATGTGACTGAGATAGATAGATAGATAGATACATACATACATACATGTGACTGAGATAGATAGATAGATAGATACATACATACATACATGTGACTGAGATAGATAGATACATACATACATACATACATGTGACTGAGATAGATAGATAGATACATACATACATACATACATAGATACATACATGTGACTGAGATAGATAGATAGATAGATAGATAGATACATACATACATACATACATACATACATGTGACTGAGATAGATAGATAGATAGATAGATAGATAGATAGATAGATAGATAGATAGATACATACATACATACATACATACATACATATCTGACAGAGATAGAGAGATAGATCGATAGTGAATTGGTTGAGATCGATACGAATTATCAAGAATTTGTGGAAATAATGGAAGCAAATAAACAGATTGAAAATAGATTGCAATCCAATCCGGGCCAGTCGTACCTCCTTTCCGATGGAAAACAGATTTACGCTTTAAGCAGCGAAAAATAATTGAATCAAATAGAAAAATTGGAAAAGCCGAACAAATCGGTCAGTAGAGAAATATTGAGAAGAATTTGTTTTCAAAATTCAATTTGGTTGCCTCAAAACCATTTGAAATATGGCGGCGGCAGAGATGACGACGACGGCGATGTGACGGAGGCGTTGACGGCGGTTGTGACGACAGAGGCAGCAGTAGGCTGTGAAAGTGAGACGGATAGGATAGGATTAGAAGACTAATTCTGTTGAGAGAATAATCTTCTTGAGTCGAATTGATTCAGCAAAAATATTGCAAGTATCGAAGACATTACAAGCGAAGCAAAATAAAAATCATATAGTGTATTTACTTAAAACACACACCCACACACACACGCACACACACATATATATATATACATATATATATATATATATACATATATATATATACTTTAAGAAAAAACAACGAAACCGGTCACATAGGATTATAAATTTATTTCTATCCTGTTACGCATTTTTGAAATTTCCAAAAACACGAAAAAAAATTAACTGGACTTCTTCAGATCTTTTGATAAAAAAGCTAGAATAGACACATAAGAGTGGGCATTTTAAATTGTTGTAGACCCTTGAAACTTCAGTATGTTATTGCGACGAATCTTATGAGATGACTGGCCAATTTTTATGATTTCAGTTTCAAATCAACAGATACAGCAGGAATTGGAATATACCCTACTTAAGCCTGATTGTCACAGCTGGTGAACTTCAAAAATGCAATCTGGACGTGAGGACACTTTAGAAGAACAATATGCAATAAAATTCAGTTTTAAACTTGGGAAAAAAAGTCACAGAAACGTATGGAATGATTCAAGACTGCTTTTGAAGCATCTTGCATGAATCGAGCATCAGTTTTTGAGTGGCATAAGAGATTCAGTCTGTGAGGGATGATGTGGGATAAGTAAAGAAGTCAATAGACCAGAGTTGATTGGCCAAAGGGTTAGGGTAAGGGTTACTATTTGAGGTTTTAAGGGAGTTCAGGTAGAGATTCCTAGGAAAGAGGCCAGCACTCTTCAAATCGGATCAGTGGCATTTCAAGCAGGACAATTCACCAGTCCACAACTCCATCCTTGTCACAGACTATTTGAGCAAGAATGGCATCAAGACAGTTCCTCAGCCTCCCTATAGTCCATACCTTGCTCCCTGTGACTTTTGCTAATTCCCTAAGCTCAGAGGCTGTCGTTATGAGACAATTGAGGAGATAAAAGAAGCTGTGACGAAGGTCATTGACACGGTCACACAAGAGGACCTCCATGAGGCCTTCCAGAAGTTGTTGGAACGGTACAACAAGTGCATTGCAGCCGGAGGAAATTACTTCGAAGGGGACTGGAGTTTCATGGGGGTACTTTCAATAAAAGTACTCATACGAAAAAAGTCTGGAAACTTATCGTATACTCATCGTATATATATGTGTGTTTGTGTGTGTGTGTATTTCATATAGTTTGGTGTGTTTATAGAAGAACCGAGCTCAATATCGGTGATAGAGCGCCTAAAGATGATAGACTCCAAGTCAATGTCTGATGGTCATATCGGAGGGAAAGAAAAAAGGAAAAATATTCAAAAATAGGCAAATTAAAAAATGAATGAAAGATTTCCAGAAATGAAGCAAAAAGTAAAATGAAATATAAAAAATTATTTTTCGGTTGTTTTGTTTTACGGCGTGTCAACTCTTTTCGGGTCATTTAAAGCCAAATTCAGTCATTTTCGTTTGGTTTGATTTTATGGCATATCAACCTTTGTAGGTTATTTAATACCAAATCCATTTATATATATATATATACATATTTACCCCCTCCCCGCTCGGGCAGGATATGACACAAGGTCAATTTTTAGACGGAGTTTAGCAGGTTTGAATTCAGAGTTTTCCTTCTCCCAGACTAGTTGCTTCACCAAGGCTGAAGAACCCAGTCTTCCCTACTATTTACCCATAGTTGGAGGGAGAACAATTGGATCCATACCTTTCCTGAAGGTATTAGTGCAATGTGAAATGCAATCAGTCTCGTATATATATATATATATATATGAATAAACATTTCTATTTCAAATAATTCAGTTTAGCGTAAGTACGCAGTTTCAATGGTATAACATTTCTATTTCAAGCTATTCATTTTAGTCAAACAGTTCTAGTTCAAACAATTCAGTCTAGTGCAAATACACCGTTTCAATGTCAAAAACAGTTATCTTTCAAACAATTCAGTTAAGCCTATGTGCAGTATTAATATATATTTTGACCTTATCAGATTCTACCACTCCGGCCAAAATGGACCTGCGAGCAATAGCATTGAAGGGGTACTCCGTATTCCCCAAAGCTCCAGCATTATTGAAGCCTCACCATCAGATTGTTTTGTGTCATATCGTGTGGGGTGTTTTACTCCTCAGCAGAGATGCAGTCGGTGTATTCTACAGCCCTAGCCAAGAAAAATAAATAAATAAATAAATGAATAAACGAATGAATGAAGTAGATATTGAATAAATCATTTAGAAGAAGTAAATTCTAAGTTGACAGTCACCCAGAATTGTCTGCTCATTGTTTACCTTATTCCATATATATATATATATATATATATATATATATATTTGTTTAAAAAGCAAGAAATTTAGATGGAATTCAAATGGAGTTTGTTTATTTATTTCAGTAAAACGCCAGTGATATATTTCACGTTAAATTGCGTTTTCGTCTATTTTACATCAGAAATTAACGACTACAAAATTTTTCTTGAAATTAATATTTTTTTTCTAAATATAAATTTTGTTTCGTTCAAATTAGTAACCTGATTTCAGTTTTATGAGTATTATTTGAAAGCAAGATAGTGTTTTTAAAATTTTAATTTAATTGAAAAATATATTTTACAATTTCGAAAAAATATTTTTTGAAATAGTAATTTTTTAAATGTATTTAATTGTTAACTTGTTTCAAAGACCTATACATCTCTTTTTATATTTATATTTGCATTTTAGGGGTTTTGATATATATATATATATATATATATATATATCCAAAAAAGATGAGTTTGGAATGATTCAGTTTGAGAATATATAAGAGGATTCTTATGAATCACCAGGAGTGCTCAATATATGAAGACTGATATATAAAATAATGAGTTTCTTACCGAGAAAGTTCATTGATGTGGACCCAAAGTCGGTACACAGAAGGAAAACACGGAACAGAGTTTAGAGGTAAGAAAGATATACAGGGTGAAACGATAAAATTGTCGTCCTAAAGAAAACAACACAACAGCTTTATTTTAAAACTTATATTGAAAAAATCAATTCAGGTAACTTGATTATATAGTAGAGCTGACATCTATTCAATGTAGCCGCCTTCAGCCTTAATCACCGCCTCGATACGGATCTGGAACTGGGAGCATGCCTTTTCCACAAGCGCCGGCGGAAGCTCGGCGAATACTCGGCGGATGGTAGCGATCAGGCTGGCTTTGGTGTTGTGGGAGGTTATGTTGGTGATGTTCTCAACGTATGACCAAACGAAGTAGTCCAGCGGGTTAAGGTCGGAGGAGGAAGGGGATGTTGACGGACTTGATTAGCCTGAGGTTCTTTGTCTTCTCAGTCAAGATCTGGCTTGTCTGGCGCCTGTAGGACCTACACTTCAATTCCTCCTTCACACATGCATTCACAGTTGTGTGTGAGACGCGTAAATCTCTGGAAATCTGCCGAATAGGCGACTGGGGAGTTTTATCAATGATTGCCAGGACCTTTTCGATGAACTCCTTCGTCTTGGTCTTCCTGGAGGTGTACTTCCGCTCCACCACCTCCAAAGGGTCGTCCGATGCGTTGAGCTGTGCCATCAAGCGTTGAACCGTCCGGATTTGCATTTTGAGGGTGCTGGCAATGGTCCTGTTGTCCTAACTTGGATTCGTAGAGAGCATGATTTGTAAAGCGGCGCATCTCTGATCTCGCTCGTTGAACATTGTGTCACTTTCAGACATGATAGAAGGCTCCTATCGCTCTTGGGATTTGTACACAACTGGCCAACTAGTAGATGGTCTGCAACAAAAAAAGAAAACCGGTTTTCATTAAACGGAGATGGAATCATGTCTTTTCTAGGGTGATAATTTTATCATTCCACCCGTATTAACAAAAGTTACAAAGGATTGTGTCCAATATTGGTAGTCGTACTTCTAGTACTCTTGTACTACTGCTACTACTGCTGCTACTACTGCAACCGTATTTGGATATTACTACGCAAGTAATATAGTGCTGGAAGAGTCCATGATGCAGGTAAGTTTCAGTCTCACAACATTTATGTAATTTAAAGAAAAACTTAAGAGACCGTCATTTGACAATTATACATTTATTACAGCTGGTCCTTCCTTATGATGGGTTTTCTTCGTGGTGTAATGGTTAAAGCGATGGACTTCAGAATCTTAGTATGCAAGTTCGAAACTCAGTCTCGCAATTACGTTCACTTTCGGGCAAATACACTTGGGAAAAGTATGAACCCCCTTATCCTTCCAGCTATGGAGTAAATAGTACCACTACTGTTCTTCTAGACGGTTGGCTTTGGTATTGTATAACCTAGAAAGATAGATATGCCATTAAAACAAAGAAAACCAAACCTTCCACATGAGAAACCAAACTCTTCAGATAGCCATCACATAATGAAGAGAAAACAATTTTTAAAATATCCTTTAAATGGATTTTGACACGTTTAATTTTTTTAGAGAATGAAAGAAAGAAAGAGGACAAAAAGATATGGGTGTCAAGTGGGTGTCAAAACCGAATGTAATGTCAATGTCTTGTGTCATGTATATATACATATATATATAAAGATTGGTTTTTGACAACCTGAAATAAAGTGAGAATAGTCAAAGGACGGTTTGTGGAATTTTTCTTCCACTTATATATATATATGTATATATATATATTATAAAAGTGTTGGTTGTCACAAAATCACTTTGTGGGTATGTGTCGAACCAAGTGCAATATAATTTGGAGAGTGCTCAATATCAAGGATAGAGCTATTATATATTAATAATAAATAACAACATATTAGATATGTATATTTAAATCATTGAATATAGACTGCGATCCTGGGTTTTATGGATTTTTTTGTAAAACAACAATCATCAGGCAGTTAAAATAATTTTCCTAACGGCCTGATGATTGTTGTTTTGCAGAAAACTCCATGAAACCCAGGGTCGCAGTCTATATTCCATGAATTAAATATATATATATATATATATATATATATTCATGGAATTCTGATAGAACGAAACAGATCTGTTTGTGGATGACTATAGAGATATATACTTCCCTACCCCCCGTGGGGTTGAGTTCTCTGGCGAAGAAGTAATCGTGTTGCCATTAGCGTCTATTGCAAGCCTCTTCGTAGATGAATTGAGGTCTCGGCAACCGTTGAACGGATGTATGTAAACAATAGTAATTGTGATTCATAACCGTTTAAAATTTGCTTCGCAGCTAATGTCTCCTCGTGGCTGAATGGTTAGAAGCTTTGGCTTGGCGTTTGAGTCACCCGGGTTTCGATCTTAGCAACGGGAAGATACTGTCTAGCCACACTGGTGAGTTCTGATAGAACGAAACAGATCTGTCTGTGGATGACTATATATATATATAAGGCAGCATAAAGGTAACCCTACACACTGGAGCTCTAGAACTGTAATTTTACTTCTGGATATTTTGTATATATATATATATATATATATATTAATCAACCGTTCCGAACGACCAGGATGTGACACAAGGTCATTTTTATGAGTAGTTTAAGAGCTTTGAATCAACCATTTCCCAAGTGTATTAGCATAATGTGAAATGCAAGCAGCCTCGTCCAGGTTTCGAACTCGGGTCACCATGTCCATTTCCAACCTCGAGAACCATTTACACCAAAAGCGTATATATATAAGACATATGCAGTAATTATATATATATATATATATATATATACATCGTACAACGTGTGAAAGCACGTGCGATACCCTGCCCCCATCAGCCGTCCATCAGGGGTGATAACACAGTTTTGGTAGCTCAAGGCGGTACTGCCACTCCTGGCGCTATCAAGCAGCTTTTGCCACCGGACAGAGTATTAGAGAATTATATATATATATATATATATATATATATATATATATATATATATATATATATATATATATATATATATATATATATATAATATATATATATATATATATATATATATAATATATATATATATATATATATATAATATATATATATATACCAGATCAATTAAGAGAAGAGATTACATTGGACGTTAATCTTCATTTTAGTATGCAGTTGTAATTTTTTAAAAAACGCGTTTACTTTCGGTCGTTGATATATATATATATATATTCAAAAAAATTTGGTTGAATGAAATGGATTCCTTATAAACTACTATTTTGTTTTTGCTTTCATCAACAAAGTGAGGCTTGTTTATATCCCCAACGTGAGGCTAAGTGGTTTTGCCTATTTTTTTTTCTATTACGTAAAATAGATTAAAATTTGTTTTGTCTATCATTTATAAGAATTTCGGAATATACATTGTTCTATCTATCTATTATAAACATTTTAGAATATTGTTGTACAGCCACATAATACATATGCATGCAGAAATATAACGACGCAATGAAGACGAGCGGACACAGGTCTTTAGAAAAATATACCTCTCACTTTATGTGAAAGTGTTCGAAAGGGTTACTAAAGGTTTTACTGTGTGAGAGGTGAGTGAGTTGGAGACGGAACAGAACTGCAATATATTGACCCCCACTCTTATGGCCATAACAGCGTTTCTTTCCCGTTCTCCTGGGCTGTTCAACCGGGGTCCCAGCCTCTCTGCGTGCTTGTTCTCTCTACTGCATCTTCACTCCAACTGACAGACTTCCTGTCTTCACCCGGGTTATATAATTGTCCGACATCCACCTTCTTGCGGGCGTCACAAATCGCACACAATCCAACCCGTCCACGGTCAAGGTTATATCCTGATATTCCGAGACCGGATACACCTGTTATTAACACAGGTGCATTTCCTATTTTGACAGCTTGGCCGGGGTCAATATGTTATAATATTATCACTAGTTTCAGAGTTAATTCTATTGATAGAGGTTTGTCTAAGTTTCATATACAAAGCTTCAAGGAATTTCAATTTTTTTATATGAGTGTTTGTAGGAAGAATTTTTGTATTATGAATGAAAATATTTCTATATGTTGTTATAAGACAATTATGTTTTTTTAAATGTGGACATACGGAGCCAGAATCTGATAGGGGTAGAGTGACCCTCCTTGATAAGTTTTTTGTATATATATATATATATATATATAGCGACATTCACAAGGTTCTAAGCATCAACAACCTGCTATCACTTTGTATGAAAATTTAAAAAATCTGAATAATCTTTTTCTACTTTTATAAGTTGTAATGTGTTGCTACTGATAAATGTTCAGCTATCTCTCCTTTTTCTGGTTAGTGACAGCTTATAAATTTTTGAACGATTCAAATCCCTTCCCCCTATCTATCTATCTATCTATCTATCTATTTCACTCTCTCTCTCTCTCTATATATATATATATATATATATATACGTAGAAAATAGTGGAGGTCAGCAGCTACAAAAATGGTCGGCTTTGTCTATTCTTTCTTATTGGTAGAGGCTTTAAACGTTTTGAACGAATCACGTCTGTCTGTCTGTCTGTCTCTATCTATCTATCTATCTATCTATCTATCTTCGTATATATATATATATATATATATATATATATATATATATATATATTCAGAAAAAGTGTTAGTGTGCTGTTACAAAAATGTTCAGCTATATCTCTTCCTTTTGGTTGGTTGAGGCTTAGAACTTTTTAAACGATTTTAATCTCTCTCTCTCTCTCTCTCTCTCTCTCTCTCTCACACACACACACACACACACACACACTGCGTATATATATATATATATATATATATAGAGAGAGAGAGAGAGAGAGAGAGAAAAGAGTTTTAAAAGAAAGATTTTTCTGCTATGCGAAGATGTGAGGAATGTTTTAATAATTGAAAAATTAGACTTGGAATGGTCAACCCAAAAATAAAGCCATCTTATAAAACCAATAGGAAAAAGGTGAGTATCACGAAAATAAAAGATATTACCAAACAATACAAGAAACAAAACAAAATCAAACAAAACCAACTTGGATTATACAATGCTTAAAAATCAAGATATCCGTCGTATTCGGCATTGCAAAAACAACAACAACAATAACGAAAATAATGTAGGCTCTCACGTAAATGAGGAAAAAATCGAGTTTTCTTGCGCGATGTGTCAATGGTAAATTATCGAATAACCACACGATAATTGAATCATTTGTTCCTGGGAGAGAAGAAAACACGGAATTTATTAGATCAAGCGTAAATTGGAAATCAGGCCGCGAATGTTGTAATTACATGTTTAATATGAGGGGTGAATCAAACGGGAAGCAGAGAATTTCTGGCGGCCATTTTGGAGTGGATTGGCCTGCGCGGCAAAATGAGATTTTGGCGGGAATTGATGTGAGTAGAAACGGAGGAAGTGAGAGCCCCAAATTTGGTGTTAAAAGGGCAGGAGAGAATGAACAGTTGTGACGGCATGGGTTGTAACTGGGAGGGTTACCAACAATACGAATATTAGAGGCAGACAGAGTAGCTAGGGATGGTAAATGAAAATAGCAAAAGGAAAAGAAAAAATGAAAAAGAAAGAAACAATATAATTAAAAAATTAATATGGAAACGAAGAAAAAGACTGGAAAATATTTTAGAATATGTAAATTAAGAAATGAATGAAAGAAGGACTGAAAGACTTCCAGAAAGGAAGGACAACGCAAATTACAGAAAGAGAAAGAAAAAGTTAAATATGATATTAAAAAAAGAAATAAATGAATGAAAAATGAATGACGAATGAATGAAAAATGAATGAGAGAATGAATGTGAGAATGAATGAAAAATGCATGAGAGAATGAATGAAAAATCAATGAAGAATGAATGAGAAAATGAATGATAAATGAATGAGAAAATGAATGAAAAATGAATGAGAGAATGAAAGAAAAATGAATGAGAGAATGAACTAAAAATGAATTATGAATGAATGAAAAATGAATGAGAAAATGAAAGAAAAATGAATGAAGAATAAATGAAAAATGAATGAGAAATGAATGAATAATGAATGAGAAAATGAATGAAAAATGAATGAATAATGAATGAGAGAATGAATGAAAAATGAATGAGAGAATGAACGAAAAATGCATGAGAAAATGAATGAAAAATGAACGAAAAATGAATGAAGATCGAATGAAAAATGAATGAGGGAATGAATGAAAAATGAATGAGAGAATGAATGAAAAATGAATGAAAACTGAAAGAAAAATGAATGAGGAATGAATGAAAAATGCATGAGTTGAATGAAAAATACTGTAAAAGAAAACGAATTAAAGAATGAATAACAGAGGAATGAAGTAAAAGTGGGAATGAAATAAAGAATGAAATAGAATGAATTAAAATTGTAAGAAGAAATAAAAATGCGAAGAGTTACTGATGAGATAACACACGAAAGAGGATTGTTTGTTTGTTTGTTTGGGTTTCATGGCATATCAACTTCTGCAGGTTATTTAATGCCAAATCCATTTTTATACAAATAAATAGTTCTATTTCAAACAATTCAGTTTAGCATAAGTACACAGATTAATTGTCAAAAACATTTCTATTTCAAGCTATTCAGTTTAGTTAAACAGTTCTATTTCAAACAAATCAGTTTAGTATAAGTATAGATTTTTGCTTACACACTGTTAAATGTCAAAATAGTTTTATTTTAAACAATTCAGTTCAGCATAAGTACGGTTTCAATGTCAAAAACAGTTTTATTTCAAACAATTCAGCTTAGTATACAAAAACAGTTCCATTTTAAAAAAAATCAGTTTAGCATAAGTAGATTGTTTAGTTGTCAAAACATTTCTATTTCAAGCTATTCAGTTTAGTCAAACAGTTCTATTTCAAACTATTGAGTTTAGCGTAAGTACAGTTTCAATGTCATTTAATTCAGTTTCGCATACAAAACAGTTCTATTTCAAACAATTCAGGAGAGCATAAGTACGTAGTTTAAATGTCAAAACAGTTCTATTTCAAACAATTCATTTTATCACTAGTATGCAGTTTAAATGTCAAAACAGTTCTATTTCAAACAATTCAATTTTGCATTAGTACGAATTTTAAATTTATTTGACCCATAGATAGGACCCAGTCATGTGCTACCACTGCAAGTCAAGAGTGAACATTGGGAGTGATTGCAATGAATGGGTACTCCGCCTTCTTCAATGGTCCCGTATTACTGGAACGTCACCATCAGATTATTTAGTGTCATATCCAGGACACTCGTTGATTGGGAGGTCTAACTCTTCAGCAGAGGTAGAGCCGGTGAATTCTACAGCCCCAACAGACTGAGCAACACGAAAAAGGAGTAGATAAAATGAAGAAGGATTCAATAAATGAAAGAAGCAATGAAGAAAAAAAAAATTAAAACAGACTAAATAAAAATGAACAAAAAAGAATGAATTTATGAATGAGTGAATTAAAAGCGAATGAGAAATAGATAAAATGAAAAACTTAACGAATGAAAAAGTTCAGATGTATGAAGTAAAAAAAAAGAAAAAGCGAACGAAAGAAAGAACTAACGAAAAGACGAATGAAATAAGGAAAATGAAAAAATAAAAAATACATCAAAGAATAAATAAAAGAAAAAGGGGGAAAATGAATGAATTAAAAAATGAATGAAAAAGTGAATGAAAATTTGAATGAGGGAATACATGAAAGAAATAAAGAATGAATGATTGGTTGGTTGGTTGGGTTTTATGACATATCAATCTTTGTAGGTCATTCAACGCCAAATCCATTTTTATGTAAATAATCAATTCTATTTCAAACAAATCAGTTTAGCATGAGTACAGTTTAATTGTCAAAAACATTTCTATTTAAAACTATTCAGTTTATTCAAGCAGTTATATATAACAATTCAGATTAGTGTAAGTACAGTTTCAATGTCAAAAACAGTTCAATTTCAAACAACTCAGTTTAGCATAAGTATGCAGTTTGAATACAAGTACAGTTTAATTGTGAAAAACAGTTCTATTTCTAGCTATTCAGTTTAGTCAAGCAGTTCTAATTCAGGTAATTCAGTGTAGTATAAGCACAGATTTTGTGTACACACAGTTAATATCCAAAACAGTTCTATGTTAAACAATTCAGTTTAGAGTAAATACACTTTCAATGTCAAAATTCAGTTTAGCATAAGCACGCAGTTAGACGCCAACACAGTTCTAAACTGAATAGCTTGAAATAGAAATGTTTTTAACAATTAAACCGTACTGCGTGCTTATGCTTAACTGAATTATTTCAAATAGAACTGTTTTTCGACATTAAAACTCTATTCACACTTAACTGAATTGTTACATATAACTCCTTGAATAGTTTGAAATAGAAATGTTTTTGACCATTTAAACTGTGTACTTATGCTAAACTGAATTGTTTTAAAAAGAACAAATTATTTACATAAAAATGGATTTGGCGTTAAATAACCTACAAAGGTTGATATGCCATAAAACCATAAAACCAACCAACCAACCAACCAACCATAAACTGTTCTATTTCGAGCAATTCAGTTTAGCCTCAGCACGCAGTTTAAAATTTAAAACAGTTCTATTTTAAACAATTCAATTTAGCATAAATACGCAATTTGAATGCAAAAATCAGTATTGTGAAGGAAGCAGGGTTTAGTTCTATTTAACCCATAGATAGGACCCCTATCAAGTGCTACCACTCCGGGCCAGAGTGGATCTGGGAGTGATGGCAATAAAGGGGTACACGGCATTCCCGAAAGCTCCAGTATTACTGGAACTTCACCATCAGATTGTTTAGTGTCATAATCTGGATACTCGTTGCGGTTGGGGGGGGGTCTTACCCCTCTGCAGAGAAGCAGTCAGTGTATTCTACAGCCCCAGCCGACTGCGCGAAAAGAATGAGTAAGTAAAGTCGCATCGAATGAATGATTGAAAGAAGGATAAACGGAAATTTGTCTGAATGAATGAAAAACGATTAGATAAATAAATACGAATGAATAAACAATGAATAAACGAAAAAGGGTGAGAGAAGGAAGAAAAAAAGGAAAGACACAAAAAAGAAAAAAGAGAATAAAAGGATAGTGAAGATAGAAATGAATGACAAAAAGAAAAAAAAAGGGACGAATAAAATATAAATGAGAAGGAAAATGGGAGTTGGAAAAAGTGAAGAAAAATTTAGAACGAAAACATGAAATTGGTTTTCTCTCATGAGATATGTTATATATATATAAACGTAAAACCCATATTTAAATTGAAAAAAAAAACTATTATGGAACGGACAGTAAACGAAAATAAAATTTACACGTAAATAAGAAGGAAAGAAAGAAAGAAACTAAGAAAGAAAGAAAGAAAGAAAGAAAGAAAGGCAAATATAAAACAAAAAAAGGATATCTCACAAAGCAAAAGAAAGAAATAAAGAAAGAAAAAAAGAAAGAAAAAGCTGATAAAAAAAGAAAGAAAGAAAAAAAAGAAAGAAAGAATTGATAAAACTAAAAGAAAGAAAGAAAGAAAGAAAGAAAGAAAGAAAAAAGCATTGATTAAACTGAAAGAAAGAAAGAAAGAAAGAAAGAGACGATAAAACTAAAAGAAAGAAAGAAAGAATGAATGAAAGAAAGAATTTATGAAACTAAAAGAAAGAAAGAAAGAAAGAAAGTATTGATAAAACCAAAAGAAAGAAAGAAAGCATTGATTAAACAGAAAGAAAGAAAGAAAGAACGAAAGAAAGAAAGAAAGAAAGAGACGATAAAACTAAAAGAAAGAAAGAATGAAAGAAAGAAAGAATGAAAGAAAGAATTTATGAAACTAAAAGAAAGAAAGAAAGAAAGCATTGATAAAACTGAAAGAAAGAAAGAAAGAAAGAAAGAAAGAAAGAAAGAAAGAAAGCATTGATAACACTAAAAGAAAGAAAGAAAGAAAGAAAGAAAGAAGGCATTGATAAAACAAAGGAAAAAAAAGACAAAAATTAGATTCAAAATTATTTGCAGTGGAAATTGTAAAAAAAAAATCATTTTGAAAATTTCAGGATCAAAACGAAAAATTCCTGTAAATTCTTTGAAAAATCTTCTATTATGGGTCATAGTTCAAAAATCTTCTCTTCTACAACATCACATTGAAATATGAAGTGGAATGTTTTTCAAAAAAGCTTCAATAAACTTCAAATACAAATTCATCGACGCTGATTTTTTTCTAAAAAACAAAAAAAACAAAAAAAAGCGCAGGAAATTGCTCTTGTCAATTAAAAGGTAGCATTTCAGCAATAAAAAAAAAAAAAAGTTTTTTAAGAGCACAGTAAAATGATAAAAAGTTTTTAAAAAATTTAACTCTCTTGTCATTTTTAAACAAAACGATAAGAAGTTTTTTTGTCAACTTTTTTAGATGGAACTTCAATCACTAAAATACACCAAAAAAAAACTCTTTAAAAAACAACAAAGATAAGGATTCCCGGTTGAGATTCTCAGAACCTTAATCAATTCTTCTCACTTAAAATCTCAAAAACTATACGATGCTCTTTGGCTTTTATTTCTTTTTAAAGTATCTAGCATATTTATATATCTTTTTATTTATCAAATGTCCGTCCGTACAACTAAAGATCAGCCATTTTTTGCCCCATTTCAGCCAAACATATAGAAATTGTTAGAGTTAAGCCCAGACAGATTTTAAACTACAAATTCAAACTGTTTTTTTGCTGACGTCCGTTTCTCATTCCTTATATGGCAGCATCCTCTTATGGAATACACATTTTTTCTAGTCTTGAAATAAACAATAAAAACATACTTAAGAACATTCTAGAAATTTAGGTTCAAAACTGCATTAGCATTTAAGTTAAATTTTTATATTTTTCAACCAATCAGCTAAAAACATAGAATAGAACATTCTAGAAAAATAGGATCGGAAGTCAACTAACAGAAAATATTTAGGCTTTAAAATAAAATAGTAAAATACAAATCTGATTGGTCAATAAATGTCTACGCGGCAAAATTTTAGGACGATTCTTTGATCCACTATTACGGTATAAATAACACACAGTTAGAGAGCCATTCACGAAGTCACTAAGCCACTAAGCAGTAGCCGATACTCTGTCAAGCAAATCCCTTTTCTTCTACAGCCAAAGTTCATGACCTAGCTACAGATGGCCACGAAACACGTTCAAAAGAAAAAACCGACAAAATAACTTTCATCAACGCGACACGCTGTCGCCACAATCATAAAATAAGATATGAACTTAATGTAAGTAAGAACGACTTATTTACGGAGTCCGTTAACAGTTAAACATACATACACGTGTAAACAAATTTATTTTCTTCTTGCCAAACTTTATTTTCCATTTACACATCATGTATTTTATTTGTTTTGACATTCTGTTTAATGTATATTAAATTGTTTGTTGTTTAATGTTCGTTGTGTTCTATTCCATTTCTTTTACGCGATTGTAAAGTTTTGTGTTGTATTTGTGGAGGAAATAATATAGAGAGCAATACCCGTAAATTACGGACGCTTATCTTCTGAAATAACTAAATGCATACAACCCCCCCCCCACTCTCACTGTAAAGAGGTACCCATCTCAGAGTTCACCCACTCTCTTTGAAATCTTAAAAAGAGAACAGATGACTCTCTCCGTGCTTGTATGCACTCTCTCTCTCTCTCTCTCTCTCTCTCTCTCTCTCTCTCTTTCTCTCTTTAACTCTCTTTCTCTTTCTGTCATAACCAAGTGTCGAGCTCATAAGAGGGAATTTATTTCAGTTGTAAAAAAAAAAAAAGAGCTTAGAAACATATTTTATCTTTTAAATCTTGATTTCTGTAAATTACGGTGTACATGTCGACTTTTTCAGCTAAAAAGCACTCTACAAAACTTGCTTTCACTGTAACACAAAAAGAAGTCCTGGAATTGTAAGTAATCAAATTATTCTTTTAATTCAATAAAAGTCAAATCTACTTTATACGGAAAAATATGAATGCATTAAATTTTACGGCCAGATATCCATATTTACCAACCCTCCGCTCGAACGGGATTTAACACAAGGTCAATTTTTAAGCGGAGTTTAAAATGTTTAAATTCAGAGTTTTCCTTCTCCTAGACTAGTTGCCTAACCAAGGCTGAAGAACCCAGTCTGTCCTGCTATTTACCCATAGCTGGAGGAAAAATAATTGGATTCATACCTTTCCCAAGAGTATTAATGCTATGTGAAATGCAGTCTCGTCCAGGATTTGAACTCGCATCGCCGTGTCCATTTCCTACGACTTTAACCATTACACCACGGGCACCTCCGGCCAGATATCATTCTGTTGCAGTTAAAGATGGTGGAATGCAGCGATAATTTATAAACGGCAAAACTTACCGTAAATTGTTGCAAACAAGTCGAATTTTTAAGCCTAAAATATTTTTAGCGGTCGACTTAAATACAAACCTTTACCACAGAATGGTTATCCAGTGGAACAGCCCTCTAGCAGACTACCACTAACATCTCCAACTTAAACTCGTGTTTATTGAACCGAATCGACACGAAGATCAATATAAAAAAATAAAACTAAACGTCCGAAATGAGTAGTGTTCGCCAATGGTCCGGGAGACCAGGGTTCAAGCCCAGGTCGAGTCATACCAAAGACTCAAAAGATGGTACTTGATGCCGCCTTGCTTAACACTCAACATTATAAGGTAAGGATCAAGGATAAAGTGGAGCAATCCAAGGAATGGAATACCGTCCTTCCCTACACATCGATGTAGTAGCTATTGAAAAGGGAGCCTTCGGGTCACCCTCAAAAATTGCTTTCGCATTAAATAACTCATAAAGTTTGATATGCCATTAAGCAAAGCGCCCTATCCCTACTTCTTGGTACATGTTGCCTTGCGTCGTAATAAAACAAGATCGCATTACACGTCATTATCACTAAAGCTGGTTGACATCATATATTCCTTTGACTCTCGATCTCTCTCCCTATCGGCCATAGCACCAGGTTAGTTCTCTACACAGTACCCAGTGTCCACACAGAACTCATGAATATGAGTTTTTGATAGTCAGTCAACCATATTTACCAACCCCTCCGCTCGGGCAGGATATGACAAAAGGTCAATTTTTAAGCTGAGTTTAACAGGTTTGAATTCAGAGTTTTCCTTCTCCTAGACTAGTTGCCTCACCAAGGCTGAAGAACCCAGTCTGCCCGACAATTTACCTATAGTATATATTTACCTGGAGTGAGAATAATTGGATTCATACCTTTCCCAAGGGTATTAGTGCTACGTGAAATGCAATTAGTCTCGTCCCGGATTTGAACTCGTGTCACCGTGTCCATTTTCTACGACGATAACCATTACACCACGAGCACCTTAGGCTGGGTTTTATGGCATATCAACCATCAATTATTTATGGCATATCAACTATCAATTATTGAAAATAATTTGATGTCAAACCTTGTTTATAAGCACACACACACACACACACACATATATATATATATATATATATTGTCATCAATTGAAAGAGTTTCGTTGTATCACAACACATCGGCGTGGCTAGATACACGAAATTCTTCAAGCTGGGATCGAAACCCTGCTGACTTTACGCCAGTTGGATATCTTACCACAGTACTATCGACAACCTCAGTGGAAGTGAAGGAATTTTTCGTATATATTATTTTACATGTATGCTCAACGGCCTCTGGCGTGCTCAATTCATTTGACAAGCTTTGCATTATGCGTGAGAGGCAACCACTAATTCTTTGCGAGGGTTCTACAAAATATTTGTTGGTAAGATTTTAACCAAATCAGAGGCCATTTGTTTGCTTACAGTTCAATGTTTCAAGTATTTCTATCTAACACAAATAATTCTATTTAAGATTAATCATCCTTTGCACACAGTTTAATGAATTCAAGTATTGCTCGGCAACAGTAAATTTAATTTGCAGTCAGTTATATCTTTGCTAGTGTAGCACGACAATGAGAGTTCATGTGTGTATGTGTGTACATGGATATATGCGTGTGGGTCTCTGTTTGTGTTCATGGATGGGTGGCTAAATAAGGGATCTTATCCTTGGCTTATTTGACCAGCGTCAGATGGTCTAGATGACCCCTTTGTCTACTTTGGTGATAAGACAACTCAAACAACTATGTCTGCGTGAACCTACGAAACCGGAAGAAAGGATGGATGATGTTGGGAGTCAGAAGCGAGACTAGGACAGTAGAGAGTCAGACATTCAGGGCTCAGGACGTAGGGCCAGAGCAGTCGAAAGGCAGGATGGAGTCAGAAACGGGCCATCGAGCGGTGAAGACGATGACCAGAGGGTAAAACTCCTCCAACAATTGTCCTGACACTAAATAATCAGATAGTGAAGCTCCAGTAATACTGGAGCTGTGGGGAATGCAGAGTATCTCTGTATTGCCAACGCTCCCAGATCCATAGTGGTGGCACCGGTTAGGGTCCTTTCTATGGGCCAAAAAGAACTAGACTGCATACTTATGTTAAATCCAATAGGTTGAAATAGAACTGTTTATATGTATAAATTTGAGTTGGCAATAAATAACCTATAATGGTTGATATGCCATAAAACCCAACCAAATCAAATCATATATATTTAATATATATGTATAAAGAGGATTTGGCATAAAATAACCGACAATGGTTCATATGCCATAAAACCCAACCCAACCAAATTATATATATTTGATAAATATGTCTAATGAGGATTTGGCATTAAATAACCTACAATGGTTGATATGTCATAAAACTCAACCAAACAAAATCATATATATTTAATATCTATGTATAAAGAGGATTTAGCATCAAATAACCTACAATGGTTGATATGCCATAAAACTCAACCAAACCAAATCATATATATTCAATATCTATGTATAAAGAGGATTTGGCATTAAATAACCTACAATGGTTGATATGCCATAAAACCCAACCCAACCAAACATTATTCGATTCAACACGATTCTTTCATTTACACTCAGTCAAATAATTCCAAGAACCTCTTAATGATATAAACAATTCTATTTTTGCATACATTTAAACAGTTTTAAGCACTCAACACTCATAGTTTTATTTGCACACAGTTAAAGGGTTTCAAGTATAACTATTCAACACATGAAAGGTACTTTTTCCAAAACTACAGGAACATTGGAACCTCAACATCAGAATGTTTAGTGTCATATCAGGACACTCGTTGGGGAGGGTCTTACCATTTTGAAGAGATGCAGTCGGTGTATTCTAAAGCCCCAGTCGACAGAACTGCCAACACTTGTGCGTTCACATGTAGGACTCCATCGGAAATTTTCACAAATGAGTTAGCCTCTACGTTCGCCAGCAGTACCCTGCATGGCAAAATCGTTTATACTTGGATGGTTTGCAAGATGGGAGGTAAGTAGCTGTACAACAGCTGGGTTGTGTGGTGCTGCGTCCAGGATTAGTTTAAAACAGCACTATTGTGTATTTATCATCTAGCCTTTTTTCTCTGGCCATCTTGTTAATCTTTCGATGGTGCAGGTATACATTAGTAACAGCTATTAAATATTATTCTTATTTCTCTTCGGTCAGTTAACTGAGATTGAGATATGCAGTATTGACAAGAAGAATGAGAAATGAATAATTCAAATAAAACTTCACATAAAAATGAAAGAAAAAAAAGAAGGGAAAAGGGAAAGAATAAAGAAAGAAAGCAAAGAAAAAAGAAAGAAAAATGAACGAAAAAATAAGCAAGAAAAAAGAGACATAAAGAAAGAACAAAACAGACATAAAAAGAAAGAAAGAAAGAATGAATGAATGTAAGTGAACGAAAATAAAAGGAAAGAAAGAAAAACGAAGAAAAAAGTAAAACGAAAAAAAAGAAAGATGAAAAGAAGAAAAAGAAGAAAAAATTAAAGAAAAAAAAAGAAAAGAGAGCAAAAGAAAGAAAGAAAGAAAGAAAGAAAGAAAGTGAACGAAAATAAAAGGAAAGAAAGAAAAAAGAAAGAAAAAAAGAAAACGAAAAAAGAAAGAAAGATAAAAAGAGGAAAAAAAAGAAAAAATTAAAGAAAAAAAAAGGGAGCAAAAGAAAGAAAGAAAGAAAGAAAGAAAGAAAGAAAAACAAAGATAAAGAAAAACGAAAAAGAAAGATAAAAAGAAGAAAAAGAAGAAAAATTAAAGAAAGAAAAAGGGAAGGGAGCAAAAGAAAGAAAGAAAGAAAGAAAGAAAGAAAAGATATTTTGTATAAACGCAGAAAATTGCTTGATTAAATTTCTGTTTATTGTAGCATAAAAAAAATGTTGGAACATTTTATTGACACGCTGACTGAGCGTTCAGATTCTCTTCCCACGCACCCTCAGCTTGGCCAGGGTCATTCGGGCCCGTGTAAAGTCCATTTTCATGGGCGTAACTTTATACTCTGTTGAACGCTAGATGGCGCCACGAGTCCATTGTTTTATGAACAGAAAAAAAACAAAAAAACAATAACCAATTCCATCCACTGCAATCCTGGAGAAAGAATTTATCGATCCCACACTCTCCCTTCCTTCCATATCTCCGTCTTTCACTCTTTCTCTCTTTATCCTTATATATATATATATATATATATTTGGTAAACTCGGTGTTAGATAAGATCTAAAACGACAGCAAAACCAACAAAATTATTAAAATGCCCTTTACAGGAAAGTGCAGAGCAAATATCACAGTGATGGTAAGATAAGAAATAAAAGCACTCAGCAAGTTTCTCGAAAACGATCCTCAGGTGAGTCTATACAATCACGTCTTAAGATAAAATTGATTCTGCGTCATCATCAATATCATCATCCTCAAGTCGCGTATTCCGTCCCTATCAGCTATCACTCCCGGCAGGTCGGCCAAAATATGAGGATCATTAAATAAGTTTCCAGACCTTTTTCGTATGGGCACTTTTATTGATAGTACACACATAAAACTCTAGTCCCCTTCGAAGTAATCTCCTGCGGCTGCAATGCACTTGTTGTACCGTTCCAACAACTTCTAGAAGGCTCCATGGAAGTCCTCTAGTGTGAGCGTGTCAATGACCTTCGTCACAGCCTCTTTCATCTCCTCAATTGTCTCATAACGACAGCCTCTGAGCTGAGGGGATAAGCAAAAGTCACAGGGAGCAAGGTCTGGACTATAGGGAGGCTGAGGAACTGTCTTGGTGCCCATCTTTGTCAAATAGTCTGTGACAAGAATGGAGTTATGGACTGGTGTATTGTCCTGGTGGAAATTCCACTGACCCGATTTGAAGAGTGCTGGCCTCTTCCCAAGAAATCTCTTCCTGAACTCCATTAGAACCTCAACATAGTAACCCTAACCCTAACCGTCTGGCCAATCAACTGTGGTGTATTGACTTCGTTACTCCTCCCACACCTCTCATCATCCCTCACAGACTCCTTTGTTGAATCTCTTATGCAACTCAAGAACTCATGCTCGATTCATACAAGATGGTCAAAAAGCAGTTTGAAGCATTCCATACGTTTCTGTGGCATTTTTTCCAAGTTTAAAACAGAATTTTATTGCATATCGTTCTTCTAAAGTGTCCTCACGTCCAGATTGCATTTTTGAAATTCACCAGCTGTGACAATTAGGTTTTAGTAGGGTGTATTCCAATTACTGTTGTAGCTGTTCATTTGAATTTGAAATCATAAAAATTGGTCAGTCATCTTATAATATGTATAGCAATAACATACTGAAATTTCAAAAGCCTACGACAATTTCAAATACCTGTCCAAAAAAGTTTGGAAACTTCTGGAAGGCAACACGTATATCCTGTGTCTGTACAGAGCAGTCGTAGATTCTTTCTGGTCGGCCAACATAGGCACATCCATGTTGAAAAACGTTACTTATAATTTCGTTGGTACTTCTGTTATGTTTTGACCTTCGACCCGGCTCAAAATGCCATTCAAGGTGATGCACCGGAAGGAAGTGATATATTCCAATGGCGGTTGGAAGAGGAAATCGCGTGGGCGGTAATTGGCTAACAAAATGGGACAAGCTAAAAAATCCCATGATACTCTCATAGACTGACGCACCGGAAAAGAGTGGCCTCTGAACTACATGACAGTTATTTCCGCTTGATGACGATTAAACATGCGATTTCAAAGATCGAGTGGACGATCGAGTGGGCGTTGAACTATTATATAGCCCAGTCAAGACAGAAGTCAAGGCAGTAGAGTTGGAGAAGGAGGTGGACGAGATTTGGTAGGTAAAGCCACACCCGGCCGAAGGGGCCCCCGGGAAACCCTGATGAGTTGCAGTTCCAGTGTCAGTTGGAGTTCCGGACAGTTGCAGGACAGTTGGAGACGGAGTTATTGACGAGATGTTGTTGGGAAAGCCACACCCGGCCGATGGGGCCCTCGGGAACCCAGATGGAGTTTGGGGACCAGAGAAGTTGCTGATAAGATGCAGTAAAGAAAGCCAGCACCCAGCAGAGTGGACCCCAGGGCCTCCAGTTGAGCATCAGGAGAACGAGAAAGACACAACGTTCACGGCCATAAGAGTGGGGGTCAAATATTTCAGTTCTGTTCGGTCTTCAGCCCCCTCTCACAGTAAAACCCCACACAACCTTTTCGAACCCTTGCAATAAAGTGAGTGGTACATATATTTGTTAAAGAAGTCTTCTTGCATCTTTATTGTTCTCTTGTTAGGATACGGCATATGAGAATATAACACTTCTCCAGCAGTGTTCTGCATGACTTGTTAGTCTTGGATGTTTTTAGAGATATCAGTTAGGTAGCCGTACAACTGCTGTTTCGTGAAATGTTCCTTTATGGATTTATTCAATATAGCTCGTAACATTCTTGTGCAGTTCCTGTCAGAGTCCATGAGGTGCATCTGTACAGTAGTATTGAAACAAATGCTGCTTTGAAGAAATCTTGTTTTATTTTATTCATTGGAAATATGTTGTGTTGACGAGAAAGAAAATAACGAAAAAATATATATTGAAAAATGAAGAAAGAATTTTTTCATCTACAAGCCATAGTGAGCAAAATCGAGCCGGAATTTGGCCAGGAGGCCGGAGCTTGTTAATCAGCGGTCTGAAAACGAAATTCGGTAATAACAGCTTTTTTAAAATTCAAGTATAGAAAATTTTCGATTTTCTTACCGCTATGTTACGTGAACATTTGGGGGTGGCCTCGTGGTGTAATGGTTAAAGCGATGGACTGCGAAGTCGTAGTAAGCGAGTTCGAACTCCAGTCGCGCTATTACGTTCACCTTCGGACAAATACCCTTGGAAAAGGTATGAAGCCCCTTATCCTCCCAGCTATCGGTTAAATAGTACCACTACTGTTCTTATAAGAGAATGGCTATGGCATTAAATAACCTACAAAGGTTGATATGCCATTGAACAAAGGAACCAAACCAAACCAAACGTGAACATTTATTTGTAATAATTTCAAATTTCGGGAGGACTTGCTCATACTTTTTTTCCATAAATATTTGCTTTTTTAATTTGGTTTTCATCCCAGTAAGACGAACAAGCCGTGTGGAACACAGCTGGAGAAGCAAGGACGAACTCATAAGTGACGGTCTTCTATTGACCCCCAACATGTGGACGTGCAAGTGTTGGACGACTAGCAAGAACTTATGTACATCAGCTCTGTGCGGACACTGGATGTAGTTAGGAGGACCCGCCGGGAGCGATGGATAATGGGGACGGATGGAGAGAGAGAGAGAAAGAGTCAGGGAAATCCGTGCTATCAGAGTGATTTGATGATGATGATGATGACGATGCAGTAGATTGTGAATTCATCGGTATATGAGCTCCAATGAGTAAGATTTGCATGTGTTGTCCGACCAGCAAGAGCTTATTAATATCAAGCTCTGTGCGGACACTGGATGTAGTTAGGAGGACCGGCCGGGAGCGATGGATAATAGGGACGGATAGATAGATAAAGAGAGAGAGAGTTAGGGAAATCCGTGCTGTCAGCGTGACTTGATGATGATAATGATATATATATCGCTAAGGGAATTGATGAACACATGTTTTTTCGCGGAAGAATATGGCGATGCTAACGCTGGGCGGCGTTTGGCCAACACTAAAATAAACTGTTACCTGCTATCCGAGAAGACGATTGACTGTTGAGATCGTAATAGGACGCCACTCATGAGATTTGGATGGTGACGGTAGGGTGAGTGGTGACGGTTATTTGGGGATGCTCGGGGTGCGGGGTGGGGGGAAAGTGATTCCTTAAAATAAGGGGTGCAGAAAAGGAACCAGTGGGAGAGCAGTTGCAGATGTTTGAACGGTTGAATATCGGGTAGGGAAGAAAAAAGGGGTGGATAAACAACAGACGGACGGAAGGAAGGAAGAAAGGAAGAAAGGAAGGAAATGGCAAGAGGGAATGAAAACAATAAGAAGAAAGAGATGAAAATGTTTGTGAGTTGCTCAGGAGAGAAAAGACGGAAAGAGAGAGTAACAAGAAAGAAAGAAAGAAAGAAAGAAAGGAAGAAAGAAAGAAAACGGATAGATTATAGAAAACATGGAAACATAGAAGGGAAGGAAGAGAGGAAGAAAGAATAAAGTGAGAAAGAGGGTGAAGGTATAGAAAGAAGGAGAAAGAAAAAAGAATAAAAAGAAAGAAAGAAAGAATATTCAGAACAAATTGGCAAAGAAAGAAAGAATAAAGAGAGAAATTAGAACTGAGGAAATAGACGAAGGAAGGAAGGAAATGAATGAAAGGAAGAAAAAATAAATGAAAAAAGAAGGAGAGGGTATAGAAAGAAAGAAAGAAAGAAAGAAAGAAAGAAAACGGATAGATTATAGAAAACATGGAAACATAGAAGGGAAGAAAGAGGGGAAGAAAGAATAAAGTTAGAAAGAGGGTGAAGGTATAGAAAGAAGGGAAAAAAAAGAATAAAAAGAAAGAAAGAAAGAAAGAAAGAAAGAAAGAAAGAATATTCAGAACAAATTGGCAAAGAAAGAAAGAATAAAGAGAGAAATAAGAATTGAGGAAATAGACGAAGGAAGGAAGGAAATTAATGAAAGGAAGAAAAATAAATGTAAAAAGAAGGAGAGGGTATAGAAAGAAAGAAAGAAAGAAAGAAAGAAAGAAAGAAAGAAAGAAAGAAAGAAAGAAAATGACACAAATATAGAAGAAAGAAAGAAAGAAAGAAAGAAAGAAAAAGTTTTAAAAGAAAGAAAGAAAGAAAGAAAGAAAGACAAATATAGAATAAAGACAAAGAAAGAAAGAAAGAAAGAAAGAAAGAAAGAAAGAGAAGAAGAGGAACTGAGAAAAGAAAAAGTAGAAAACAAAGAAAGGAAAAGAAACGAAGGAAGACACGAAGCAAAAAAGGAAGAAAAGAGAAAGAAAATTAAATGAAAAAAGAAAAGAAAAAAGAAAATAATTTACTAAACTTTTTGCTTAGTTATAGCTCAAGGCAGCATGAATGGGGCACCAAATGAGAATAAAACTCAGGCTTGAAAGTTTGCTCTTCTAACTTGTTAACCATTACACTACCCAGGGTACCCCTGGAAGGAGAGAATATAGAAAAAAGAATCAAAGGCAAGTAATTCTGGGGATCCCAAATGATTATTTTTTAATTTTTTGTCATATATGTAATCAAACTTTCATAGAAACAGATACTACACTTTGATGTAAGACAAAGATATTTCAGTTATAAATAAGATCGTTAACTTAATTACCTTGATGGTTATTTTCTTTGGCCCGGGAGACTTGGGTTCAATCAAGTCATACCAAAGACTCAAAAAATAGTACTTGATGCCTCCTTGCTTAACACTAAGCATTATAAGGTAGGATTCAAGGGTAAAGTGGATCAATTCAGGGAAAGGAGTAGCGCCCTCCCCTACACCTTGCTATCGCAGCTATAGAAAAGGGAGGCTTCGGGTCACCCTCGACTAAGGTCACCAACTTTACTTTTCTTTAAAATCGCGGCCCTCATCCCTTCAGAGTTTAGCTTCGTGGTTTTAAGGTTAAAAAAGATGAGGACTTTGGTTTAACTACTGGTACAGAGATAATACTGTGATTTTCCTTTACACACATCCCGGCTTGGAGCGTCTCGCGTGTCTAGCCACACTGGTGAGTTGTCTGTCTGTGGATGACAATATACACGCTTCTCCTCCCCCGAGGGATTGAGCACTCTGGCGAAGGAATATAACGGCTGCCACTCGCGTCATACAAAGCTAATCGAATGAATTGAGCACTCTGGTATCCGGTAAGGCAAAATGTAAGCAAGGGAAAGCTTATAATTCCCGAGCTGACGTATGTCGATTGATGGCTGAGTGGTATGACAAAGTCTAACGTAAAGTTGGGTGAGTTTCGATCCCAGCTTG
Source organism: Sepioteuthis lessoniana (assembly GCA_963585895.1). Lineage (NCBI taxonomy): Eukaryota > Metazoa > Mollusca > Cephalopoda > Myopsida > Loliginidae > Sepioteuthis > Sepioteuthis lessoniana. The sequence continues at coordinate 45,304,346 of OY757942.1, read as the reverse complement.
AAGCGTCCTACGTGTCTAGCCACACTGAAGAGTTGTGATACAACGAAACAGCCTGTCTGTGTATGACAATATATACACACTCCTTCCCTGCGGGGGATTGAGCACTCTGGCGAAGGAATACAACGGTTACCACTCACTTAATGTAATGCTCTTCTTACGAACTGAGCCCTCCGGCATCCGATTGCGCAAAATGTATACAAATGAAACCTGATACAAAATGCGTTAATTCGCAAGGTGACATTGAGTCGAAGACTTTGCCTAGGGGAATGTCATCTGCCAGATGCAAAGTTTGTTGAGTTTCGATCTCGCCTTGGAGCCTCTCTTGCCCAGTCGGCTGGGGCTGTAGAATACACTGACAGCTTCTCTGCAGAAGGGTAAGACCCTCCCCTGTTCCAACGAGTGTCCTAGATATGACACTAAACAATCTGATGGTGAGGTTCCAGCAGTGCTGGAGCTTTTTGGGAATGCGGAGTACCCCTTCATTGCAATCATTCCCAAGTCCACTCTGGCCTGGAGTGGTAGCACCTGATAGGGCCCATCTATGGGTTAAATAGAACTAACGGCATACTTATGCAAAACCGAATTGTTTGATTAAACCGAATAGCTTGAAATAGAAATGTTTTAGACAATTATACCGTACTTACATTTAAACTACGTGTTTATGCTAAACTGAATTGTTTGAAATTGAACTGTTTGACATTGAAACTGTACTTACACTAAACAGAATTGTTATATATAACTGTTTGAATAAACTGAATAGTTTGAAATAGAAATGTTTTCCACAATTAAACTGTACTCATGCTGAACTGAATTGTTTGAAATAGAACTGATTATTTATATAAAAATAGATTTGGCGTTGAATGACCTACAAAGGTTGATATGCGATGAAACTCAACCAACCAACCAACCAACTTGGAGCATCTCACCTGTCTTGCCGCACTGAAGAGTTGTGATGCAACGAAACAGTCTGTCTGTGGATGACAACATATATATATATATATATATACGAGAACAGTCTACCCCGGTAAGCGAAATAAAGGGTTAAGTTTGACATTCTAACCAACTGAAGAACGTCGGAGAGTACAACGGCCGAAACGTTGTGATAAACATGGCGACAATAGTCCGAAAAATGCAAATAATGCACATAGTTGAAACAATAGAAAATGAAAAATGCCTCAGAATTAATTTTTTATTTATTGAGGACTTTTTGTCCTCATCTTGGTAGGTTTATTTTTTTTCTTCTTTCACTACGTTTCGGCCAAATTTCACCTCTGGCCTTTTTCGGGTGATTTAACGCGACCTCGGATAGGAATGATAAGTCTTGTAACCGTGTCCCCAGTAATTACTCTCTTCCATAGTTGTTGTCTATCACACCACGTTTTTGACCAAGTAAACCTCTGGCCGGCTTGGGTAGGATCTGAAACCGCTATCTTCTGACAATGCTCACCTGGAACCGTAGAGACTCAACGCCTCTATCCGCTGCGCCACGGGCTCCGATTGGCGATCAAGGATGGATTTTTTTTGGTCTTATAAATCCTCATCTGGTCTTCCTTTGTCGGGTCCGTACCGAATTTTTGTAATTGTCCGCAATAAATAAAAAATTAATTCTCAGATTAAGAAGCTTCATCTCAAAATGATTCCAATTAAAAGGCAATTAGAAAAATATCTCGTTAGAATAGTAGACGAAACTGTTTGCATTTCATATAGCACTAATATCCTTAGGAAATTTACAAATCCGATTGTAACGTGTTAATGATGATTTATAAAGAAAACGAAAGATTAATTTTTTGGCAAGGAGAGAGACAGAAGGAAAATAAGAAAAAAAGGGGCAGACATAAAGTCTATGGGAGCAGGTAGTTGACCTTTGAGTGACTTAGGCTAAGGCAGTTTTGAGACAGCCGGTCAAGGGTGAATGCGTTAATTGAGGATAACTAAAAAAAAACTGGAAGTCCCCAAATCTTCTGCACCGGAAAGGAATGTTCCTCCCGCCGATACCACGTGGAAGGGAGTGGACGACTCGTTGTGAGATAGTTGGTTGCGAGACGTGATAAGATAAAGACAGTGAGTTGAACACTAGCCACGAAAATGTAAGGAGACGAAAATTTACGAGCCCCATTTTGCAGGTGGGATCCAAAAAGAGGCTTTACACTAAACGGAACCCAGCGGACAAGTATGTTAGAAGTACAGCTGAAAACCAGGAAGAAAATTCAAGCTCTGTGTTTGACCGCTGTTTCTCATCATAACATGTTTCTTTTTGTCTAGGTAACCCGGTCGACTCAACTTTCATTCTCTCTTTCTTTCTGTGCAAGACCTGTAGTGTTACACAATAATTTTCCGTTCAGCGATGGATAAATCGTGGAACAGACTGGTCGTCGAGAAAGAAATCTCCAAATTCAAACCCGTTTAAGTCTGCTTAAAAATTGACCTGGTGTGGCATCTAAGCACATGCGCAAAGATTGGGTTAATGAATATATAAACAAAAAAACGCTGATATAGAAAAAGGCCTGTATCCCCTTCTTAGCAAAGAAAGGTGACTTGGGAATTATTAAGGTCTACAGTGGCATAATTCTTACTTCTATTGCTCCTAATGTTTATAACGATCAGCTGCTCAAACTTATTAAACCTCAAATCGAGAAAATTCCAAGGAAAAATCACAGCGATTCACATGTTCTATAATTGCAGAAGGATTTTTTTAATAATATCATTTTTCGTTTTGTATATCTTTCCTTGCGGTTTAGTTAGGCTGAGAACCTTTCGGTTTAGTGCATGGGGTAGTTAGGTGCACACATTGAGTGCAGGTGTTCACGCGCTTGTGGGACGGATGTGACAATCAGATATATCACAATAAAAACTCTAGATAGGAAATGAGACCGGGGACGTGAATGACGTCATGCCCGAAAGCGACGGGCTGAGGATTTTGGGACTTGAAAAAAAGCAGTTAGTTGAGATTCGACGCTAGAAGAAGGAAGTTGATTTTACGGGGCTCGCCCAGGCCAGACCAGTAGTTTGCGGCGGTGTGCCGCACGTGGTGGAGTCAGATGGAAAAGTCAGTATAGAAAGAAATTTTGTCTCTCTCTCCTCATGTCGGAAAACCTTAAACTCAAAAAGGTAAATAAAAATTTCGTACCTGAACCAAGGAATTCGTCAAGTGTTTCGAGTATAATTCGGGATACTCTATGTCTATTACACATATTCATATCTTGGTCCTATCTTGAATATATTACACACAGCTTTACAGATTCTAACAATTAAACGAAACATAAACGCAATACGTGCAAAATATCTCGATGCGTTTCTGTAGCTAGTAGATCTCTCCAAGACATTTTATTCCATACACAAAAGGAAAAGTAGAACAAATACTCCTAGCATATGGTCTCCCCACAAAAACTATTACAAACACAAAGGTGCTTTATTTGAAAACGAAAGTAAAAGATCACTCACCTGCTGAAGACAATGTCACTGGAGCTTTATAAGGAGATGCATAAGCCCCATATTTGTTTATTATCTCACTAGACTAGGTACTTCGAACCTCGATAGATCCAATAAAACTTTATTCTCGAAAAGGTTGATGTTGGTTGTGTGTGAGAGGTGAGTTGGAGACGGGGACAGATTGCTACATATTGACCCCAAGTTCTTCTGGCCATAGAAGCACTTCTTCCTCATCTTGGCTGGGGTTGCTCAACTGTGGGTTACAGAGAGCCGCAAGTCCTCAGTCTGCAAGCTGATTCTCACGCTGACTACTTGTCCCCCAACTGACTCCAACTCCAACTGGAACTGCCCCAGCTGACTCCAACTGGTACTTCAAACGTCGATAGATCCAATAAAAGATGGATCAGTCGGCTGGGGCTGTAGAATACACAAACTGGTTCTTCGTAGAGGGGTAAGACCCACCACAACGAGTGTCCTGTATATGTCCTTAAACAATCTGATGGTGAAGCTTCAGTAATACTGGATCTTTAGGGAATATGGAGTACCCCTTTTTTGCCTTCGCTCTCAGGTCCACTCTGACTCGGAGTGGTAGCATCTAAGAGGGTCCTATCTATAGGTTACATAGAACTAAACTGAATTGCTTGAAATAGAACTGTTTTGACATTGAATTGGTTATAAACAAAAAACTGAACTTACGCAAAACTGAATTATTTTAAATAGAATTGTTTATTTGTATAAAAGTGGATGTGGCTTTAAATAACCTACAATGGTTTCTATGCCATAAAACCAAACCGAAACAAACCAATAAAAAAAATTGCTTTACACTTAACAAAAAAGCAGACGTTTATAAAAAGCAGACGTTATGACAGACGCAGACTACCCAGATGATCTAGCACATCTTGTAAATACTCTTGAGCCCGAGCAAGGCCAAGAGCAAGCAACGGGGAGGATTGGCCACTACGTGAACGAAAATAAGATAAGAGTTCATGTGTTTTAAACGAAAAGAAACCATTTCCAATATGCAGGCCTCAAGAATTAAACGACAATTCCTCATCCCTAGGCTACAGCATCTTATCAACTGAAAATGATATCAACATATGCCTCTCAAAGGCATAAACAGCTATCGACATTTTATATATGTTATCCTATTTACCAACCCCTCCGCTCGGGCAGGATGTGACACAAGGTCAATTTTTAAGCGGAGTTTAACAGGTTTGAATTCAGAATTTACCTTCTCCTAGACTAGTTGCCTAACCAACGCTGAAGAAACCAGTCTGTCCTACTATTTACCCATAGCTGGAGGGAGAATAATTGGATTCATACCTTTCCCAAGGGTATTAGTGCAATGTGAAATGCAATCAGTCTCGTCCAGGATTTGAACTCGTGTCGCCGTGCCCATTTCCTACAAAGGGCACCTCCTAGATCAACCCCTCCGCTCGGGCAGGATGTGACACAAGGTCAATTTTTAAGCGGAGTTTCAGAGGTTTGAATTCAGAGTTTTCCTTCTCCTAGACTAGTAGCCTCACAAAGGCTGAAGAACCTAGTCTGCCCTATTATTTTACCCATAGCTGGAGGGAGAATAATTGGATTCATACCTTTCCCAAGGGTATTAGTGCAATGTGAAATGCAATCAGTCTCGTCCAGGATTTGTGTCGCCGTGTCCATTTCCTACGACGATAACCATTACACCACGGGCACCTCCATTTTATCTATCTTATGAATGTCTGATCTATCTGGTATATTTATCAAGCAGTGGTTGGATTAATGCTACTGTAGGGATCCACCACAATGACGCTGAGAAAATGGATTGAAAAAATCTAGATGGGAACAATACAAGAATTTTATACGCTATATTGAATAAATCCAGGAGGCAACACCCCACGAAGCAACAGCTGTAAGGCCACTTACCTCGCATCCATGTAAGACAATCAAGACATGTGGGACGTATATCGACTAACCCCGACAGAATGACGTGCCAGTTTTAGCAAACCAGCAAGAAATAGTGCTGTGAAGACTCTGGATGAAGTTTTAAGGACCTGCTAGAAGCGATGGATTAGAGAGAGAGAGAGAGAGAGAGAGAGAGAGAGAGAGAGAGAGTCAAGGAAATCCATGGTTTCAGCGTGACTTGACGATAATGTTATATATATATATATTTATATATATATATATATATATGTGTGTGTGTGTGTGTGTGTGTGTGTGTTGTCATGTCGTGCTGAGAGCATATTTATAGCCATATATCTAGCACTCCCATAGATTTATATGACATTCCTCTTATATTCTATATGTGAATAATCCACACCCATTGTCTTCAGACGGTGACTGGATATTACTGATATATATATATATATATATGTATATATATAGTAGGTGGTGCAAAAGTCATTTCACATTTTAACAATTGGACAATTTTGAATAAAGACGCTTAGAAAATTATCTTATCATGATAATTGTATATTATGAATGATTTTTTTCCATAGTGACCTTTGCACCTATATATATATATATATATGGAGAAATGGTTGAGTTATATATATATATATATATATATATATAAAGACACACACACACACACACACATATATATATATATATATGTATTTGTGTGTAAGTGTGTATACACATCCAACCTTAAACTCACACACATATTCGTATATATATGCGGTAATATTACAATTTGATTTTTTTTTTTTAATAATTTTATGTGAGGATGTATTAATTTTGGTTAGAAAGGAACTTTTTCGAAATGTTTGTTTCAAATTCAGATCAAAGTGACCCTCACTTCGACTTTCCTTGCCCCAGACTGATTAACTGACAGACAAACGAACGTTGTCAAATAAAATATGGTTTAATCGCCGCATAAATTGGGTTGTTAATTCTTTTTTTCGTTTTTTATTTTCACTAAAAGATACTTAAAAAGAAAAACCTTTTGAAGTGTCTCAACATTAATGATGGAGGCGTCCATTTTAAAAATCTAGGCGCCAAAATACAAAAAGGAAAGAAATAAATGATCGCAAAATATATGATTGCCAGATAGAATCAGGAAAAAAGAGGAAGGAAAAAAAGGAAGGAAGGAAAGAAGGAAGGAAGAAAAAGAGTCAAGAAGAAGAAGAAAGGGATAGATTATAGAGAAGAGAGTGGTATTTATGAAGATAAGAAAGAGAAAAAGAGAAATGAGGGAGCGTGAAAATTAGGAAGAATAAATTAAAATGAAAAAGAAGAAAAAGAAAACCAGGTAGTGTGAAGAAGAAAAAGGAGAAGAAGAGACAACGAAGAAGAAGAAGAAGACGAAGAAAATCAGGTAGTGTGAAGAAGAAGAAGAAGAAGAAGAAGAAGAAGAAGAAGAAGAAGAGCAGTTAGAGTGAAGAAGAAGAAGCAGAAAAAGAAGAAGAAGAAGAAGAAGAAGAAGAAGAAGAAAAGTAGGTAGAGAGAAGAAGAAGAAGAAGAAGAAGAAGAAGAAGAAGAAGCAGCTCAAAGAAGAAGAGACAAAGAAGAGGAAGGAAGCAGGTAGAGTGAAGAAGAAGAAGAAGAAGAGCAGTTAGAGTGAAGAAGAAGAAGAAGAAGAAGAAGAAGAAGAAGAAGAAGAAGAAGAAGAAGAAGAAGAAGAAGAAGAAGAAGAAGAAATCAGGTAGACTGAAGAAGGAGAAAAAGAAGAGACAGAAACGAAGAAGAAGAAAACTACTTAGAGTGAAGAAGAAAAGTAGGTAGAGTGAAGAAGAAGAAGAAGAAGAAGAAGAAGAAGAAGAAGAAGAAGAAGAAGAAGTGTTGTATAGCCACATACAACTACACAATACGTATACAAATATATGCGGAACATTAACAAACAACAATGACGACTTCAATGAACGTACGAACACACTTCTCTATAAAAATATATCTCTCACACTATATTCTTGAAAAGTGTTGATGTTGGTGGTGTGTGAGAGGTGAGTTGGAGACGATGACAGACTGCGACATATTGACCCCAAGTTCTTCTGACCATAGCAGCACTTCTTCCTCATCTGGGCTGGGGTTGCTCAACCGTGGGTCACAGAGGGCCGCAAGCCCTCAGTCTGCAAGCTTATTCTCACGCTAGCATTTGTCCCCCAACTGACTCCAACTCCAACCGGAACTGGAACTGACCCAAGCCGTCTGTGGCACCTGGTTATATAATTGTCTAACGACCACCTACTTCCGTTGTTCCTCCACTTATTTACACAGGTGCATCTCTTGATTGACGGCTCGGTCGATGGTCAATATGTAACAGAAGAAGAAGAAGAAATAAAGAAGAAGAAAAAAGCTGGTAGAGTGAAGAAGAAGAAGAAGAAGAAGAAGAAGAAGAAGAAGAAGAAGAAGAAGAAGAAGAAGAAGAAGAAGAAAGATTTCTACTCGAAAAAGAAGAAAGAACAGACGAATATTTAAAAATCCAGATGGCAGATAAAACATCTTTAATGTAGGAATAAGGAAGTTTAACGGGTTAGATTTGCCGGCTTCATACTTAATTTTTTTCTTTTCTTTTTCCTTTATATTGTTTTGTTTTGTTTTGTCTTTTTCGGCCTATTTCTTAGGAGAGGCGGGAAGTTTCATACTTTTTCACGATTATCATTCGAAAGAGATTCTCAGCTCTTCGTTAACCAACTGGGCCACGAAAGCCACTGGTTTGCAGACGCCTGGTGAGTTGAAACTTTATTTTCTTTGAGGTGGGGGGACTTTTGATTGTTCTGGACGAGAAAAATGTTCGTACGACCAGCATCATCACACCCGTTCAATTGTTTTTTGACTCAACCAATAAACTTTCTCCCTCACTCTTTCTCTCTTTCTCTCTCTCCCTTTCTCTTTCTTTCTCCCCCTCCATCTCTCTCTGGTGTCTGCGAAAACTTTGCGTAATTTCTTTCATGTTTGTGATTATCATTGTTTTGTAGCGTTGATCTTTGATTGAAGTCTGACTGACAGCAAATCTCCTCTGATCTCTAGGATCCAGTTAGTTAAGAAAGCTGTGGAACTTGAGGGTGACGGTAATATCAATTTTAATTGGCGCACTTGGAACGGTCCTCAAATGCTTAGAAAAGGGACCGGTGGAGTTAGAAATTGGAGGAACAAGCAGGAACCATCCAAATTAAAGAATTGTTGAGATCAGCCAAGATACAAAGAAAATTCGTAGAAACATGAGGAAACTTGGTGTCACTCAGACTCCAGTGAAAGATCATCAACTAACGTAAACCACAGCAATGTTAAAATCAGCTTGAATAATTTCCCGGAAAGTAGATTTTGCAGTCTCGTTGAAACACAGAGGGAAAGACAATGAAACGAGAGACGGTGATACCAATTGTAATTGGTGCACTTGGAACGGTTCTCAAAGGCTTAGAAAAATACCTGGGTTAATGAAGATCCGAGGAAAAATCGAGACCATCCAAACAACAGCATTTTTAATTACGGCTCGAATATTCAGAAAAGTCCTGGTGGTCTGAGGAGACTTGTTGTCTCTCAAACTCCATAAGAAGGTTAGCTAGGGTCATTTGGCTTTATTGCGTATAAATCCTTGATAGTTATTTTATGCTAAATCCTGTTTATATATATATATATATATATATATATATATATATATTGTTTTTGTTTTGGGTTTTTTTTTTTCATGATAAAAACTGATATACTAAATTTAGGTTGCCTGAATAATTTTTTAATATTTTTATCCTTAAGGGTTTTTGGACTATTGTCTTCATCTTTATTGTTATTTCCACAACGTTTCGGCCGATATGTGCCTCCT
>OY757942.1:45244344-45294974 GCA_963585895.1 Sepioteuthis lessoniana | reverse complement strand
CTCGACACAAGGTCAATGAACCGAAGGCTGATTATAGTGGGGATTTAGGGGAGGGGAAGGTCTATGCTGTTTATTGACCCACCTTGTGCAATATGGGCCTGATGAGCCTAGCTGGTCTTGGACCCAAACCTGGGTCCAAGCACGTATGCTTACTTATAGCTTATACTGGACAGCAAGGTCCAGTGCTATACAAGGGGGACAAAGGTCTCAATATTAGATACTAGGTGTCTTAAAATAGATGCAACCCATTAATATGATAATTCATATTGCATCAAGTCATCTGCATCTTAAAAAGCAATTATATCACTTCAGAAAGGTCAAACCAGATGACAAGCAGCAGAAATTGACTGACTTTATCCGACAGTGCACGTGAAAGACCAAGTTCTTAGGAACGTCTTCCGAGGGAGTTTTTCTGACTCCTTGTGAGAGAATCTCTCACATCATCCATATTGTTAGGACATCTGGCATTCTACTTTCTGCCAGATCTAGAGTTTTCTACTTTCTAGTTGAAGGTTGTTTACTGACCCTGTGGTTTGAAATTTGTGTGCCCAATGATAAATTTGGCTTTTCTGGGAATCATTGTTTAAGTTAAACTTCCTGCGAAATTTTGCTTGCGCAGATTGGAATGATTTTGTTGGAATGCAAAATATTTTTTCCTCTTTTGTACAAGGAATTGTGATTAGGGATTGATAGTTTTTTGTATACTATTTTCAAATCTGAAACAAAAAATAACACCACATTATTATTAGTAGAGTTATTAGCAGTCACATGGGTCCCATGTGTTGTATATAGACCTTCGACCCGGTCAAACATGCCATTCCAAAGTTATGGACCGGAAGGAAGTGACACATTCCGATGGCAATTATGAGAAGAAATTGCATAGGTGGACTTAGCTGACAATATGCGACAAGGTTAAATCCCATGGTACATATATAGACTGATGCACCGGAAGAGAGTGACCTGTGAACTGCATGACAGTTATTTCCGCTTGATGACGATCAAACATGCCATTCCAAAGATTGAGTGGGCGATTGAACTATTATATAACTCGGTGAAGACAGGAAGTCAGTTAGTTGGAGACAATATGTGGTAGGGAAAGCCACCACCCAGCAGAGGGGGCCCTCAGGACCCCCGATTGAGTTTGGAGATCAGACCAGTTGGTGAGAATGAGAACATGTAGCAGAGAGGCTGGGCCCCCAGGTCGCCGGTTGATCAGCCCAGGGGAAAGAGAACGACACACGGCGATGTCCGGAGGGGCTGGGGAGGTCAATATGTTGCAGTCTTTGTTCGGTCTCCAACTCCCTCTCACACGCAACCCTTTCAATAAAGTGAGAGGTATATTTTTTTAAAGAAGTCTTCGCTCGTTTTTATTCATTGCGTCAATATGTATTCTGCGTGTATATGTATTAAGTGTTCGTATAGTTAATCATGGTCATGGCTATACAACACCATGTATACTGGGACACCTTGTATATATGCATATACCGAGGGAGCAGAAATAATAGGGCAGTCACATGGGTCACATGCATATTGAGACACCCTGTATATTTGCATACACCGAGTGAGCAGAAATAATAGGGCAGTCACATGGGTCACATGTATATTGAGACACCCGGTATATATGCATATACCGAGTGAGCAGAAATAATAGGGCAGTCACATGAATATTGAGAAACCCTGTATATATGCATACACTAAGTGAGCAGAAATAATAGGGCAGTCACATGGGTCACGAATATTTAGACACCCTGTATATATGCATATACCGAGTGAGCAGAAATAATAAGGCAGTCACGAATATTGAGACACCCTGTATATATGCATATACAGAGTGAGCAGAAATAATAGGGGAGTCACATTGGTCCCATGTATTTTGAGACACCCTGCATATATGCATATACCGAGTGAGCAGAAATAATAGGGCAGTCACATAAATATTGAGACACCCTGTATATATGCATACACCGAGTGAGCAGAAATAATAGGGCAGTCACATGGGTCACATGAATATTGAGACACCCTGTATATATGCATATACCGAGTGAGCAGAAATAATAGGGCAGTCACATGAATATTGAGACACCCAGTATATATGCATACACCGAGTGAGCAGAAATAATAGGGCAGTCACATGGGTCACATGAATATTGAGACACCCTACATATATGCATATACCGAGTGAGCAGAAATAATAGGGCAGTCACATAAATATTGAGACACCCTGTATATATGCATATACCGAGTGAGCAGAAATAATAGGGCAGTCACATGAATATTGAGAAACCCTGTATATATGCATACACCGAGTGAGCAGAAATAATAGGGCAGTCACATGGGTCACATGAATATTTAGACATCCTGTATATAGGCATGCACCGAGTGAGCAGAAATAATAGGGCAGTCACATTGGTCCCATGTATATTGAGACACCCAGTATATATGCATACACCGAGTGAGCAGAAATAATAGGGCAGTCACATGGGTCACATGAATATTGAGACACCCTGTATATATGCATGCACCGAGTGAGCAGAAATAATAGGGCAGTCACATTGGTCCCATGTATATTGAGACACCCTGTATATATGCATACACCGAGTGAGCAGAAATAATAGGGCAGTCACATGGGTCAAATGAATATTGAGACACCCTGTATATATGCATATACCTAGTGAGCAGAAATAATAGGGCAGTCACATTGGTCCCATGTATATTGAGACACCCTGTATATATGCATATACCGAGTGAGCAAAAATAATAGGGCAGTCACATGAGACCCATGTATATTGAGACACCCTGTAGTACCACTATTATTCTTCAACTGGAATGGCTTTGGCATAAAATAACCCACTAAGGTCGATATGCCATTAAACCAATGAAACCGACACCTCAAAAAGTTGTTTTGAATCCATACCCTTTTTACGTTAGGATCATTATCATCCCGCAGACAGCACAGATTTTCCCAGATTTTCTCTTTCTATCTGTTCCTATCATCTATCGTTCTCGACAGGTCCTCTTAACAACATCCAGTGTTCGCACACAGCTGATGTAAATAAGTTCTTGTTGGTCGGCCAACACTAGCACGTCCATGTGTAGGGGTTCATAGAAGAACATCACTAATGAGTTTGTCATTGCGTTGATGGTTTTGAGATGGGAGATAAGTAGCCATACAGCTGTTTTTTGGTTGGTTGGTTGTTTCGGTTTTATGGCATATCAACCTTCGTTGGTTATTTAACGCCGAATCCATTTTTATGTAAATAGTTCTATTTCAAACAATTCAATTTAGTATGAGTACACAGTTTATATGACAAAAACATCTCTATTTCAAGCTATTCAGTTTAGTCAAACAGTTCTAATTCAGCTGATTCAGTTTAGTATAAGTACAGATTTTGTTAACACATAGTTAAATGCCAAAAATAGTTCTATATTAAACAATTCAGTTAAGTGTAAGTAGAGTTTCAATGTCAAAAACAGTTCCATTTCAAACAATTCAGTTGAGCATAAGCACGCAGTTTAGATATAAGTACAGATTAATTGTCAAAAACATTTCTATTTCAAGCTATTCAGTTTAGTCAAACAGTTCTAATTCAAACAATTCAGTTTAGCATAAGTATGCAGTTCTATTTAACCCTTAGATAGGGCCCGATATGGTGATACCATTCTAGGCCAGAGTGGACCTGGGAGCAATGGCAATGAAGGGGTACTCCACATTCCCAAAAGCTCCAGCATCACTGGAACCTCACTACCAGAGTGTTTAGTGTCATATCCAGGACACTCTTTGGGTGTGAGGGGTCTTACCCACATCTGCAGAGGTGCAGTCGGTGCATTTTACAGCCCCATCCGACTTGGCAATGTTGTTTTTGAGGGATGCTGCTTCCAGGATTTGTTCAAAATAGCTCGTAGCATTCTTGCGTAGTTCCCGGCTAGCTTTTCCTCGATACATTTTGTTAACTTACATCTGGTGCATCCATAGAGTAGTTTCGACGCAGCCACAGCTTGGAAGAAATCTTGTGGTTTAAATTAGAATTGAAGTTTAAACAATTTATCATTTTATTCATATATTTGGGATTTTCTTTCTTTCTTTTTATCCACTCATGGATTTTACTTTTCAGAGGATGCATTCGAGTGGAAATAATTTCAAATTTCTACTCCTATTCCACTAAGAAAAAAAAATTTTTTTAGTCCAGGAGAATGGTGGCTTGGGGACTTAAAATACGCAAAGAATCCTTACCTTTCGAAGAAAATTTTTAAAGAAAAAACTCCCAGAAAGAACAAAAGATGGAATCATTGTGAGAAGATTGCTGAGACCCAAACGAAAACAAAGATAAAAATTTAAAAAAAAATCCTTAAGACGATATTTAAAACAAACAAACAAAAAACAAACAAACAAAAAAACAATCAAAGCAAGAAGATGATAAACAAAGGAACGACTGGACCTCGAAACTAACGTGAAATATTTGAAGCATACGGATACGTTGAAGGAACGTGAACAAATGTTAGAGGAGACATTACAAATTCTGGAGTTTTTTTTTTTGGTTTTTTCTTTCTTTTTTACGACAGCCGTTTGGAGACGCTTTGCGGTACTTTGTAGTTTTCGTTTCTCGCCTGCGTTTTTTGTATTTGAATTTGTCTTCGTGGGACAATTTGGAATATCAAGAATAAAGATGGCTTCTTTTTTTTAAATTTTTTTGGATGAGATTTTGGTAATTTTATATCTTTTTGGTGTTTTTTTTTCCAATTCTAAACATTCTCAGTAGTTTTTTAAATTCTTTCTTTCTTTTTTTCTTTCTTTCTCTCTTTTCCCACATATTTTCTTTCTTTTATTTTTTATTTTTCTTTCTTTCTTTCTTTCTTTCTTTCTTTCTTTTCCAACATAATTTCTTTCTTTCTTTCTTTCTTTCTTTCTTTCTTTCTTTTCCCACATATTTTCTTTCTTTATTTTCTTTCTTACTTTCTTAGCTGTTTGTTCCTTTTTTAAATAAATCTTTCTTTTTTTCTTTTTTCTTTCTTTCTTTCTTTCTTTCTCTCTTTCTTTTCCCACATATTTTGGTTGTTTCTTTTTATTTTAACTTGATCATCACGTTTCTTTTGCTTCATTTGATCCTAACATGCCTCGTTGCTTTCTTATCTCTTTTTTCGCTTCTTTCTTTCTTTCTTTCTTTCTTTCTTTCTTTCTTTCTTTCTTACCTGTTTTGGTTGTTTCTTTCTTTTTATTTTAACTTGATCATCATGTTTTTCTTCTTTTGCTTCATTTGATCCTAACATCCCTCGTTCCTTTCTTATCTCTTTTTTTCGCTTTTCTTTCTTTCTTTCTTTCTTTCTTTCTTTCTTTCTTTCTTTCTTTCTTTCTTTCTCACAACGTTCCTCTTCACACACTGAATTTCTTTCTTTCTTTCCTTCTTTCTTCCTTTCTTTATTTCTTTCTCACAACGTTCATCTGATTTTCTTTCTTTCTTTCTTGGCAGTTTTTCTTTTTTTTTTCATCCATCCATCCATCTTTCTTTCTTTCTTTCTTTCTTTCTTTCTTTCTTTCTTTCTCCTGTAATTCATATATAAAAAAAGAAGAATTTTTTTCGGTTGGCCGCTTTCCCGTCTCGGAGAAAATCTGGATGACGATGACGTCATTACTAGGTCAGCAGGTCACCGTCTTTTCTTGCCGAATGCAAGAATTTGTTTTTGGTCTCGTCCCCTCCACCTTTCAAAAAAAAAAAAAAAATACAAGAATATTTCAACAACAGAAAATTATTAAAAACGAAATAGTTTGTAGTAGGAACGATTGGAAGAAAGTTTTTTTTTCTTGGTGAACAGCTGCTGTTCAAAAATAAAAATTGTTTCAACGAAATTTTTAAAATGTTTAAACGAGCAACGGAAACAGGAATAAAATAAAGTTTTTTTTAGGTTCAAATTCCGTATCTCTTTGAGAGCACGACATGTTTGTCTGGCACACACACACACGCGCGTGCGCGCACACACACAAACACATAAAAAAAAAGAAGAAAACAAGAAAAAAAAAAAAAAAAGAAACGGAAAGAAAAGAAAAGATAATTTGCCTCGTTTTTCTGCTTTTTCTTATTTAGTCGCAATTATTTTAGCGATCTGACTTTTTGGAAATATTTTACATTTTCTTTCTTTCTTTCTTTCTTTCTTTCTTTCTTTCTTCATACTATACTGATTATTTTTTTTTTATATATTTTCTTTCTAGTTTGTATTTTCCCTTTCTTTCTTTCTTTCTTTCTTTCTTCATACTCTCCTGATCTTATTCTTATCACGCTATATTTCTTTCTTTCTTTCTTTCTTTCTTTCCTGATTATTTCATTTCTTTATATTTTCTTTCTAGTTTGTATTTTCCCTTTCTTTCTTTCTTTCTTTCTTTCTTTCTTTCTGCTATCTTGATCTTATTTTTCTTTATGCTATATTTCAATACTTGTTGGTATTCAGCAATAACCACTTGAATCCGAAAGACCTACTTCTCTCCTGTTGCTGGTGGGGAAAACCCTGCGTCCGTTTAAGGGCACGCTCGCTCACTCTTCCATCAGTTGCAGCGTTCACTGCTAACATACTCCATAGAAAAACTCACTGGACATAACCACCGACTTTGAACGTATCACCCACCAAAAATGACGAATACATTTCAACGCCTTGTTTGGGAGACGTGTCTTTTCTCTAATAGTCCAGGAAGACATTTCCTCGCTACAGAGTAGCCTTATAAAACCTAAAAACAAACCCGAAATTTAAAAGGTATCTTCGTCTTCTTCCTTCCTTCCGTCCTAAAAATAACAAATCTTCTGGATTTCCTATAGATTTATTCTGTGGCAGGTTATGAGTTTCATAAATTTAGTATTCATCATTTTTATTCCAGCAAACGTCTAGTTTAACATATTAAAACTCTATGTCACTGCTGGTATTTCCAGGGTGTCAGTGGGGGTGTCCTCGTGGCGTAATGGTTAAAGCGATGGACTGCGAAATCGTAGTAAGCGAGTTCGTACTCCAGTCGCCCTATTACGTTCACTTTCGGGCAAATACCCTTGGGAAAGGTATGAACCCCCTTATCCTCCCAGCTATGGGTTAAATAGTACCACTACTGTTCTTCTAGGAGAATGGCTTTGGCATTAAATAACCTACAAATGTTCATATGCCATTAAACAAAGAAATCAGGGTGTTAATTGCTATGACTTTATTTTTTTAAATTCAATTCTGTTCTTAATATGACTCTACAGAATTCTTTTCATATTTTTCTTTATGATTGATACTATTCGCTTCATTAATTCTAAAATATTCATAGAAATTATTGTGTTCTAACTTGCTAAATTCCGCGTTTATATCAAAAGCGATATTTTTAGACTTTACTCGTGGGCCTTTCTTAAATGTAACATTCGTACACTTATTCACACAAAATTACATTCCTATGCCGTCTCTAAATCTTTTTTACAATCCTTATTAGACATTCTAAATCGACATCACTTTTTGCGTATAACTTTAAATCGTTTATATAGAATATGGGATTTATTTTTTAGCGGTAGTTTTGTATCCTTTTTAATTTTTAAGAAAAGGAGAAAATGAATCTCTTTGGAAGATTCCATTATTAATATTCTGATTGTTAGTTTTCAGCATGCCTCTTTCACGGATTAATCTGTGATTAATATGTAACCTTTCCATTTTTTAACGAATGTTATTATAACAGGAGATATCTTTAAAATGTTTAAATCTTTTAGAATCCATTATTGGGTACACAATCAAAATATTTTGTTACAATCAAACCAGACCTTACTTAGATTTTTCTTGTCTGAATTTTTGAGACGTTGCTTGATGATTTTTTTATCATTAAGGGTTTTCGGACTATTGTCTTCATCTTTATTGTTATTTCCACAACGTTTCGGCCGATGTGTCTTCCAACCTTCTTCAGGTGTTTGTCGAACTCGGGAACCTACACAGAACTTCGAACACTTGTACCCAGTTATGGTTAACGGAATCAGAACAGGCGACCCTCGTGGATTCAATAAAGGACGTAGTTCGAAGTTCCGTGTAGAATTGAACGCTTATAATCCATTCGTGCTGCTCGTGCAATCAAGAGCTTTTTAAAAAATCAATCCAAAGCATATATAGATCATTATTATTAATAATAATAATAATAGGGGATCTTCGCTAAAATTTGAACGACAGCAAGTTTTCTGAACCCTCCTTAATATTCTAGATATTCGAACGGATCTCAGTGGTCCTATTCTTTGCGTGCTCAAATTCTTCCTCGGAACTCTATTTATTATCATTATTATTATTATTATTATTCATTGAGAGTTTTTCACATCAGTTTTAGCTGATGGTCTTTCACTGGAGTTTGAGTGACAGCATGTCTCCTCAAGTCTCCAGGACTCTTCTCAGTATTCTCGCCGTTCTCAATAGTGCTGTAGTTTGGATGGTCTCCACTCGTCCTCCAACCTTTAAATCTGCCAGTCCCTGTAATGATCTTTTAGTTACTGAACCAAAAGCACCAATCACGAATGGTATAATCGTCACCTTCATATTCCATAGTTTTTTCAATTCCCAAGCTAGGTCGAGGTACTTATCCTTCTTTTCACATTCTTTCAGTTTTATTCTCTGGTCAACCGGGATAGGAAAGTCCACAATTTTGCAAATTCTCTTTTTTTGTTGATTATTATAAGGTATGGTCTTCTGGTCGACATTAGGTGATCCGTTATTATTATTTTTTTTTCATTGAGAGTTTTTCACCTGGTCTTTCATAGGAGTTTGAGTGACAGGAAGAGTCGTCAAGTCTCCAGGACTCTTCTCGGTATTCTGACCGATCTAAATAATGCAGAAGTTTGGGATGGTCTCCACTCGCCCTTTTATTTCCAAGTCCTCCAGTGCCTTTACTAATCCTTCAGTGACTGCACCAAGAGCGCCAATTACAATTGGTATAAACGTTACTTTCATGTTCCCCAGTTTTTTTTTCAATTCCCTCGCAGGATCGAGGTACTTATTCTTCTTTTCATTTTCTTTCAATTTTACTCTGTGGTCAACCGGGACTTTTTTGTTGATTATTATAAGGTCTGGTCTTCTGGCCGAGATTAGGTGATCCGTTTGGATATCAGAGTCCCATATGAATTTGTGTGTCTCATTCTCCAGGACAGGTGTTGGGTTGTGCATATACTATTTGTTCGTATGGTCAAATTTGAATTTCTTGCACAATTCCCAGTGGATCACTTTTCCCACCCAGTCATGTCAAGTCTTATATTCTTTCCGTGCTAATTTGCTGCATTCGCTTATTATGTGATTGATGGTTTCGTATCTGTTACCTACATATAACCTACATTTGCTGTTTTGTTGCGTCTTATTTATTCTTGCTTTGATTTGATTGGTTCTTATGGCATTGTGTTGTATAGTGGCTCATACTACGTTACTTCCGGTATAGCGGAACTATTAAAGACGCCATGTCTCGAGAAGCTTGGGAGAAGCAAGACAGAAGCATAAGCAGAGAGAAAAGAGCTCTGAAGGACGTCGGTCATAGAAGACGAAATTCGGTTGTAACACCTACTGCGAGAAAGACTTATACTAGTCGAACTGTACCACTTGAGTTAATAAATAATTAACTCTGTTTCAATGTGTATTGGTTCCTTGCAATTAGGAGAGACTCTGTTTCTCTTTTAAAGTTTCCTTTTCTTAGCCACGTCCAGATTTTCTCGTGTGAAATGTTGTTTATAAGTCGCTTAAAACGTCCAGAGAGTTGGTTTTCTTCTCATATTTGTTTTCTGGTTATTGTCGTTTTGTTGGTCCTCGTGTTTTCAGTATCGTTTCTGGTGGCTGTAATCAGATGCGTCAACGTTATTATCACTATAAGTATTATAGATAGATAGATAGGAACGGAGTGAGATGGACTAATAGATAGATATGAACAGTGTGATATATGTAGGAAAGAAAGAGTGAGAAACGTTAATAAATACATATGGACAGAGTGAGGTATATATATATATATATATATATATATATATATATACAAGCACACACACATATCTTAACGGATGGTTTGGTTTGGTTTCTTTGTTTAATGGCATATCAACCTTTGCAGGTTATTTAATACCAAAGCCATTCTACTAGAAGAACATTAGTGGTACTATTTAACCCATAGCTGGGAGGATAAGGGGGTTCATACCTTTCCCAAGGGTATTTGTCCGAAAGTGAACGTAATCGCGCGAACACGCTTACAACGATTCTGCTGTCCATCGCTTTAACCATTACGCCACGAGGACATCCCCTATCTTTACTGAGTGTGATAGATAAATAAATAGATAAGAACAGATAGATAGATTTATAGATAGATATGAGCAGAGTGAGATATATATATATATATATATAAATAAACATAAACACGCATATATATATATATATATACAAACATATATACACAGACTCACTCATCTACCCCCAACAAATTTATATATATATATCTGAACAGAGATAGATAGATAGATAGATTGATTTACACAAATGTCAGATGCAAATATACCCATTTTTTATGGTTGTTTTTAATTCATTTTTCATTTTCGAATTTTTTTTATTCCGGTCACGAAAATGTTTATTATTTCGGGCTACGAATTTTTTCTTTGGGCAATGACAGTCGGAAATAAACGGACTAAAAGAATAAAGGAATTGAGAAAGATCTGCAAAGAAGAACAAAGAAAATAGAATGAAGCAGGAAGTAAATGATTAGAAAGAAAGAAAGAAAGAAAGACTCAAACGATATAAGATAGTAGAGATTTTGAAAGAAAGAAAGAAAAAAAGAAAGAAATACAAAAGAAAGAAAAACGAAAGAAAAAATACAAAAGAATGAAACAAAGAAAGAAAGAAAGAACGAAAGAAAGAAAGAAATACAAAAGAAAGAAAGAAAGAAAGACTCAGACCATATAAGATAGTAGAGATTTTGAAAGAAAGAAAGAAAGAAATACAAAAGAAAGAAAGAAAGAAAGAAAGAAATACAAAAGAAAGAAAGAAAGAAAGAAAGACTCTGACGATATAGGATTGTAGAGATTTTGAAAGAAAGAAAGAAAGAAAGAAAGAAAGAAAGAAATACAAAAGAAAGAAAGAAAGAAAGAAAGAAAGACTCAGACCATATAAGATAGTAGAGATTTTGAAAGAAAGAAAGAAAGAAAGAAAGAAAGAAAGAAATACAAAAGAAAGAAAGAAAGGAAGACTCTGACGATATAAGATAGTAGAGATTTTGAAAGAAAGAAAGAAAGAAAGAAAGAAAGAAATACAAAAGAAAGAAAGAAAGAAAGACTCAGACCATATAAGATAGTAGAGATTTTGAAAGAAAGAAAGAAAGAAATACAAAAGAAAGAAAGAAAGAAAGACTCTGACGATATAGGATTGTAGAGATTTTGAAAGAAAGAAAGAAAGAAAGAAAGAAAGAAAGAAAGAAATACAAAAGAAAGAAAGAAAGAAAGAAAGAAAGAAAGACTCAGACCATATAAGATAGTAGAGATTTTGAAAGAAAGAAAGAAAGAAATACAAAAGAAATACAAAAGAAAGAAAGAAAGAAAGAAAGACAAAAGAAAGAAAGAAAGACTGACGATATAAGATAGTAGAGATTTTGAAAGAAAGAAAGAAAGAAAGAAATACAAAAGAAAGAAAGAAAGACTCAGACCATATAAGATGGTTGAGATTTTGAAAGAAAGAAATAATGAAATACAAAAGAAAGAAAGAAAGAAAGAAATACAAAAGAAAGAAAAACGAAAGAAAAAATACAAAAGAATGAAAGAAAGAAAGAAAGAAAGAACGAAAGAACGAAAGAAAGAAAGAAAGATAGAATGAAAGAAAGACTCAGACCATATAAGATAGTTGAGATTTTGAAAGAAAGAAAGAAAGAAAGAACGAACGAAAGAAAGAAAGAAAGAAAGAACGAACGAACGAAAGAACGAAAGAAAGAAAGAAAGAAAGACTCTGACGATATAAGATAGTAGAAATTTTGAAAGAAAGAAAGAAAGAATGAAAGAAAGACTCAGACCATATAAGATAGTTGATATTTTGAACGAAAGATAGAAAGAACGAACGAAAGAACGAAAGAACGAAAGAAAGAAAGAAAGAAAGAAAGAAAGACTCAGATCATATAAGATAGTAGAAATTTTGAAAGAAAGAAAGAAAGAATGAAAGAAAGAAAGAAAAAAAGAAAGAAAGAAAGACTCAGACCATATAAGATAGTTGAGATTTTGAAAGAAAGAAAGAAAGAAAGAAACAAAGAAGATTTTTGTGAAAGAATAAAAAATAAGATGAAAAATTCTGAAAGTAAAGCAAAAATTACAAAAAAAAAAAAAATGGAAAAGAAAAAGCACAAAGAAAGAAAGAAAGAAAGAAAGAATTTAGAATCCTGCTAAAAATTCAGAAAATGGATTTTCTATGAAAAGAAAGAGGAAAGATTATGTTGAGAAGAATGAATGAATAAATAAATGAATGAAAATTTCCAAAGAAAGAAAATAGTATGACTTAAAAAACGATTAAAATTATATAAATTCTTAGAAAATGGAAGTGATATGAAAAGTATTAAGAACATTTCGAGAAAGAAAAAAAGTAAGAAAGAAAGAAAGAAAGGAAGAAAGAAGATTTTTGTGAATGAATGAAAAATAAGAGGAAAAATTATGGAAGAAAAAGAAAGAATTACAAAATGAAAAAAATGAAAAAAAAAGCACCAAGAAAAAAGAAGTAAAAAAAAAGAAAAAAAGAAAGTGTGTGGGAAAAGAAAGAAAAAAAGGAAGAAAATTTTGAAAAGAAAGCGTGAGTAAATTAAAAAAAAAAGAAATAGTAAAAATGTTGAAAAGAAAAAGGAAAGAAAGAAAGAAACTTAGAAAACAATACCACGAGAAGAAAGAAGAAAGAAAGAAAAAAGAAAGAAAGAAAGAATGAATGAATGAATGATATAATGAAAAAAAGAAGAAAGACGAAAGTATTACGAAACAGAAGCGCGAAAAAAGGCATTTTAGATAAAGCAAAAAGATATAGAAAAGAAAGAAAGAAGAAAGAAGAAAAAAAGAAAGAAAGAAGGAATTATGCTGAGAAAGAAAAAGAAAGAAAAGAAAGAAAAGGAAATTATTTAAAGAGAGTGTTATTAAATGAAGAAAGGAAGAACGGATGAAGATGTAGAAAAAGAAAGAGAGAAAAAGAAAAAAGAGAAAGATCCCTTCTTCTCTCTCTCTCTCCCTTTCTCTCTCTTTCACTCTCTCCAGAAACGTACCGTCATTCCACTCCTTCGTCACGTCTTCACAAATTCATTTTTATTGCTATTATTTTCTTCCCAATGGAACCACGAAAGGTTTCTAGTTCTGAAAAATTGTTTTTCATTGGTGCTTTTTCTTTCTTTCTTTCTTTCTTTCTTTCTTTCTTTTTTTTTATGGTAGTGGGGTATTCTTTTTTGGCAAAGAGAGACGGAAAGCCCCATGATTTCCCCCATCTCACCCCAGTATTTCTATTATCGAAGACAGATGTGCTATCTGAAAGACCCATCAGTCCACACTTGCTTAACTCTCCACAACCGGTGGCTGTGTGACGTCACGTCCGCCATTATTTTCGAATCTTTTTATTTCCTTAATGGTTCCGTTTCTCTTTGACAGCTCCTACCTTCGACATGTTTTGCTTTCCTCTTTTCTGTCGTTTGATTGGAATTTTCTTGCCTTTCACTGATTCATTCATTTATTTGTTTATTCATTTGTTTGTGTTCATACATTGGCGTACAAATGCGTTGTTTGTGAGACTTCTTGGCAAAGAATTTAGAGAAAGAGAAAAAAAATCCCTTCCAACAGTCTAGTCCATGTCTTCTTAGTGATGGATTTTAATTCTGCTTCCAATATTCTAACAACAGCAATGGCGACGATTATAAAATCAACAACATTTCTTAAACTGAACGCTTGGTATCCATCTTGTTTTTGTTTATTGCCAATATTTATAACACCCATATATCACGGAAGCAGATAGATTTTAGAGTATATATATATACATATATACTCTAAAATCTATCTGTTTCCGTGATATATATATATATATATATATATATTTACTAACCTACTATCTACCAGCATTCACGGTTACCAGGAAAATAGAAAAAAAAACCCGCCAGTATCTAGATTCCCTGATGAACCGATGAGGCAAAACTTTAGTAGGAAAGGCCCGACTCGCGATTTAATATATATATATATATATATATATATATATATATATATATATATACTCTAAAATCTATGTTTCCGTGATATATATATTTATATATATATACGAGGTGCATACGATAAGTTTCCAGACTTTTTTCGTATGGCCATTTGAAATTGTCGTAGACTCTTGAAAATTCACTATCTTATTGCTATATAGCTTATGAGATGACTGACCCATTTTTCTGATTCAAGGTTCAAATGAACAGCTACAACAGCAATTGGAATACACCCTACTAAAGCCAGATTGTCACGGCTGGTGAATTTCAAAAATGCAATCTAACACTTTTGAAGAACGATATGCAATAAAATTCTGTTTTAAACTTGGATAAAATGCCACAGAAACAACGTATGGAATGCTTCAGATTGCTTTTGGAGCATCTTGCATGAATCGAGCATCAGTTTTTGAGTGGCATAAGAGATTCAAGGAAGGCAGGGAGTCTGTGAAGGATGATGAGAGGTGTGTGAGGAATAAGGAAGTCAATACACCAGAGTTGATTGGCCAAAGTGTTAGGGTTAGGGTTACTATTTTGAGGTTTTAAGAGAGTTCAGGAAGAGATTCCGTCGGAAGAGGCCAACACTCTTCAAATCGGGTCAGTGGCATTTCCACCAGGACAATACACCAGTCAACAACTCCATCCTTGTTCCAGATGAGCATCAAGACACTTCCTCAGCCTCCTGTGACTTTTGTGTATTCCTTAAGCTCAGAGGTCGTCGTTATGAGACAATTGAGGAGATGAAAGAGGCTGTAACGAAGGTCATTGACACGCTCACGCAAGAGGACTACCATGGGGCCTTTCAGAAGTTGTTGGAACGGTAAAACAATTGCATTGCAGTGGGAGGAGATTACTTCGAAGGGGACTAGAGTTTCATGTGTGTACTATCAATAAATGCCCATACGAAAAAAGTCTGGAAACTTATCGTATGCACCTCGTATATATATATATATATATATATACTCTAAAATCTACCTGTTTTCGTGATATATGGGTGTTTATAAATATTGGCAATAATATTGGCTTCAGGCGTTCTACGTGTCTAGCTACACCAAAGCGTTGTGATACAACGAAACAGTCTGTCTGTGGATGATAATATATATATATACGTATATAGTCATCCACAGACAGATCTGTTTCGTTCTATCAGAACTCATCGGTGTGGCTAGACGAGCTAGATTCCCGAAGCTGGGATCGAAACCCGGTTGACTCAAACGCCAATCTAAGATTCTATCACTCAGCTACCAGGAAGCCAGCGCCCGCGAAGTAAATTTAAACGGTTATGAATCACAATTGTTATTGTTTACATATATCCGCTTAACGGCGACCTAGAGCTCGATTCATATGAAGAGCCTTGCATATACGCTAATGGCAACACAATTACTTCATTTGCTAGAGAGCTCAACCCTACAGTGGTAGGGGAGCATATTGTTTCGTTCTATCAGAACTCATCCGTTTGGCTAGACGGGCTAGATTCCCGAAGCTGGGATCAAAACCCAGTTGACTCAAACGTATATATATATATATATATATTAGAGTATATGTATATATAGATTTTAGAGTATATATTATGAATGAAAAAATTATACCTTTAGGAATATTCAATCTTTTGCACAATCTCTATCGCTCCCATTGACCTTCATTCCGTCTAACGACTAGCTTATGTATACCATGCTTGTAAAATCTGTTCATTTTGATGTAAAAACCAACTAAGACTATTGAAATGGTTCTGTAATCCTCTAAACAAGTGATAATCAAAAGGATCGAGGTCAGTAGAATATGAATGATGAAGCAATTTTTCCAAACCTCAAAGAGATCTTTAGTTAATTGGGCTGTGTGAGGACGGGCCTTATCGTGATGGAGGATTATTCACTTTCTGTTGATTAAGCAGTCACGTTTTTTTTTTGGGGGGGGGGGTTGTCTAAAGCTATTTACAAACAACGAAAATGATTGCCTGAGAGATTAGATGTGATTGTTTGATTCTGTTATAAAATAGCCGAGGGATTTCGGTTCATGCCTTTGAGTTTAGTTAGGCTGAGAACCTTTCGGCTCGGCGCGTGGGTTGGTTAGGTGCAATATTGAAGCAGGTGTTAACGCGGGTGCGCGCGGGCGGATGGAGGTGTCACTCAGATGTCATAATAGTCAGAGACGATACTGGGTGACAGGGAGGGTGCGGGTGATGTCACGCACCGGAAGCGCGCGGAGGTTTGTGTGAGAATTTGAAGAAAATAAGAGTCGGGTACTAGACGCCAAACGGGAAGGATCGATTTTTGGAGCTCGCAGGCGCGAGGCGAACGTGCGCCCCAATGAGGCCGCTCGAGTTAGGAGCCAAATGAATAAGAGAGCATAACAAGATTGTGTCTCTCCTCCTTACGTCGAAACCTTTAACTCAAAGTTAATAAAAAGGTTTCGTACCTGAACAAGAAGTCGTTACGTGTTTTCGAATTCCGAGATTCCTATGTTCTATCGTTATGAACATTATATGTCCATTTCGCGCATAGCGTTAATTGTGAATATCATATTTACCCAACCCCTCCGCTCGGGCAGGATATGACACAAGGTCAATTTTTTAAGCGGAGTTTAACAGGTTTGAATTCAGAGTTTTCCTTCTCCTAGACTAGTTGCCTCACCAAGGCTGAAGAACCTATTCTGCCCTACTATTTACCCATAGCTGGAGGGAGAATAATTGGATTCATACCTTTCCCAAGAGTATTAGTGCTATGTGAAATGCAGTTAGTCTCGTCCAAGATTTGAACTCGTGTCGCCGTGTCCATTTCCTATGACGATAACCATTACACCACAGGCACCTCCACTAGCGTTAATTGTGAATATGGTACAATTCTTGTCTAATACTTCGTAACGGACAATTCCTTGAATATCCCACCATTTACTCAACATGCTCTTTAGATGAAGTCTACCTCTCGTTTGCTGAGCAGGTTTATTTCCTCGACTGATCCACTGATGACAGCGTTTAACTTTGACATAAAGGATTCACTTCTTATCATTAGTAACAACCCTGTGTAAAAAAAAGGTTCCTGACAGTATCGTATAAGCAATGACATATAACCAGCTATTATAGAATCTTTTGGATGGTTTTAAGTTGATAACAAGAGAAGAGGTCGAACACTAATTGACCTCATATTTTGCATCGAAAGAATTTTGGTTTTGTTTTGTTATATTGTCATCTACTGATTCATGCACATATATACATATATATGCTGGATACATACCGACGCAATGATAACAGACGCAATGACAAAGACGCACGCGGGATAAAGACACAGGAAGACTTCTTTATAAAAATATATACCTCTCACTTTATTTGCAAGGGTTCGAAAAGGGGTTACTCAAGGTTTGCGTGTGAGAGGGAGCTAGAGACCGAATATAAACTGTAATATTTTGACCCCCAAACTTATGGCCGTCAACGTTGTGTCTTTCTGAATCTTATCAGCATCTTCTCTGGGGTTCCCGAGGGCCCCTTCGGCCGGGTGTGGCTTTTCTTACCACATCTCGTCTCCAACTGGCTGCAACTCAACTCGCCTGACTTCTGTCTTGACTGAGCTATATAATAGTTAAACGCCCACTTAATCGCCCGCGCGATCTTTGAAATCGAATGTTTAATCGTCATCAAGCGGAAATAACTGTCATGCAGTTCAGAGGTCACTCTCTTTCGGTGCATCAGTCTATGAGTGTACCATGGGATTTTTTTTACCTCGTCCCATTTCATCAGCCATTTTCCGCCCACGCGATTTCCTCTCATAACTGCCATTAGAATGTGTCACTTCCTTCCGGTGCATCAACTTGAATGGCATTTTTGGCCGGGGCAAAAGGTCAAAACATAACAGTTTGGTTTGTTGGGTTTTATGGCATATCAACCTTTGTAGGTTATTTAACGCCAAATCCATTTTATGTAAATAATCTATTCTTTGAAAACAATTCAGTTTAACATAAGTACACAGTTTAATTGTCAAAAACATTTTCATTTCAAACTATTCAAGCAGTTATATGTAACGATTCAGTTAAGTGTAAATACAGTTTTAAATGTCGAAAAACAGTTCTATTTGAAATAATTCAGTTAAGCATAAGCACGCAGTTTAAATGTAAGTACGGTTTTATTGTCAAAAACATTTCTATTTCAAGCTATTCAGTTTACTCAAACAATTCAGTTTAGCATAAGTATGCTGTTTAACCCATAGATCAGGTGCTACCACTCGGGGCCAGAGTGGACCTGGGAGTGATGGCAATGAAGGGGTACTCTGCATTCCCTAAAGCTCCAGCACTGCTGGAACCTCACCATCAGATTGTTTAGTGTCATATCTAGGACACTCGTTAGGGGTAGAATACACTGACTGCAGAGGTACAGTCAGTGTATTCTACAGCCCCAGCTGACTGGGCAAGGAAAGAATTTTACAAACGTGGTGCCGATAAGATTATTGATAGATCGAATGAGGTTCAATGGAGATTATTTTACTGATTAAATATTTGTTTCAGAGGAATTTTATTTATTTATAGGATATACTTAAAAATCGGACATTACGTTCGTTCCAACCTGCGTGTCACATAATAGATGCAACCCATTAATATGATAAAGGATCCACTTCTAATCACCAGTAAGAAGTCTGTGTGAAAAAAAGGGTCTTGACAGTCTTGTATAAGCAATGACATACAACAAGCGATTAAAGAAACATTTGGATGGTGTTAGTTTAGTATTAAAAGAAGGGGTTAAACAAGTATAGATAGATAGATAAATATGAACGGACTGAGATAGATAGATAGATAGATAGATAAATAGATAGATAGATATGATCGGACTGAGATAGATAGATAGATAGATATGAACGGACTGAGATAGATAGATAGATAGATAGATAGACAGATAGATATGAACAGACTGATATAGATAGATAGATAGATATGAACGGACTGAGATAGATAGATAGATAGACAGATAGATATGAACAGACTGATATAGATAGATAGATAGATATGAACGGACTGAGATAGATAGATCAGAACGGACTGAGATAGATAGATAGATAGATCTGAACGGACTGAGATAGATAGATGGATAGATAGATAGATAGAAATAAAAAAAATCAAGCTTATGTCAATTGATATGTCTATAAATTAAACATTTTTAAAAGTCGAAAAATATAATCCTTACACACTTATTCGTGCTCACTATCTTTTTCGCATAGATAACTCAAGTTCCTCGCTTTTCAGTTCTCCCTCTTTCTCAGGTAAATATTTGTTATATTTACTTTCGGTACATTAAATTAAAACTTCATTTACCTTTCTCGTACAACTACCGTTTTTCTACATTAGATTTTTTTAAATTTATATAAATTTGATTTTCAATTTAACAATAATTACTTATTTACGTATATATTAGCTTGTTTACTTTTCCTCCCTCTTCTTTTTCTGTACATTTATTTGCCTCTCATTTTTATTTCCTTTTCTTTCTTTCTTTCTTTCTTTCTTTCTTTCTTTCTTTCTTTCTTTTAATTCATTTAAATCATTATTTCACTTGATGATTCTATTTGTTCTACATCATTGTCTTAAACAGTCCCGTGATATATATGGGCACCCATATGAGGCAAAATATTTTTTCACTCTTGTCCAAGGCATTGTGATCGAGGATTGATAGTTGTTATAGTATTCTATTTTCAAATCTGAAATAAAAAAAGAACACAACATTATTATTAGTAAAGTTATTAGCAGTCAGATGGGTCCCATGTTGATTGAGACACAATATATATATATATATATATATATATATATATTGATACATATTTCATTGAACATAATAGACATTCTTTGTCTATATATATTTTTGTTAATTTCGAATTGCCGTATTGATCTTATGATATTCGTCGGGAAAATGGTTGATAAACATTCCATAAATGATTATTTCCCAAGTACTTTCTGTCCAACTTTGGGCCATCATCAGGGGAGGATATATTACAAAAGTGATGTAACTTTTGTATGTACATTACTTGTTACAAGTTTTGCTATTCAACATATAAAATACGATGCTGACTTATTGAGTAAACGGTTATTCCTTTCTCTGTATACATAATATTTCCTCCTTCTTTTGTATTTTATCAAAAAAAACCATCAGTGATTTAACGTCATTTGACATCATCCGTCCAAGTCCTGATGATGGTTCATTAGAACCGAAACGTTATAATGTTGACTTTCTTTTACATTAGATTCTTCTCTTTGGATGACCTTGTTTTTCAAATTTTCTCTAAATTTTCGGATTCATTTCCATCATTTACATATACACACATGTTGTATATTGACCTCCGACCCGGCCAAGCTGTCAAAATAGGAAATGCACCTGTGTAAATAACAGGTGCATCCGGTCGAGGAATATCAGGATATGACCTTCACTGTCGAGGGGTTGAACTGAGTGCGAAATTGTGACGCTCGCTGGAAGAAGAGTGGACGTCAAATTATTATATAACCCCGGCAACAGGAAGTTCAGATCAGTTGGAGTTCAGATCAGTTGGAAAGAAGAGGCTGGAATGAGGACCATGTCCCAGAGAGGCTGGGTCCCAGGCCCCCGGTTGAGCAGCCCAGGAGAACAGGAAAGAAACGCTGTTATGGCCATAAGATTGGGGGTCAATATGTTGCAGTTCTGTTCGGTCTCCAACTCCCTCTCACACACAACCCTTTCAAATAAAGTGAGAGGTATATTTTTCTAAGGACCTGTGTCCGTTCGTCTTCATTGCGTCGTTATGTTTCTTGGTTTCTTTCTTTGGTTTCTTTGTTTAATCGCATATCAACCTTTGTAGGTTATTTAATGCCAAATCTATTCTCCTAGAAGAACAGTAGTGGTACTATTTAACCCATAGTGGTACTATTTAACCCATAGCTCTTTCCTAAGAGTATTTGTCCGAAAGTGAACGTAATAGCGCGACTGGAATTCGAACTCTCTTACTGCAATTCCGCAGTCCATCGCTTTAACCATTACACCACAAGGACACCCCCATTATGTTTCTACATCCATATGTATTATGTGGCTATACAACACACACAGGAGAATCGATAATTTAGGGTATGAAGATACGAAAATATGAGTCTTATGGCTTAGGTTTGGTTTGGTTTGTTGGGTTATATGGCATATCAACCTTTGTAGGTTATTTAACGCCAAATCCATTTTTATGGAAATAATCTGTTCTATTTAAAACAATTCAGTTTAGCATAAGTACACAGTTTAATTGTCAAAAACATTTCCATTTCTAACTATTTAAGCAGTTGTATGTAACAATTCAGTTAAGTGTAAATACAGATTTAATGTCGAAAAACAGTTCTATTTGAAATAATTCAGTTAAGCATAAGCACGCAGTTTAAATGTAAATACGGTTTAATTGTAAAAGTCATTTCTATTTCAAACCATTCAGTTTTACTCAAACAAATCATTTTAGCATAAGTATGCTGTTAATTCTATTTAACCCATAGATAGGACCCTTATCAGGTGCTACCACTCCGGGCCAGAGTGGACCTGGGAGCGATGGCAATAAAGGGGTACTCCGCATTCCCCAAAGCTCCAGCACTACTGGAACCTCACCATCAGATTGTTTAGTGTCATATCTAGGACACTCGTTGGGGGGGGGGGTCTTACCCCTCTGCAGAGGTGCAGTCAGTGTATTCTACAGCCCCAGCTGACTGGGCAATATGGCTTAGGAAAAAAAAATTTTTAATGGCATATCAACCTGCATGAATTATTTAATGCCAAACCCAGGAAAGTTTTAGTACCCATAGTTTTTATACCAATCACAAGGGTATTAGTCTGAAGGTGAACATTACAGTCCGACTAGGATTCGAACTCGTTTACTAATAAATTGCAGTACAACACACCTCAGGGACTCCCTGTGTCTAATAGGTAAAATAGTTAAAATAGTCAAAGTAGATTGTAAAACACACACATATATACCGAAGGTGTCTCAAAATAGATGAGACCCCTTTATAAGATAATGGTTTATTACTAAGACAAGTGCAATGGCAGTCATTTGGAACACGTCCTGTAAAAAATGCATCCTTGGAGTTAGAGACATCAAATAACGCAAGATGGGTTGACATCCCATGGAATAATAATTGTTCTATGAAACACGTCCCCAAAGCTTTTATTGAACTGAGTATCTCAAAACAGATGCAACCCATTAATAAGATAATGGTTTATTACTGAGACAAGATCAATGGCGGTCATTTGGAACACGTTCGGTAAAAATGCATCCTTTCAGTTGGAGACATCAAATCAATATTTTTGGTAATTCTATTCCTTCCGTTTTTTCTCTTTTTCTGGTTTTCATTATAAGCATGGTACATTTTTCAATACCAATTCCAATTCCTATGTCCTGGCAGTATTATATATATATATATATATATATAAGTATTATTTGGTCCAGTTAAACCGGAGTTGGAAGTAATTCCATCAGGACAAGAAAACTATACAAAAGTGAACATTTGAATTTTCCCCTCCCACCCTTCTTTCCTGTGTCTATTCTGATGTATTTTATCCATAAGATCTGAAGAAGTCCTGTTAAATTTTTATCGTGTTTTTTGATTTTATCAAAAACACACAACAGGATGGAAATAAATTTATAATCCTAATGTGACCGGTTTGTGTGTTTTCTTTATAGAAATATATGTATATCTATATATATATATAATGGAAATATATATACATATATATATATGTGGAAAGTTAGATAAATCAAACACCTGACTCATATTTAGATATGTGATAATACGTTCGGCTTTATTTCTTTACGAACTTCTTCTGAAGAAGTACGTGATGTTAAACGTTTCGGTTTTGATAAACTTCATCAGGATTTTGATATTATGAGAATTGTTCACAGAGCCATGGATGCTTGTCGAGATATAAGGAGCAAATAAAATGTTATTAAAACCGAAACGTCTAACGTTGGCTTTACATTGAAATAAAAATTCATCTAATTTGGATTATTCAGTTTTTCTATTTTCTTCAATTCTGTCGGATTCAGATCCATATTTACTTCTATATATATATTGTTAGGATAGCGTAAAAACAGAGTCAACAGCACCTGTGATCTTGGTCCGATGATCGCATAAACTAGAAGCTAACATTCCCCAAGCACTATTTACATTATTTCTACGGTAATCAAAATTATATATATATATATATATATACAGAACAGGCTTAGAACTTCGATCGACAAAATCAGAGAAAATGGCTTCGAGGTGACAAAGAAAAGAAGCAGATATATATATATATATATATATATATATATATATATATATATATGTCGACTTTACCAAGGCCTTCGATTCCATTCACAGAGGGAACTTGGAAAAAATCCTACTAGCATACGGCCTACCAAAAGAAACCGTAGCAGCAATAACGATTCTCTACAGAAACACCAAAGTGAAAGTACATTCACCGGATGGAGACACAGAATACTTCGACATTGTTGCAGAAGTACTACAAGGGGACACGCTAGCCCCATACCTTTTTATCATCTGTCTAGAACTTTGATTGATAAAATCAGAGAAAACGGCTTTGAGCTGACAAAGAAAAGAAGCAGAAGGTACCCTGCAAAAACAATTACCGACGCCGACTACGCTGATGACATAGCGTTACTGGCGAATACACCCAACCAAGCCGAAACGCTACTGCATCCTTTGGAACGAGCCGCCGCAGGCACTGGCCTCCATATCAATGCATACAAAACTGAATATACGTGTTATAACCAAACAGGCAACATTTCCACACTAGACGGAACCTCTCTGAAACTAGTAGACAAATTCACCTACCTAGGAAGCAGCATCTCATCAACCGAAAAAGACATCGACACACGACTAACGAAAGCATGGACAGCTATCGATAGGCTCTCGATCGTATGGAAATCAGACCTGACCGACTAAATGAAACGCAGTTTCTTCCAAGCAGCGGTTGTATAGACACTGCTATATGGATGCACTACATGGACGCTAACTAAACGGCTGGAGAAGAAACTAGACGGCAATAACACAAGAATGTTGAGAGCAATATTGAACAAGTCCTGGCGGCAACACCCCACAAGGCACCAACTATACGGCCACCTGACTCCCATCACGAAAACTATACAAGTTAGACGAACCAGACTCGCATGACACTGCTGGAGAAGCAATGACGAACTTATCAGTGATGTACCCCTATGGAACCCCGCATATGGCCAAGCAAAAGCAGGACGACCAGCTCGAACATACATACAGCAGCTATGCAAGGATACGGGATGTAGCCCTGAAGACCTGCCAGAAGCGATGAATGATAGGGAGAAGTGGTGAGAGAGGGTCAGGCATATCCGTGCCCGCGGCACGACATGATGATGATGATGATATATACAGGGAGTCTCAAAATAGTGCAAACCATTGATATGATAATGAATTATTACTGAGAAAAATGTAATGCCGGTCATTTTGAACACGTCCTGTAAAATATGCATCCTTTCAGCTAGTGACATCACAATAATTTAAAAAAAAATTATTACATCAGCTTCCAGGACATGCAATCTTTTTTTTTCTTGTCTCAGTAATAAGTCATTATCATATCAATGGGCTACATCTATTTTGAGACAGTTTTGAATGATTTTTCTCTCTAAATAAGTAGTTCCGCAAAATATTTTTCCCTCTCTTGTCCAAAACATTGCGATCGATAATTAATAGTTGTTATAATATACCATTTTCTAATCTGAAACCAAAAAGAACACAACATTATTATTTGCAGTCACATGGGTCCCATGTATACTGAGACATCCTGTATATATACAAACACTGTGAGCAGAAATAATAGGGCAGTAACTTGAGTCCCATATATATTGAGACTCTTTATATTTTTGGGATCACAAAGAGACAAACCCCCCCAAAATTAAAAAAGATAAATTTGGCTCTTTTGGGGATAATTGTTAAAGTTAAACCTCCAACAACTTGCGGAGTTTTGAATGATTTTTTCTCCAAATAAGTAGTGACGCAAAATATTCTTCCTCTCTTGTCCAAGGCATTGTGATCGAGGATCAATAGTTGTTATAGTATACTATTTTCAAATCTGAAATAAAAAAGAACATAACATTATTATTAGTAAAGTTATTAGCAATCAGATGGTTCTCATGTAGATTGAGACACTATATATATATATATATATATATATATATATATATATATATATATATATATATTGATATATATTGATATATATTTGATTGAATATAATAGACATTTTTTGTCTATATAATTTTTGGTTAATCCTTTCAAATTGCTGTATTGATCTTATGATATTAGGCGGGAATTGGTTGATAAACCTTCCATAATTAGTTATTTCCCAAGTACTTTCAGCCCAACTTTGTGCCATCATCAGGGGAGGATGTATTACAAAAGTGATGTAACTTTTGTATGTACATTACGAGTTACAAGTATTGCTATTTAACACGAATTATTTAATTCAACTTTACTCACTTGTTTGCACACAGTCAAATGTTACCAAGTGTACTATAGCCACAATTAACGCCATGTGCGAAATAGACATATAATGTTCATAACGATAGAACATATAAAGAACATAGGAATCTCGAAATTCGAAAACACGTAACGACTTCTTCAGGTACGAAACCTTTTTAATGACTTTGAGTTAAAGGTTTCGACATAAAGAGGAGAGACACAATCTTCTATGCTGTCTTATTCATTTGACCCCCCAACTTGAGCGGCCCCCATAGGGCGCAAGTTCGCCTCGCGTCTGCGAGCTCCAAAAGTCGATCCTCCTCATTCGGCGTCTAGTTTTCAACTCCCTAACTTTCAATTCTCCACAAACCTCTGCGCGCTTCCGGTGCGTGACGTCACCCGCACCCTGTCACCCCGTTTCGTCTCGGACTATTGTGAGTGACTCTTCCATCCACGCGCGCCCGCCCGCGTCAACACCTGCCTCAATGTTGCACCTAACTAACCCATGTGCTGAGCCGAAAGGTTCTCTGACTAACTAAACCCAAAGGCATGAACCGAAATCCCTTGGCCATTACGTTACACAAGTATGGCTATGTATTACAAATAATTCGCTTAAAGATCATTCATTTGTTTACACACGTTTAAATGATCAAACAGCTCTATTTCTGACAATTCAATTTAATATAAGTCTTTTGTTAGTACACAGTTTAAAAGTTTACTAGTTTTTTTTTTACTCTATCAGGTGTTGCCCCTCTCGGCCAGAATGGACCTGAGAGCAGTGACAATGAAAGGGTACTCCGCATTCAGCAAAGCTCCAGGGCTGGAGCCTAAGTATCAAATTGTTTTGTGTCATATAAGGGGGTGTCTACTTTTCTGCAGAGATGAAGTCGGTGTATTCTACAGACCCCACGCACCCAATGTGTGTATATGTGTGTATGGTTGTGTGTGCACGTGTGAAGTGAGTGGGGAGGGGAAGAATAAATGTCCCTATTGGCAAACGATTACCTTTGAGCATTAAGCAGGTTTTTTTATTAATCTAAAATCTCGTTATTCACATACCTACATAACTTTCATAACGAAAAGGAAGTTTTCCTTTCATGCTAAAAAGCCTTTTAATGGGAAATGTAATTGAAAACCCTTAGACATCTGTTGCGCACATACAAGTGACAATTTGTACACACACACACACACACACACACACACACACACACACACACACACACACACACATACAAATACACACTTAAGTATGTATGTTTGCGTATCTATCTACATATAATGTGTCTGTGTTCGTATATATATATATATATTGATAGATAGATAGTGAGACAGACTCAGATATATATATATATATATATATATATATATATATATATATATATATATATATACAAACACCCATACTCAGATATATGCCTATATTTATCTGTGTAGGAATATGTATATATGTATATGTATGTATTGTGATATATATATATATATATATATATATATGAGTGTGTGTGTGTGTGTGTGTATGTGTGTGTAGTGAGATATATACATAGAATTCATAGAGTCAGATAGACTGACAGAGAGATAAACTTATAAATACGTATATATAGTTTTATTTGTTCTCCGTCCCACCACCGGACAAGTACGGCACAAGGCCTTTATTAAGGTGGTTCCAGACGCAGGGCCGCAGCCCACACGCGTCCGGCAAATGCTAAATTTACCTTCGGCCCCGTCGGCATTCCCCTTTAATAGGGACGCTTCAGGCGCCAGGCAATAAACAAATAAAACAATATATGAAAAATATATAACATAGTAATAACATACTGAATTTTCAAGAGTCTACGACAATTTTAAATGGCTGTACAAAAAAAAAAAGTCTGGAAACTTATTTAATGGCCCTTGTATATATAAATACACACGCATACAAAAAACATATGTATGTTCGTATATCTGTGTAGATGTGATGGGTATGGATTTTTAAAATGTGAAGGTATATATATATATATAGTAATATATAAGTAGAGTGATATATATATATATATACATATATAATTTTATATACACAAATATATATAGTAATACACACACACAGACGCACACACACACACACACACACACACACACACACACACACACATATATATATATAATCATCACATCATTGCACAAGCGTGGATTTATCTGATTCTCGCTCTTGCCACTCGTCTCTATCTTCCATCGCTTCCGGTAGATCTTCTCAGCTACATCCTGTGTCCGAACTGACCTGCTGGATATAAGTTCTAGCTGGTCGTCTCCCACTTGCACGTCCGTATGATGGAGTCCATAGCAGAACGTCGCTTATGAGTTCATCCTTACTTCTCCAGCAGTGTCTAGCATGTCTTGTTCGCCGGACTTTGATGGCTTAGGAGGTGGGAGGCAGGTGGCCATACGGCTGCTGATTTTTGAGATGTTGCTTTATTTTATCGGTAAGGTCTGACTTCCATATGACCGATACCCTAGAGTTGGCTGTCCATGTCTTTGCTAGTCGCGTGTTGATGTCTGAAAGTTGTCCATGCTTTTGTTAGTCACGTGTTGATGTCCGATAGCTGTCCATGCTTTTGCTAGTCGTATGTTGATGTTTGATAGCTGTCCATGCCTTTGCTAGTCACGTGTTGATGTCCGATAGCTGTCCATGCTTTTGTTAGTCACGTGTTGATGTTCGGTAGCTGTCCATGCTTTTGCTAGTCACGTGTTGATGTTCGATAGCTGTCCATGCTTTTGCTAGTCACGTGTTGATGCCCAATAGCTGTCCATGCCTTTGCTTGTCGCATAGCCAACTAGACATTAAACTTGGACTCTTCCCAGACGATGAACTTAACGTAGTTCTGTAAAAGTTCAGAAGCAGAAAAACTGCAAGACTTGATAAAATACCTCCTAAACAATGGAAGACAAGGAAATAGATGCAACCCATTAATATGATAATTCATATTACATCAAGTCATCATTCATCCGAGTCTTAAAAAGCAGTCATATCACTTCAGGAAGGTCAAATAAGATGGCAAGCAGCAGAAATTGATTGACTTTATCCTACAGTGCACGTAAAAGACCAAGTTCTTGGGAACGTCTTCGGAGAGGCTTTTTCAGACTCCTTCTGATAGAATCTTTCACTGCATCCACATTGTCAGGACATCTTGCTGTCAACTTCCTGCCAGATCTTGGATTTTCTGCCGACTGGTTGAGTTTGTTTACTGTGGCTTAAAATTTGTGTACCCAACGATAAATTTGACTTTTCTGGGGATAATTGTTTAAGTTAAACTTCCTGCAAAATTTTGCTTGCACAGTTTTGATTGATTTTGTCTCCAAATAATTAGCGTGGCAAAATATTTTTCCTGTCTTGTCCAACAATTGTGATCGAGGATTAATGATTGTTAGAGTATACTATTTTCTTATCTAAAACAAAAAATGATACAATATTATAATTAGTTGTGTTATTAGTAGTCAGATGGGTTCCATGTATATTGAGACATTCTATATAACCATGTATATTGAAACACCTTTTATAACCATGTATATTGAGACACCCTATATAACAATGTATATTGAGACACCCTATATAACCATGAATATTGAAATACCTTATCTAACTGTATATTGAGACACCCTATATAACCATGAATATTGAAACACCTTATATAACTGTATATTGAAACACCCTATATAACCATGAATATTGAAACACCTTATATAACTGTATATTGAGTCACCCTATATAACCATGTATATTGAGACACACTATATAACCATATATATTGAAACACCTTATATAACTGTATATGGAGACACTCTATATAACCATGAATATTGAAACACCCTATA
Source organism: Sepioteuthis lessoniana (assembly GCA_963585895.1). Lineage (NCBI taxonomy): Eukaryota > Metazoa > Mollusca > Cephalopoda > Myopsida > Loliginidae > Sepioteuthis > Sepioteuthis lessoniana. Next base: position 45,265,489 of record OY757942.1, on the reverse strand, counting down.
TAACCATATATATTGAAACACCTTATATAACTGTATATGGAGACACTCTATATAACCATGTATATTGAGACACCCTATATAACCATGTATATTGAAACATCTTATATAATTGTATATTGAGACACCTTATATAACCATGTATATTGAGACACCCTATATAACCATGTATATTGAAACATCTTATATAACTGTATATGGAGACACTCTATATAACCATGTATATTGAGACACCCTATGTAGCCATGTATATTGAGACACCCTATATAAACATGTATATTGAAACACCTTATATAACTGTATATTGAGACACTCTATATAACCATGTATATTGAGACACCCTATATAGCCATGTATATTGAGACACCCTATATAACCATGTATATCGAAACACCTTATATAACTGTATATGGAGACACTCTATATAACCATGTATATTGAGACACCCTATATAACCATGTATATTGAGACACCCTATATAACCATGTATATTGAAACACCTTATATAACTGTATATTGAGTCACCCTATATAACCATGTATATTGAGACACCCTATATAACCATGTATATTGAGACACCCTATATAACCATATATATTGAAACACCTTATATAACTGTATATTGCGAGACCCTATATAACCATGTATATTGAGATACCCTATATAACCATATATATTGAAACACCTTATATAACTGTATATGGAGACACTCTATATAACCATGTATATTGAGACACCCTATATAACCATGTATATTGAAACACCTTATATAACTGTATATTGAGACACCTTATATAACCATGAATATTGAAACACCTTATATGACTGTATATGATGACACTCTATATAACCATGTATATTGAGACACCCTATATAGCCACGTATATTGAGACACCATATATAACCATGTATATCGAAACACTCTATATAACCATTCAGACACCGTGTACTTCGATTATGCAACGCTTTGTATAAGCAAAAAAAAAAAAAATTGAGTATAGGACAAAAGGTTGTATCCTCCGTTTACCGAAGAAAAACGACCTCGGAATCAAAAAAAAAAACCCTAAAAAAAACTACAGAGGTATAACTGTTACTGCTATTGCTGCTAAATTTTACAATGCCCTCTTTCTTAATCTCGTGCAACCTCAAGCTGAGAAATTATTTGAAAATATCAGAACGGTTTTCGGAATTCGATTCACAATTTCTCAAATTCGGACAATTTATCGAATCATCGACGTAGTACATGCAAAAAAGTTTTAAGGTAACCATCTTTCATGCTATCTATCTATCTATCTATCTCAGTATATAAAATATATATATAATTCTCTTCCTATCTCTCTCCGTTTCTCTTTCGTTATCACTCTCTCAATACATATATATAAAGAGAAAGAGATAGAAAGAAGTGTTAAATAAATTGATAGATCGATAGATAGTTGCTGAATTATATATATATATGTAAAAAAAGTAAAGTTGGCGAGCGTAGTCGAGGGCGACCAGAAGGTTCCCTTTTCAATAGCTACTACAACGAGGTGTAAAGGATGATACTACTCCTTTCCTTGGATTCGCTCTACCTTGCCCTTGATACGTACTTTAAAATGCTGAGTATTAAGCAGAGGTATCAAGTACCATTTTTAAAGACTTTGGTATGACCCGACCAAGGATTGAACACAAGTCTCCTAAAACATTGGTGAACACTCAACGCACTAGACCAATAAGCTGGCGATATATATATATATATATATATATATATATATATATATATATATATATATATATATATATATATATATATATATATATATATATATATATATATATATATATATATATATATATATATATATATATATATATATATATATATATATATATATATATATATATATATATATATATATATATATATATATATATATATATATATATATATATATATATATATATATATATATATATATCTGACTCAGTTTACTCATAACTTATTCTATTCACATTTCTCTTATTCTCTCCTATCTATCTATCTATCTATCTATCTATCTATCTCAGTCTGTTCGTATCAATCAATCTATCTATCAAGCCCTCATCCTGTTCACATCTCTACCCTCCCTCTCTCAACCTATCTATCTCAGTTTGTACATAGCTTAACCTCATTCTGTTCTCATGTTTCTGTCTGTCTGTCCATGTCTCAGTCTGTCTGTCTCCGAATATATATAAAGACACACACACACACACACACACACACAGTTATATATATATATATATATATATATATATATATATATATATATATATATACCTTATTTCTTTCATATCTCTCCCCAACTCTCTCAATCTATCTATTTATCTGTCTGTTTGTCTATCTGTCTTTCTTTCTGTCTCTCTTTCCATATATATATATACATATATATCAGTAAAACGTAAAGTTGGCGACCGTAATCGAGGGTGACCAGAAGGCTCCTTTTTCAATAGCTACTACAAAGGTGTAGCGGAGGGCGCTACTCCTTTTCCTGGATTGCTCCAATTTATCCTTGATAAATAGCTTATATCGCTGAGTGTTAAGCTAGGAGGTATCAAGTACCATTTTAAAAGTTTTTGGTATGACGCGACGTGGGATTGAACCCAGGTCTCCCAGACCATTGGTGAACCCACTAGAAAAATGAGCTATTCTATTCCCTTCTTTCCCTCAATCTATCTATCTATCTATTTATGTCTCTGTCTCTCACTCTGTCTCTCTCTCACTCAAGATGTATATATATATATATATATATATATATATATACTTCCTTCTGTTCACATCTCTCCCTCCCTCGCTCTATCTATCTCAGTTTGTACATAACTTAATCTCATTCTATTCGCATATCTCTGACTCTATCTCACTGTGTTTCTGTCTCTGTCACTCTATTTTCTTATGTTCAAATTTGATCTCGCTCGTAAAGACGTAGACTCTTAAATTGAAACCAAAAAAGCAAAAAGCAAACAGCGACCTTTTATTACACTACCGAGTCCCTCTATTAACCTGCAAGTTTAATGACTCGTGCTCTTGTGATTATGGCTGAAAGCAATTCAGCTGCATTCAACCGCATATTTTACCGACTCACCCAAGCATCTTATCCATAACCCCCACGCACAAAGACTATTTGTCACTTAACTAAGACACTATCCAGAACTGTATATTACACGATAATGACCCCAAACGACAACAGTCAGTCTTCTTTCCTTTCTCTGACGTCAAAAAGAAAAGAGAGCGAGAGAGAGAAAGGAGACCTGCATATCTTATAACTTATCTCTAAAGTGATTTACCTATCTGCACATATCAAAATAGTAGTCTTTCGCCATAAAATAAATATTAAGCGATGTTCTCCTTTTTGGGTAAGGTTCAAAAAATTTTGAGCGATATTTGTGAGTATATATATACTCATCAACTGACAGAGTGTTTCGTTATATCAAAACTCTTCAATGCGGCTAGAAACGTAGAACACTTCAAGCTGGGATCGAAACCCGCCCAAATTTACGTTTAATTTTTTTATCATACCATTCAGCCACCAGTCAACAAAACGTCTACTAGCAGGAAATTTAAGGCATTATATCGTAGCTTTCGTTTGTTTATATTTTGCCTTACCGGATATATATATATTTATATATGCATATACATATATATACATATACATATATATATATATTGTAAAAAGTAAAGTTGGCGACTGTAGTCGAGAGCGACCCGAAGGCTCCCTTTTCAGTTGCTACTACACTGAGGAGTAGGGGAGGGCGCTACTCCTTTCCCTGGATTGCTCCACTCTACCCTTGATACGTACCTTATAATGCTGAGTGTTTAGCAAGGAGGTATCAAGTACCATTCTTTTAAAGTCTTTGGTATGACTCGACCTGGAATTGAACCCCGGTCTCCCGGATATTTGGCGAACACTCTACGCTGCATCAAATATCCAACTTTTTCAAAATTTTCAAAGGATTAATTTGTCCCCGATTTAGTTCTATTCTATTTGTATATATATAGGCTTTCATACAAAAAATTGTGGAATTTTGCTTCCTTTTTGTATGGCCACCTTGTCATTTAATGTTTATTATATTATGCCGAATATAATGTTTTTGTCATATTTAGGAGGATATAAGAAAAACCTAAATAGAAATTTGTAATTGGTTCGTTTTATGACTTTTTAGATAGATAAATACATGAAGTTTATATATATTTACCAACCCCTCCGCTCGGGCAGGATATGACACAAGGTCAATTTTTAAGCTGGGTTTAAAAGGTTTGAATTCAGAGTTTTCCTTCTCCTAGACTAGTTGCCTCACCAAGGCTGAAGAACTCAGTCTGCCTTACTATTTATCCATAGCTAGAATAATTGTATTCATACCTTTTCCAAGGGTATTAGTGCTATGTGAAATGCTATCAGTCTCGTCCAGGATTTGAACTCGTGTCGTCGTGTCCATTTCCAACGACGATAACCTTTACACCACGTTCACCTCCTTTTCCGTCCGCTCGGGCAGGATATGACACAAGGTCAATTTTTAAGCGGAGTTTAACAGGTTTGAATTCCGAGTTTTCCTTCTCCTAGACTAGTTGCCTCACCAAGGCTGAAAAACCCAGTCTGTCCTACTATTTACCAATAGCCAGAGGGAGAATAATTGGATTCATACCTTTCCCAAGGATATTAGTGCTATGTGAAATGCCATCAGTCTCGTCCAGGATTTGAACTCGTGTCATCGACGATACCCAGTACACCACGGGCACCTCCATTAAATATCGTAGTTTATAAGTCTCTATAAAAATTCATGAATAGTTGATGCCCTATGATTTTAGATTGAATGAAAAACATGGATTTCTACAAAATTATTTATTATTTATATACATTATTATAAGCAGGAAGAACGTGTGCAAAGAGTTGGAATCATTTATATTATCATATCATATAAAAGAAATATCAATAAAAAAGAGCGGTGTTGTCCTCGCGGTGTAATGGTTAACGCGATGGACTGCGGAATCGTAGTAAGCGAGTTCGTACTCCAGTCGCCCTATTATGTTCACTTTCAGGCAAATACCCTTGGGAAAGGCATGAACCCCCTTATCCTCCCAGCTATGGGTTAAATAGTACCATTACTGTTCTTCTAGGAGAATGGCTTTGGCAAATACCCTTGGGAAAGGCATGAACCCCCTTATCCTCCCAGCTATGGGTTAAATAGTACCACTACTATTCTTCTACGAGAATGGCTTTGGCGTAAAATAACCTATAAAGGTTGATATGCCATTAAACAAAGAAACCAAACCAATAAAAAAGATTATATGAACATATTGCTAAATATGATATCATAACTATTTTGCCAAAAATTATATCCTGAAAAAATGATTGCTGATGTAAATTTCGATGCTGACCGATATTATTATTTAAGTGCAACGTGGCCGTAAAAGGCAATATCAAAATAACTCCATTTTTGGAAATAAATATCTATTTCATATAAAAAACAAAATGAAATTGGGGACAGACCAGATTTTTTTATGTCAGGACATTTGATGTACCCTGATATATATATATATCCTTATATTATCCTACACCGAGTCAACCGAGGGTAGGAACAATTCTAATCCAATTGTGAGCTCAATGTAAAAAGATAATAAATTCAAATACTTACCTGTCTGTAATGTAATTTTTAAAGGTTTTTCTTTTATATGGAATATATATATATATATATATATATATATATATATATATATATATATATATATGTAAGTATTATTTGGTCCAGTTAAACCGGAGTTGGGAGTAATTCCATCAGGACAAGAAAACTATTCAAATATATATATTCATCATGTCGTGCTGGTAGGACGCATATCCCTGACCCTCTTTCGCCACTTTTCCCTATCGTTCATCGTCTCAGGCAGGTCTTCTGGACAACATCCCGTATCCTCACATAGTTGCTGAATGTATGTTCGTGCTGGTCGTCCTGCTTTTGCAGGGCCATGTGTGGGGGTCCATAAGAGTACATCACTTATGAGTTCGTCCCTGATTCTCCAGCAGTGTCCTGCATGTCTGGTTCGTCTAACTTGAATAGTTTTCGTGATAGGAGGCAGGTGGCCGTATAGTTGGTGTCTTGTGGGGTGTTCCCGCCAGGACTTGTTCAATATTGCCCGCAGCACTCTTGTGTAATTGCCGTCTAGCTTCTTTTCCAGCCGTTTTGTTAGAGTCCATGTAGTGCATCCATATAGCAGTATCGATGCGACCGCTGCCTGGAAGAAACTGCGTTTCATTTTATCGGTTAGGTCTGATCTCCATATAATCGATAGCCTATTGATAGCTGTCCATGCTTTCGTTAACCTCGTGTCGATGTCCTTTTCGGTTGATGCGACGCTGCTTCCTAGGTAAGTGAATTTGTCTACTAGTTTAAGAGGGATATATTCAAACATATAAATATATGTATATAAGGTGGTATATAAGTCTTGATACATTACCTTAGAAGATATATTAGCACTATATTTGTTTATAATCTGCCAGACTACGTATTTCGAACGCCAATATATCTAATAAAAGAAAATGGCTTTACTCTAAAAAACACGAAATAAACGATAAACTGCTGAACATTTAACATGAGCAGACTATGCAGATAATCTAGTGCTTCTTGCGAACGCACCAGCCCAAGTAGAATCACTACTGCATTGCCTAGAGCAAGCAGCAGGAGGCATTGGCCTCCACGTGAAACCCCACCAAAAAAACCCAGAGTACATGTGTTTTAAACGTGAAGGAGCCACCTCCACTCTAGGTGGCAAGCCTATAAATTTCGTTGATAAATTCACATACCTCGGCAACAATATCTAATCTACTGAAAGTGATGTCAACATATACCCAGTGAAAGCGTGGACCGCCGTCAATTTGTTATCGATCGAATGAAAGTCTGATCTATTCGATAAGATTAAACGGGATTTCTTCCTACCTGTGTTTGTGTCGATACTATTGTATGGATGCACTACATGAATGCTAACTAAACGCAGAGAGAAAAAGCTAGATCGGAACAACACAAGATTGCTACGAGCTATTTTAAACAAATCCTAGAAGCAACACTTCACAAATTAATAGTTGTACGGCAATTTACCTCCAATCTCAAAAGCTATTCAAATAAAACTAACAATAAAACCCAATCGAACCAAACCAAATTATTGTCATACAATTGTTGTATATTAACCTACGACCCGGCCGGGCTGTCAAAATAGGAAATGCACCTTTGTAAATAACAGGTGCATCCGGTCGATCAGGATATTATAAGCTTGACTGTGGATGGCTTGAATGAGTGCAATTTGTGACACCCACAAGAAGGTGAACGTTGAACTATTATATAATTCGGTGAAGACAGGAAGTCAGTTAGTTTGGAGACCAGACCAGTTGGAGACAAGATGCGGTAGAGAAAGTCAGCACCCAACAGAGTGGGCCCAATGCCCCTAGTTGAGCATCCCAGGAGAACGGAAAAGAAACCCGGTTATGGCCAATCGAGTGGGGGTCAATATGTTGCAGTTCTGTTCGGTCTCCAGCTCCCTATCACACACAACCCTTTCAAATAAAGTGAGAGGTGTATTTTTATAAAAGACTGTGTCGCTCTTCTTCATTGCGTCGTCTTTCTTGTGTCGTTATGTTCTGCGTGCATGAATCGGCAAATGAGTATACAACACAGTTACATTCTTTAGGTCTGAGATGGATTTTTTAATGTTTCTATTTTAATTCTTTATTTTTCATGAACGTTGTCGCGCCCTCCCCTACACCTCGGCGTAGTAGCTATTGAAAAGGGAGCTTTCGGGCCTCCCTCGAGGAAGGTCGCCAACTATACAGTAACTTACAGACGATATTCAAAGCTTTAAAAAAATCTCTCCCAAAAGTAGTAGTCACCTTATTCGGTTGGGTTAAAATGAAGACCTTTACACAAACATTTCCAACTTAAACTCCGGCAAGATTGGAGGAAAGAGATTTCCCTTTGGTGTAATGGTTAAAGTGCTGGATTGTGACATTGAAGTGAGAGTGTTCGAACTCCAGTCGCGCTATTACGTTCACTTTCGGACCAATACCCTTAGGAAAGGCATGAACCACCATATCCTTTCAGCTATGGGTTAAATAGTACCACTACTGTTCGTCTACGTGGATGGCTTTGGCATTGGACTCTGACATCATAATAAGATTTCGAACTCCAGTCGCGCTATTACGTTCACTTTCGGACTAATACCCTTAGGAAAGGCATGAACCCCCTTATCTTTTCAGCTATGGGTTAAATAGTACCACTACTGTTCGTTTACAAGGATGGATTTGGCATTAGACTGTGACACCATAAGGAGAGAGTTCAAACTCCAGTCGCGCTATTACGTTCACTTTCGGACTAATACCCCTAGGAAAGGCATGAACCCCCTTATCTTTTCAGCTATGGGTTAAATAGTACCACTACTGTTCGTTTACAAGGATGGATTTGGCATTGGACTGCGACACCATAAGAAGAGAGTTCGAACTCCAGTCACGCTATTACGTTCACTTTCGGACTAATACCCTTAGGAAAGGCATGAACCCCCTTATCCTTTCAGTTATGGGTTAAATAGCACCACCACTGTTCTTCTATAAGGATGGTTTTGGTATTGATGGGTTATCTAGTACCACTACAGTTCGATCTCTAGTGGTGCTATTACGTTCCCTTTTGGACTAATACCCTTGGGAAAGGAATGAACTTATCTCCCTAGTCGTGTGTTAAATAGCACTACTACTATTATTCTATTAGGATGATTTTGGCAGTGGACTGCGACATCATAGTAACAGTGTTCGAACTCCAGTCGAGCTATTACATTCACTATCAGACTATTACCCTTGGGAAAGGCATGAGCCATCATATCTTGCCAGCTATAGGTTAAATAGCCCCACTACTCTTCTTCTATTAGGATGGCTTTGACATTGGTCTACGACATCGTAGTAAGACAGTTTAAACCCCAGTTTTGCTATTACGTTTCCTTTCGGACTATCATTACCCTTGGGAAAGGTATCAAACCCCATATGCCCCGCAGCTATGGGATAAATAGTACCACTACTGTTCTTCTACAAGGATGGCCATTGGCTTTATGAGTAGAGTTTTCGCCAATGGCTCGGGAGACCGGGGTTCAATCCGTGGTCGAGTCATACCAAAGACTTGAAAATGGTACTTGATGCCACCTTGCTTAACACTCAGCATTATAAGGTAGGCATCAAGGGTAAAGTGGAGCAATCCAGGGAATGGATTAGCGCCCTCCTCTACACCTTTGTGCAGTAGATATTGAAAAGTGAGCCTTCGGATCGCCCTCGACTAAGGTCGCCAACTTTACTTACTTATAAGGATTGTGTGTAATGCTTATTGTCGAAAGAAATGGACACGGCGACACGAGTTCAAATCCTGGAAGAGACTGATTACATTTCACATAGCACTTATACCCTTGAGAAAGGTATGAATCCAATTATTCTCCCTCCAGATATGGGTAAATAGCAGGGCAGACTAGGCTCTTCAGCCTTTGTGAGGCAACTAGTCTAGGAGAAGGAAAACTCTGAATTCAGACCTGTTAAACTCCGCTTAAAAATTGACCATGTGTAATATTCTGCCCGAGCGGAGGGGTTGGTAAATATGTGAATATGTATAAGGATTGCTTTGGCATTGAACTGCAACATCATATTAAGAGTGTTCAAACTCCAGTCCCTATTAGACTATTATCCTTGGGAAAGGCATGAACCCCATATCTTGCCAACAATTGGTTAAATAGCCCCAGTACTGTTCTTCAATAAATGTGGCTTTGACATTGGTCTGCGACATCGTAGTAAGAGAGTTCAAACCCCAGTCTTGCTATTATGTTCCCTTTGGGAACTTGGGAAAGGTATGAAACCCCATATGCCCCGCAGCTCTGGGTTAAATAGTACCACTACTGTTCTTCTACAAGGATGGCCTCTGCATTAAATACCCAACGAAGGTTGAGATGCCATAAAAAAAAACCAACAAAATCATCATATTCCACGAATCAACACAGAGATTAATAAAAAGAGCGATCGTGTCAATACTGCTGTATGGATGCACCACATGGACGCTAACTAAACGGATGGAGAAAAAAGCTTGACAACAATTACACAAGAATGTTGCGAGCAATATTGAACAAGTCCCTGAGACAGCAATCCACAAAGCAGCAGCTATACGGACACCTACCACCCATCACGAAAACTATCATAATTAGACGAACCAGACATGCGGGACACTGCTGGAGAAGTAGGTACGAGCCCATCAGTGATGTACTCCTGTGGACCCCTTCACATGGACAAACAAAGGTAGGACGTCCAGGTCGAACCTACATACAGCAGCTCCATGCCGATACGTGATGTAGCCCTGAGGATCTGCCGGAAGCAATGGATGATAGGGAGGTTTGGCGAGAGAGGGTCAGGAATATCTATGCTGATAGCGCGACATGATGATGATAATGATGATATCACTCGCCGTTTCCAATTACTGATGCGCTGACTGTAAATACAATCATCTGGGGCTGGAGAATACGCCAATTGCACTTCTAAGATCCCCCAACTAGTGTCCTGTATATACCTGGAAACATTAAATGATTAGGATAAATTTCTAGAGCTTGATGGAATGTTTAGTTAGTTTGGTTTTATGACATATCAACCAGTGTTGATTATATTATACCAATCCTGTTTTTAGATAGATATTAAATATATGACTTATAAACACATTTTAGATACACAGTTAAAGGGTCCAACAGTTCTATTTCTAACAATTCATTTTAGCATAAGTCAACAAAGTTAAATGTTTCCAAGTATTGCTATGTATCACTAACAATTCAATCAAACATCAGTCATTTGTTTACACACAGTTAAATGGTCAAACAGTTCTATTTCTAACAATTCAATTTAGCTTAAGTCATTTGTTTGCACTCAGTTTAAGTGTCAAACAGTTCTATTTCATCCATATATAGGACCCTTTCAGGTGCTGCGACCCCTGGCCATAGTGGACCTGGGAGTAGTGGCAATGAAGAGGTACTCCACATTCCTTAAAGCTCCATCATCACTGGAACCTCATCATTAGATTGTTTAGTGTTATATCCAGGACACTCTGCAGAGATGGAGTCGATGTATTCTATAAACCCAGCTGACAGGGCAATTAGGGAATGTGGAATACCCCTTCATTGCCATTACTCCCAGGTCTACACTGAGCCGGTGTGGTACTACCTGATTGGGTCCAATCTATTGGTCAAATAGAACTGTTTAACCATTTAAATGCGTACAAACAAACGACTGATGTTAAATTGAATCATTAGTGTTACATAGCAATGTTTGGAATCATTTCATTGTGCGCACATAAAACCAAAAGTCTTAGCTAGCAACAATTGAAACCATTTTCTCTGATTTGTTTAATATGTCACCTATAAACTATTCGTTTACAAATAATAAATATTGCTGGAGGTGCCCGCTGGTTATCGTCGTAGCAGATGGATACGGCGACACGAGTTCAAATCCTGGATGAGACTGATTGCATTCCACATAGCACTAATACCCTTGGGAAAGGTATGAATCCACTTATCCTTCCTCCAGCTATGGGTAAATAGCAGGGCAGACTCGGCTCTTCAGCCTTGGTGAGGACACTAGTCTAGGAGAAGGTATACTCTAAATTCAAACCTGTTAAACTCCGCTTAAAAATTGACCTTGTGTCATATCCTGCCCGAGCGGAGGGGTTGGGTAAATATGATAAATATTTGATATATATAAAGAGGATTTGGCCTTAAATAATTTACAAGTGTTGCTTAAGGTGGTGTAATGGTTAACAAGTTAAACTAGCAAAAGTTGACAAGTGAGCGGATGTCCCATTCATACGTAAATTACTGAATAACCTACACGGCTTACATTACAACCAACCAACCAACCAACCAACATGTGAGGGTCATTCCAAGAATCTAGAAAGAAAAGCATACCTGAATATTTTTTTGGGGTAGGGTGTGGCAGTAGAGTACTATTTCTGATAGAAATAGAAAAATCTATGTGTTTAGTGGGATCATCGTGCTACGAGGTGCGTATAATACGTTTCCAGACTTTTTTCGTATGGTCATTTAAAATTGAAATTCAAAATTTAAAATTAAAATTCAGTTTCAAATGAACAGCTACAGCAGCAATTGGAATACACCCTACTAAAGCCTGATTGTCACAGCTGCTGAATTTCAAAAATGCAATCTGACACTTTAGAAGAACGATATACAATAAAATTGTGTTTTAAACTTAGAAAAAAATGCCACAGAAACTTATGGAATGCTTCAGACTGATTTTCGACAATCTTGCATGAATTGAGCATCAGTTTTTGAGTGGCATAAAAGATTCAAGGAAGGCAGGGAGTCTGTGAGAGATGACGAGAGGTGTGGGAGGAGTAAGGAAACAATACACCAGAGTTGATTAGCCAAAGGGTTAGGGTTATTATGTTGAGGTTTTAAGGGAGTTCAGGAAGAGATTCCATCGGAAGAGGGCAGCACTCTTCAAATCGGGTCAGTGGCATTTCCACTAGGACAATACACCAGTCAACAACTCCATCCTTGTCACAGACTATTTGACCAAGATATAGTCGAGACCTTGTTCCTGTGACTTTTGGTTATTCCCTAAGCTCACAGGCTGTCGTTATGAGATAATTGAGGAGATGAAAGAGGCTGTGACGAAGGTCATTGACACGCTCACACAAGAGGACTTCCATGGGGCCTTCCAGAAGTTGTTGGAACGGTACAACAAGTGCATTGCAGCCGGAGGAGATTACTTCGAAGGGGACTATAGTTTCATGTGTGTACTATCAATAAAAGTGCCCATATAAAAAATTTCTGGAAACTTATTTAATGATTCTCTTTAAGGGTTATTTATTATTTACACACGTCAATTTTGAAATGGTGTTCCTGCCATTGAAAATTAGGTCTTCATATTTAGTCCCCGTGGTTTAGTGATAGGTTGGTTTGATGACATATTAACCATTGTTGATTATTTAAAGCCAAATCTTGTTCTTACATATATATCAAATATGATTCAAAACATTTTCTTGATACACACAGTTAAATGATCAAACAGTTCTATTTCACAAAATTCAATTTATTAAAGGTTTCATGTGTGGAGTATCAATAAAAGTGCCCATACGAAAAAAATGTCTGGAAACTTATCGTGTGTAACTTATGTAACATTTTCTTTTTTAAAGTCGAGGAATTCTATTGTGAATTGAATTATCACGACCAGAAATTCCGGCGAACACCTACGCCCAACATATCGAACCAGCGACCACGGATTGCAGAGCCGAAACTTTACAACTGAGTTACCAGTTCATATCAGACACAAGTGGCACCAAATCAACTAGTCATGGAGGTGACTGTGTCCTCTGTAAAAAGTACGGATATAACTTGGGAGACACATTTAGGTTAATTGGCCACACATGGTCGCTGGTTCGATCTCCAGTGGTGGAGATCACGGTATACACTGCTGATGAGACCTAATCCGGTCGAAACAGCTGTCCAGTGTTTCCGTATGTTGTGTCATATCCAGGACACTCTGCAGAGATGGAGTCGGTGTATTCTATAACCCCAGCTGACAGGACAATTAGGGAATGTGGGATACCCCTTCGTTGCCATTACTCCCAGGTGTTCGCCGGATTTTCTGGTCGTGGTCTTTCAATTTACAATATTCATTTTGAGTTTTTAAACTTTAACTGGACACTCAGTGCGGACATATATTCTCAACAGCTGCACCACGTGCATTAAAATCTTCCGATAAGACAGTTCGCACTCATCAATTGGCGAACCATTGTCCTTCTCCCTGATAACGCAAGACCATACTTAGCCAAAATCGCGTAGGAAAAATACTGGCTTTAGGTTGGTCTGTTTTATATAATCTTTTATATTTACCTGAAGATACACAAAGTGATTTCCATCTTTTTCTTTCAAAACAAAATGATCTGAATGACGAAAGATGATCAAGTGAAAACGTTTGTGGAAAATGGTTTGGTTTGGTTTCTTTGTTTAATGGCATATCAACTCTTTTTAGGTTATTTAATGCCAAAGCCACTCCCCTAGAAGAACAGTAGTGGTTCTATTTAACCCATAGCTGGGAGGATAAGGGGGTTCATACCTTTCCTAAGGGTATTTGCCCGAAAGTGAACGTAATAGCGTGACTGGAGTACGAACTCGCATACTGCGATTCCGCAGTCCATCGCTTTAACCATTACACCACGAGGACACCACCACTTTGTGGAAAATGTCTTGCGTTCAAAACCAGCAGAATTTTATTTGAGAGGAATCAACAAGATACCCGATGAAATGTGAGAGATTATCGAAAATAATGGCAAATATATTATCGATTTAAATTAATTGATTTTTAATTCATTAACAAATCAAATTTTACTAAAACGGAAATTATTTATGACTCAACTCATATATATATATGTGTGTGTGTGTGTGTGTGTATTTGTTTTAAGTATAGATAGGTTTCTTTGTTTAATGCCATATCAACTTTCATGGGTTATTTAATGTCAAAGATATCTTTGTAGAACTACCGTGACACTATTTAATCAATTGCTGATGAGTTAGGGTGTTCGTACCCTTCCTCTTGGGTATTAGTACGAAAGTGATCTGTATATATATATATATGTATGTTTCTGTATATATATATATGTGTGTGTGTGTGTGTGTGTGTGTGTATTTGTTTTAAGTATAGATAGGTTTCTTTGTTTAATGCCATATCAACTTTCATGGGTTATTTAATGTCAAAGATATCTTTGTAAAACTACCGTGACACTATTTAATCCATTGCTGATGAGTTAGGGTGTTCGTACCCTTCCCCTTGGGTATTAGTACGAAAGTGAACTTAACAATACGAGTGGGGTTCGAACTCGCATACATCTATGCCGCAGTTCAGCACTCTTAGCTGCTCCACCACAGTTATGTTCCTCAGTATAGGTGTTTATGCATATAAAAATGCATTAACATAATAACATTTCTGTAATGGTTATATCTATCTATCTATCTATCTATCTATCTATGCCTCTTTATATTTTTTTATTAATATATCTATCGATTGAACGATCGATACCATTTCATTCCTATTTATCTCACTCTTTTGTTATCTATCTATCTATCTATCTATCTATCTATGCCTGTTTATATCTTTTTATCAATATATCTCTCGATTGATCGATCGATACCTGTTCATTTCTATTCATCTCACTCTTTCGATATCTATCTATCAATCTATCTATCTATCAGCAACTTTTTTGTCTTCGCTATCAGTTTCTTCGGATATTTTCTTTCCGTTTTTATATACAAGAGTGCATACTTCAATCCTTGCTAACTACCTTCTTACAGGTTCTCCCCTTCCAAAACCCCTTCCAATCCATTGTTCACAGGACCATTTACGGAAGCCCTAATAATTAAAAGCAAGATTTCTTTTCACAGGTTCGCCGTATCCAGCAAACAAACTCACAGGCTGCACAAAATGGCCGACTATCATTTTTCCAAATTTTCAAATACGCCTGTTGATGCCATACGCATGCCTTTAGTTCTTCTCGGCGTTCGCTTGGATTCAATTTCATTCACCAAACAAAATTATCGTTGATATGAGAACGGAAATGCGAGTCACTCAAGAATGAAGATATGGCGCTTGTTGCTAACAGTGACACCCAACGTCCGGTCGAGAAAGCAAACATGTTTGATGAACGCATGCGCAATGACACTTATTATCAAGGTGTAGGAAATTGTAATACATCGTATTGTTCACTAAAATTTCAACATATTAAGACTTCTGAATCACACACACACACACACGCACACACACATATTTGAATATATATATATATATATATATATATATTATTATTTATATATTTAATACCATGGAAGTTTGTGACCTTAGGTTTCATGAAGTTTTACAGATATATATATATATATATATACACACACACACATATATAATAGATATATATTAGACTTTATATACTTAATACCATGGAAGTTCGTCTGCGACCTTAGGTTTCATGAAGTTTTACATATATATATATATATATATATATAAACACACACACACACACACACACATATATATATATATATATATATATATATATACAATAGTAATAATTAATAAATATATATTAAATTTTATATAATACTTAATATTTATACTTAATACCATGGCAGTTCGTCTGCGACCTTAGGTTTCATGAAATTTTAAACACACACACATACACACACACACACATATATATATATGATTAAACAATATAGAAATCTTTCGTCAAAACATTTTTGTATTTATCCTTTTCAGTCACCGCATCGATTTTATGATTGATTGATTGGTTTGGTTTTATGGCATATCAACCATAGTTGGTTATTTAATGCCAAATTCATTTTTATACAAATAAACCATCCTATTTCTTGCAACTCCCTTGGTTAGTTGTTTAAATTTCTGAGACGAAGCTTGTTGATTTTTATCATTAAGGGTTTCGGAGGATTGTCTTCATCTTTATTGTTATTTCCACAACGTTTCGGCCGATATGTCCTCCGGCTTCTTCAGGTGTTTGTCGAACTCGGGAACCTTCACGGAACTTCGAACTACGTCCTTTATTGAAAGCACATGTCGTAACGGTTATTGGCGTTGGTTCCCTGAGCTTCTAAGGAGACAATCATCTGGAGGTTGCAGGTTCAATCCTGACTACAGGAATACTTAACACTCGTACCCGGTTATGGCTAATGGAATCAGAACAGGCTGCCCCCGTGGTTTCAATAAAGGACGTAGTTGGTCCACTTACCCTTGATCCGTAACTTATAAAGCTGAATGGAAAGTAAGGAGGCGTCGAACACGATTTTTACGTCTTTGGTATGACTCGACCTAAGATTGAACCCCGGTCTCCCGGACCATTGGTAAACTCTGTCTATATATAATACTGTTTTTAAAGGTTTTTTTTCTATAATTAAAGTGTGTAGTACTTTGGATAGAACAAGTATAGGCTGTGTCTACCTGAAACTAAAGACGCGTGTAGCTACAAAGAGTTTCACGTTTTGACGATTATCAGGCAATACTCCATATGCTGAAGAAACACTGCCCTACATGTTGAATGCGCGTTTGGTACTCAGGCAGCAAGGAACTCCTGGAAAAGTACAAACTTATAAATGGTGTTCACGTATGGAATCCTAAACTCTGGATGCATCAGATTTGGCAGACTATTAAGAACTTACATACATCAGCTTTGTACGGACACTGAATGCAGTCTAGAAGACCTTCAAAGAGTAAAAAATAAAAGGATGGATAGCAAGAGCGAGACAGAGACAGTTCGTACTATCAGCATAACTTGATATACATATAAGTACGAGGTGCATACGATAAGTTTCCAGACTTTTTACGTATGGGCATTTAAAATTGTTGTAGACTCTTGAACATTCAGTATGTTATTACTATACATCTTATGAGATGACTGACCAATTTTTATGATTTCAGGTTCAAATGAACAGCTACGACAGGAATTGGAATACACCCTACTAAAGCCTGATTGTCCCAGTTGTTGAATTTCTGACACTTTAGAAGAACAATATGCAATAAAATTGTGTTTTAAACTTGGAAAAAACACCACAGAAACGTATGGAATGCTTCAGACTGCTTTTGGAGCATCTTGCATGAATTGAGCATCAGTTTTTGAGTGGCATAAGAGATTCAAGGAAGGCAGGGAGTCTGTGAGGGATGATGAGAGGTATGGGAGGAGTAAAGAAGTCAATACACCAGAGTTGATTGGCCAAAGGGTTAGGCTTAGGGTTACTACGTTGAGATTTTAAGGGAGTTCAGAAACAATACACCAGTCCACAACTCCATCCTTGTCACAGACTATTTGACCAAGATGGACATCAAGACAGTTCCTCAGCCTTTTTGGTTATTCCCTAAGCTCAGAGGCTGTCGTTATGAGACAATTGAGGAGATGAAAGAGTCTGTGACGAAGGTCATTGACACGCTCACACTAGATGACTTCCATGGGGCCTTCCAGAAGTTGTTGGAACGGTACAAGTGCATTGCAGCTGAAGGAGATTACTTTGAAGGGGCCTAGAGTTTCATGTGTATACTATCAATAAAAGTGCACATACGAAAAAAGTCTAGAAAGTTATCGTATGCACCTCGTAAGTTATTCGACCTTAGTTAAAAGAAACATGATTTATATTGCTAAATATCCGTCATAATAATAGTGTTAATAAAGATATCTTGGAAAGAATTCAATCGTTTTTTATTGGAGATAACAAACCACAGAAATAGAGCTGAGGAGCGCTCGTAGTGTAACGGCTATTGTCGTAGGAAGTGGACTTGTCTATCCGAGTTCAGTTCCTAGACGATGCTGTTTGCATTTCGCATGGCGCTAATACCTCTGAGTTAGGCACGAATCCAACTATTCTCCGTCCAGTTATCATTAAAATAGAAAGGCAGATTGGCTCTTTATCCTTGGTATGTCAACCTATTTAGAAGAAGGAAAGCGTCACCATGATCAAATGAGAGAGAATACTTTTCATTTTTTAAATTATTTCTTAGAATAATCGGACTATTGACCTCATCCTTATTGTTATACTCACAACGTTTCGGCCGATATGTACTTCGGCCTTCTTCAGGTGTTTCATGTCTAACTCAAGAGTTCTCTCTAAATCTCATTTCAACCCCAGGGGTAGACTGTTTCAATTCTGTTAACCACGAACGGGCACAAGAGTTAAGGTATAATAAGAATTCTTTGTGATTCTTACTTGTTGTTGGGATTGAACCTGAAACCTCCAAATGATTTTACCCAGAGGCACATTCCAATTAAATAACTTAACCACAGCGACATTTTTATCTGTTCTAGAGAAGACTATTCTATTTGAATATAGTGTAACCTGGATATAAGAGAAACTTGGATATAAGGGAGATTCTATCTGGTCCCAAATTAGAGCCGGTGTTAATGTATATAAAATAGACCAGACCCGGATATAACAGACTTCTCAGGTCCGGATGACTCTCTTATATCCGGGTTACACTGTATATACATGTTGTATAGTCACAACCATGACCAACTATACAAACACATAATATATATATATATATATATATCTACATATGCATGCGAAATCATAACAACCTCACTATAAAGACGAGTGGCACAGTTCTTTAGAAAAATATACCTCTCACTTTATTTGAAAGGGTTGTGTGTGAGAGGGAGTTGGAGACCGAACAAACCGTTCTCCTGGGCTGCTCAACCGGGAGCCTGGAGGCTCAGCCTCTCTGGGACATGTTCCTCAATCCAGCATCTTCTCACCAACTGGTCTGATGTCCAAACTGATTGAATTTCCTATGCACTACGTTATATAATAGTTCAATGTCCACCTTCCTCTTGTGGGCGTTACAATTTCGCACTCATTCAACCTGTCCACGGTCAAGGTTATAATATCCTGATAGACTGGATGCACCTGTTATTTACACCGGTGCATTTCCTTTTTTGACAGCTCAGTCTGGTCGTAGGTCAATTTACAACATACAGTTAAGGTGTCGGACGAGGCGGCTGGCTTTTTTTCGCGACACTAACAAGCAATATATATCTGTTAACACATCCTTGTACAATCAACCCTTTTCATTGTAAGCTACAATTCGAGTAACAATTCCAGTAACCCACTCATTATTAATTAAAAAAATCGATAAATTGACCATATTTTGTCATTAGAGATTTGGTTGGGATCGGTGGTTTTCGGTCTTGGTCGAAGTCAGACAGGCGTGTTGATAACACATCTTTGGTGTGGTACAGGGTGGAACGATGAAATTGTCACCCTAGAAGAGACGACACGATTTTATTTCCGTTTAATGAAAACCGGTTTTCTTTTTTTTGTTGCAGACCATCTACTAGTTGGCCAGTTGTGAACAAATCCCAAGAGCGATAGGAGTCTTCTATCATGTCTGAAAGTGACACAATGTTCAACATGGGAGATCCGAGATGCGCCGCTGTACAACTCATGCTCTCTACCAATCCACGTTATGACAACAGGGCCATTGCCAGCACCCTCAAAATGCAAACCTGGATTGTCACCAATAACAGGGACGTGCCCTGGCTGATAAAAATAAATTTTCCGGCTACGGTTATGGACTTTGGTGTGGTTTCAAGTGAGGGCCACATCATGCCACCTCACATCTTCGAAGTCGGCTTGAAAGTTAACACCAAAGTGTACCTGGATGTGTCGAAGAGTGTGGTGATCCCCCGGTGCAATCAGGTGGCCGCTGGCAGACCCTGGGTGTGGCAGCAGGACTCGGCGCCGGCCCACAAGTCCAAAGAGACCCAGGCTTGGCTTCAGAAGGAGTGCTACGACTTTGTACCCTTTTTTCACTGCCCCCTCCTCCCCGACCTAAACCCTCTGGACTACTTCGTTTGGTCATACGTCGAGAACATCACCAACATGACCTCCCACAACACCAAAGCCGGCCTGATCGCCGCCATCCGCTGAGTATTCACCGAGCTCTCGCCGGAAAAGGCATGCTCCCAGTTCCGGATCCGTATCGAGGTGGTGATTGAGGCTGAAGGCGGCTACATTGAATAGATGTCAGCTCTACTTCATAATCAAATTACCTGAATTGATTTTTTCAATAAAAGTTTTAAAATAAAGCTGTAGTGTTGTTTTCTTTAGGACGACAATTTTATCGTTCCACCCTGTAATTTACGAAATTCTTTGTTTCGATGTGGCACAAAGCCGAATGAATGGGGCACCCAATGTGACTCAAACTCACTCGTGTAGGTTTGCTTGTCTCACCTAGCTTGCTAACCATTACACCACCAGAGGTGCCCAGGCCGTCTTTGGTGTTACTGTATTTGTCCTCTGTCCCACCAACCGAACGAGTATGGCACAAGGTCTTTTTAAAGTGGGTCTGGGCGCGAAGCCGTAGCCCACACGCGCTCGGCATTTCTAAAAATGCTCCCGGGCCCATTGTCATTCTTCCGAAGAGGGACGCCTCAGGCGCCAGGCGATAAACCTAACTCGTCCGAAGAGGGTTAAAGCTTGGGTGGACGGCTCCCCTGAGGTCAACGGTAAGTCCAGTGAAGAGATACACCCGACCAGAACTAAGCCGCACGTAACACGACCGGCCGCAGTGTGTCCTATCAA
>OY757942.1:45204344-45239344 GCA_963585895.1 Sepioteuthis lessoniana | reverse complement strand
GAGCACTCTGGTAGCCGATAGGTGGCCGAGTGGTCTGAAACGCAGTCTAACGTAAAGTTGGACGGGTTTCGATCCCGGCTTCGAGCGTCCTGCGTGTCTAGCCACACTGAAGAGTTCTGATAGAACGAAACAGTCTGTCTGTGGATGACAATATATATATATATATAGAGAGAGAGAGACAGAGACAGAGACAGAGAGATAGAGAAAGATGGATAGAGATGGTTTGAATAAGTGAGGAACAGACTGGATCAGTATCTACCTATCTCTGTTCGGCTCTCTCTGTTCCCCTGTCTGCTCCTCTCTCTCTCTCTCTCTATATATATATATATATATATATTCACAAATAACATAGACATTCTTCCCCACACTTCACCAGAGTATTTCTTCAAGATAATTTGGTATTGATTGTTCCAATTCTTTAAAGACTAACCTAATAATAATAATAATAATAATAAAGGAAAAAAAAAAACACGCAAAAACAATTCAGCTTTTAATCAGAACAATTTACTGCCACAGCTTGGACGGCCGAATTCCAGTGAAACCTAAAGATATACTCCCCCCAGAAACCAAAAAAGAAATAAAAAAAAAGGAAGGAATTCCCTTAAAAATGGTAACAAATTGAAGATGGGTGACCTGTGGATGGGGTCGGGGTGTGAACATCATAAAACATTGAGCAATTGGTGGGCTGAACAGTAAAGAGAATACGCCTGTTCCATTATGTTGAACAAGTTAGTTGTCTTTGTATAAGCCGCGATGACTAATTTATAAGCCGCAGTGATAAGAGGTAGAACATATGGCCTGAATTAACGAGTAAAATTGGTCTGAAAGATATTTATGTTTCTTGACAAAAGAATGAAATGAAAAAAAAAAAAAAGAAGAAGAAGAAGAAGAAGAAGAAGAAGAAGAAGAAGAAGAAGAAGAAGAAGAAGGTTGGTCGATGCATGAAAAAAAAGACAAGGGTTTAATAAATAAGATAAGAGCTGAGAAAGAGGAGGACAAAGAAACTGAGAGAGAAAGAGAGAGAGAGGGGGGAGAGTAGAAAAGAAGTAAGAAGAAGACAAAGAGAGAGAGAGAGAGAGAGAGAGTAGAAAAGAGGTTAGAAGAAGAAGAAGACAAAGAGAGAGAGCGAAAGAGAAAGTAATAGAGAGAGAAGGAATGAAGTAAAAAGAAAAGGAATGGAAAGAAAAAGAATGAAATCGAAGAAGAAGAAAAAGAAGAAGAAGAAAAGGATTGGAGTAAGAGATAGAGAGAAAGAGAGAGTGAGAGATAGTGAGAGTGAGTGAGTGAGTGAGAGAAAAAAAAAGCGAGAGGAGAAAGAGTAGAAAGAAAAGGAATAATCATAATAATTATAATAATAAGATGTAAGAAGATAAGGAAATAGAAAAGGAATGGAGAAAGGGAGTAAGAGAGAGAGAGAGAGAGAGAGAGAGAGAGAGAGAGAGTGTGTGTGTGTGTGTGTGATAGAAAGAAAAAGGAAAGCGAGGGGAGAAGGGGTGAAAAGAATAATAATAAAAATAATAATAATAATAATAATTGCAAAATTGTCGACATTGCTGTCCCGGCTGACCACAGAATAAAACTGAAATAATGTGAAAAGACTTATCTGTCTTTTTACATTCTTTCAGTTTTACCTTGACCTTGCTAGAGAATTGAAAAAACTATGGAATATGAAGGTGACAATTATACCAATTGTGATTGGTGCTTTTGGCACGGTAGCTAAAGGATTATTAAAGGGCCTGGAAGATTTGGCAGTTGGCGACCGAGTGGAGACCATCCAAACAACAGCATTATTTAAAACGGCCAGAATACTGAAAAGAGTCCTGGAGACTTGAGGAGACTTGCTGTCACTCAAATTCCAGTGAAAGACCATCAGCTAAAACTGATGTGAAAAACTCTCAATAAATAATAATAATAATAATAATAATAATAATAATAATAATAATAATAAGAAGAAGAAGAAGAAGAAGAAGAAGAAGAAGAAACAATAAGACCTTACTATGAAGAAATCCGAATTAGTCACAGAAAGAATGAAAGAAAGAGAAAAAATAGCAGAAAGAAAGAAAAGAAGAATGACAAACAGCGACATGATGCGTGATCGACCAAAGTCACAGAAAGAAAGAAAGAAAGAAAGAAAGAAAGAAAGAAAGAAAGAAATCGAGACCTAACTGGAAAGAGATTTGAACTAGTGGGAAAAAAGAAACAAAATAAACGGAAAAAAAGAAAGAAAGAAAAAGAAAGAAAAAAGGAAAGAAAGAAAGAAATCGAGACCTAACTGGAGAGAAATCTGAATTTGTAATAGACAGAAAGAAAGAAAGAAAGAAAGACAGAGAGAAAGAAAGAAATCGAGACCTAACTGGAAAGAGATTTGAACTAGTGGGAAAAAAGAAACAAAATAAACGGAAAAAAAAAGAAAAAAAAAAGAAAGAAAAAAGGAAAGAAAGAAAGAAATCGAGACCTAACTGGAGAGAAATCTGAATTTGTAATAGACAGAAAGAAAGAAAGAAAGAAAGAAAGAAAGAAAGAAAGAAAGAAAGAAATCGAGACCTAACTGGAGAGAAATCTGAATTTGTAATAGACAGAAAGAAAGAAAGAAAGAAAGAAAGAAAGACAGAAAGAAAGAAATCGAGACCTAACTGGAAAGAGATTTGAACTAGTGGGAAAAAAGAAACAAAATAAACGGAAAAAAAGAAAGAAAGAAAAAAGAAAGAAAAAAGGAAAGAAAGAAAGAAATCGAGACCTAACTGGAGAGAAATCTGAATTTGTAATAGACAGAAAGAAAGAAAGAAAGAAAGAAAGAAAGAAAGAAAGAAAGAAAAGAAAAGAAAAATGAAAAAAATATCAAGAAACAAATAAACTAAAAATAAACAAGGAAAAGAAAATAAAACTTAAAGTAGCAGCCGATAAATAAATAAAAATAAAAAAAACGTTAAAAAGAAAAACAATGTCAAAAAACAAAAGAAACCAACAAAAAACAAACAAAAAGAAACCCTAAAAAAAAAGAAAATTAAAACAAGACGAAAAAAAAGCCCCCCCCCCCAATTACTATGAATAATAGAAAAGTATCTCTTTTCTTTAAGAACAAAGCAAAAATAAAACGACAAACAAACAAAACAAAGGTACAAAGAAAAAAAAACAAAAACAAAAGATAAATAAATAAAAAAAATAAATAAACGAAGGAAAAATAACTAAAAAGAAAAAAAAGAAAAAAAAAGAGAGTTTTTCAGGAAAGAATAATGAGATGAAAGGGGAAAAGAGTCGGAGAAACTCTATCTACAGTAAAAAAACAAAACAAAAAACAACAGAATAAATGGCAGAAAAGAGTAAAATTCCCTGACAACGGAAGCTGGTTATTGTAATACGTTATCTGGCTCAGGACATTCCACCTGTTTTAAATGCGATGTCGACTGACAGAAGCAACGAGCACTTGGGCGAAAATTATGCCTTACTCACAACACGCACGCACAACATGGGTGTTATTTACCCTGACACATGTAAATATATATATATACACCTACACACAGGCTTACATGTTTGTTTACGTGCACACACACACACACACACACACACACACACACACACACACACACCTATATATATATATATATATATATATATATATATATATATATATACTTGTGTCGAATGAATTTATTTTTCATGGAGAGACACGGGTTTTACCGGTGCACCAAGGTATATCTGATTGTCAAGTATGTATGTATTTATGTATGTATGTATCGTAGTGTTCATATCTATCTATCTATCTATCTATCTATCTATCTGTTTTTATAGCTCTTTTTTCTCTTTCTTTCTTTCTTTCTTTCTTTCTTTCTTTCTTTCTTTCTTTCTTTCTTTCTTTCTCGCTCTCTCTCTTTATCTATCTATCTATCTATCTATCTATCTATCTGTTTCTAGACTCTTTTTTCTCTTTCTTTCTTTCTTTTTTCTTTCTTTCTTTCTTTCTTTCTTTCTTTCTTTCTTTCTTTCTAGCTCACTCTTTCTCTATCTATCTATCTATCTATCTATCTATCTATCTATCTATCTATCTATCTATCTAGGTCTTTTCGTATCTATCTATCTATCTATCTATCTATCTATCTATCTATCTATCTATCTATCTAAGTCTATTCGTATCTATCTATCTATCTAGCTAGCTAGCTCACTCTTCTCACTCTTTCTCTCTTTCTCTCTCTCCCCCTCCTCTCTCTCTCTCTCTCTCTCTCTCTATCTATCTTCCGTCATCTCTCTCTGTCTCTCTATCTCTATCTCTCTCTAGAAATTCACTGAGTCAACATTTTCGTACAGTCGAACTGAAACACTAATTTTCGCATCGACCCAGAATAGGCCGATGTCCCGTGTCGGAGAAACAGCTTCCATTTCAACATATTTAAATAATCGCTTCTCCTAATTCAGGGTCAATGAAAAGGGCAGATTAAAATGCTTCAAACCTTTCACTTTGACAAGTTAGCATTTATAGAATTACAAGATGGATAGATAAATATTGTCTGAAAATTTGAACACCACCTTCTGTCGCTATTCCTCAATTCATCAGGGCTTGGATTCTCATACGGTTCTGTCATTTGAAATAGTGGAATATATCGAATGCATATCTACGGAGGGGTAAGACCCCCGCCCCGCTCCGCGCCGTGTGTCCTAGATATGACACTAAACTGCATCCGATGATAAGGCTCTGGTCTTGGAGCTTTGAGGAATGCGAAGTGCCCCTTTTATTGCCATTACTCCCAGATCCATTCAGACCCGGAGTCGTAGTACATGCCAGGATCCTATCTATCGGTCGAATAGAAATAGTCCTGGGTATGACGAAAAAACTGCATCTAATGTTGAGGCTTTTGGGAATGTAAAGTACAATTTTATTGTCATTACTCCCAGATCCACCCTTATCCAGAGTGGAAGTACCTTCTAGGGTTCAATCTATGGTTCAAGTAGAATTATTTAATCATTTACTGTGTTTGAAACCTATGCGCAAACAAATGACTATTACATTGAATTATGGGTATTACACTGCAGAATTTGAAAATATTTAGTGTCCAGAGTATGAGTGGACTACTCCTTCATTGCGATTACTCTCAGGTCCACTTTAACCGGGAGAGGTTTTAAGTGTTAGATTCCCAACTATGGGTCAAAATCATTTGCTAAATTGGAAACCATTTAACGGCATTGGCACCAGTTGAATACATTGACGCATCTATGCAACTCACTGAGTAAAATGTGTCAAATGTGTTCTTTAGTTTTGGACGAATATACGAAGGTCTTATAAGAAGTTCCAAGCCTCACCAGAAATATAAACATTGTTGAATATCAACCACTTCTTATAAAATAAGAAAAAATCTGAATTGATTGGTTAGGTTTTATGGCATATCAATAATTGTAGGTTATTTAATGCCAAATCCTCTCTATACATATATTAAATATATAAAATTTTGTTTGGTTAGGTTTGATGGCATTTCAGCCATTTTAGGTTATTTAATGCCAAATCCGGTTTATTTGTAGATATTAAATATATATGATTTGGTTTGGTTGGGTTTTATGGCACATCAACCATCGTAGGTTATTTAATGCCAAATCCACAATTTTAACTCTGTGATTTGTTAACACATTTTGTTCATAATATTTTAAAATGAGACTGAGCTCTTTTTTTCACCGTCAAATAGTTTCAAGTATTTCTATCAAACACAAATGATTCTATTTACTATAAATCATTCGTTTGTGCACAGTGAAGAGGTTACAAGTATTGCTATTTAACACTAATTATTCTATTCAACATTACTCATTCGTTAAAACAAAAGTAAATGGTCCCAAGTTATGCCATGTATCATGAACAATCCGATTAAACATTAATCATTTGTTCACACACAGTTGAATGACCAAACAGTTCTATTTCTAACAGTTCGATTTAACGTTAGTCATTTGTTGCCACACAGTTAAAATATCAAGCAGTTCTATTTGACACATAGATAGGACCTTACAGGTGCTACCATTCTAGGTTAGAGTGGATCTGGGAGTAATGGCAATGAAGAGGTGCTCTGCATTCCCCAAACCTCTATGATTGGAGCCTCGACATCAAATTGTTTAATGTCATATCTAGGACACTCGTTGGGGCGGGTTTTACTCTTCTGCAGAGATGCAGTTGTTCTGCCCCAGCTGACTGAGCTGGAATTATTTTTCCAGTTTTTTTAAGAATAAATTACGTGTTGTCACTACAAAAACGTTTCTTTCTGGTGGGTCTTAGAATTTTGTGAATGATCATCGTAGGTACAAATGCCAAAGAAGTTGATGAAAAATACTTTTATAATCTGAGAGAAGATAAAAATCATTCCTCGAAACATTCCTTAACGATAAAAAGAAGCAATACATTTATTAATATTGTCTGAGATATTCATTGAGAAAATCGGACATAACATTCGTTCTAAACTTATATATATATATATATATATGGTGGTTAGGTTAGATATCTCAAAGGTGTTCGTGTCTTACTTCTTGA
The DNA here is from genome assembly GCA_963585895.1 of Sepioteuthis lessoniana. Taxonomy (NCBI): domain Eukaryota; kingdom Metazoa; phylum Mollusca; class Cephalopoda; order Myopsida; family Loliginidae; genus Sepioteuthis; species Sepioteuthis lessoniana. The sequence goes on along the minus strand of OY757942.1, from coordinate 45,232,845 downwards.
AGACACGAACACCTATGAGATATCTAACCTAACCACAATCAACAAAAACATTACCTCTTTCAACAAATATAAAATTTACTTCGCTGCTACTGGTTCCTCGTGGCTGAGGGGTAGAGGCTTGGATTGGCGTTTGAGTCAAGTGGGTTTCGATGCCAGCTCCGGAAAGCTAATGTCTAGCCACACTGATGAGTTCTGATAGAACGAAACAGATCTGTCTAGATGACTATATATATATATATTGTTTCATTTGGCAGCCAATTATAACAATGGCATGTTTTGTTGAACATGAGGGAACACTTTTTATTTGATATTTTTCATTGTAGTATCTCGAGCTGTGTTTTGTCCCCGTATTTCAAGGTCAAGTTCACCAAATTGTTCCCATGCGGTTTTTCCTTGTGATTTTAACCATACTTTGGTCGTCTGCAGGAGTCGTTGTTTGTGGTGGCCGTTTAGATTAAGCATTTCTTTTTGATTTGATCTGATATATATATATATATATATATATATACTTAGTTCATAATCCCAAACAGAAGCCAGATTCTTATAACACCGTCAAGATGAGAATAAGTCAAAACTGTTACGGCTACATAACATATTAGATTATATGAATATGAAAAATGGATCTATATATATATATATAGGGGCTGGTTATATATATATATATATATATATATATATATATATATATATATATATATATATATATATATAACCAGCTCCTTAGTATAACGATTAGAGTGTTCACCAATGATCTTGTATACTGGCATTCAATACCAGGTCGAGTCATACCAATGACTAAAAAAATCTACCAAATGGCTACTTACTTAACACTCAGCCTTATAAGATATGAATCAAGAATCAGTTGGGCAATCCAAGGAAAGAAGTAACGCCCTCCCCTACACCTCGGTCGCCCTTGACTACAGGCAGTTGGCAATAATATATATGTTGTCATCCACAGACAGACTGTTTCGCTGTATCACAACTCTTCAGTGTGGCTAGACACGCAGGACGCTTGGAGCTTGAATTGAAACCCGCCCAAATTTACGTTAGACTTAGAATCTTACCATTCAGCAAACAGGCGACATACGACAGCTCTGGAATTATGAGACATTATTTATTCGTTTTCGTTTGTTTACATTTTGCCTTACCGGATACCAGAGTGCTCAATTCATTAGAAGAGCTTTGCAATATATATATATATATATATATATATATATATATATATATATATATATATATATATATATATTCATGTCTGTCTCCGTCTGGTTCTATCTATCTATCTATCTATCTATCATATTTCTGCTATTTTGATATTTCTGACTCTTTCTGTTTGTTTCTCTCTCTCTCTCTCACACACTCTCTCCTTCTCTCTATTTATCTTTGTTCATTTCTGTCTCAATCTGTTCATATTGCTCCCTTTCTCTCTCTCTCTCTACTTACTTTCTCTCCTTCCCTCTCTGTACTTCTATCTGTCTACTTATATTTATCTATCAATATGAATGTTTATCTATCTATCTATCTATCTATCTATCTATCTATCTATCTATCTATCTATCTATCTAAATTCATCTTAATTTGTTCACACTGTGACTCCCTAACGTGTCTGAATAAGTTTGCATATTAATTAATCATTATATATCTATATTTGTATATTAACACAGACACTTGTAAACACGAACATATACATCTATATACATATGTGTGTGTGTCTGTGTCTCTCTATGTGTGTATATATATATATATATATATATATATACTCACATATGTATATGTGTGTGTTTAAGTGAGTAGGTTCATACATCTCCTTAGGCAAACATCAACAATTTGATAGGAAAAGAATCAAACATATTTATTCCTCGCCATCCATATGTATTTTTCTTGCATTCAATTCAAAATATAACTTCATTTAAAAAAAAAATTACCTTGACGTATGCAAAATGGTCCATTGATATTCAATTTCTGAGACCGTTTATTTTGTCACAAGCACATGTCATATGCCGTCGCCAATATTGGCTATCGATTAACGGCTTATAAATTTTAATATCTATCACTTGAATTAAAATATTTAAGGTTTCGTTTTAAAAGCATCAGAATGAGTACAGAAATAGTCAACACACACACACACACACACACACACACACACACACACATATATATATATATATATATAATTGCAAAGATATAAGTTGTAAATAACAACTGGCTCTAGTTCTGAAAAAATTATAGAAAAAGGAATTTAAAAAATGAGTCATCACTCTGAGTTTCACGGAGGAGAAAATCGACCGATGATCATATTAGTGTGTGACAGGCTGTAGTGATATATCTGTTCTGTATTTTAAATTTTGAATTCATTTAAACTATATATATATATATATATATATATAACACCATCATCAACATCATCATCATGTCATGCTGCTAGCACGGATATCCCTGACCCTCTCTCACCACTTCTCCCTATCGTTCATCTCCTCCGGCAGGTCTTCAGGGCTACATCCCATATCCTCACATAGCTGCTGTATGTATGTTCGATCTGGTCGTCCTACTTTTGCTCGAGCATATGCAGGGGTCCATAGGAGTACATCACTTATGAGCTCGTCCTTGCTTCTCCAGCAGTGTCCTGCGTGTCTGGTTCGTCTAAGCAGGGAAAAAACGGAGAAAGATAAAGGAGAGAGAGGGAGGGAGAAGTAGAAGTAAGAGGGAAGAGAGGAGTCGAGGGAGAGGGTGAAAAAGAGCAAGAGAGATAGAGAGGCAAAGAAAGAAAGAAAGAAAATGAGAAAAAGAAAACAGGTAGGAAGGAGACAGAAAGAAAAAAAAGAGAGAAGGAAAGGGGGAAGAGAGTTATCAAAGCAATAGTGGGAGAGAGAGAGAGAGAGAAGGGGGAGAAAGAGAGGGGAGAGTAAAAGGGAACGGGAGAAAGAGACAAGGGGAGAAAGAGAAAACAACAAAAAGATAAAGAGAGAGAAAGAGAGCGAGAGAGATAGAGACAGGGGGGGAAACGAAAGAAAGAGCGAGTCAAAGAGAAAGAGGTAAACAGAAAGACCGAAAGAAAAGATAGAAAGGAGAGAGAGAGAGAGAGAGAGAGAGAGAGAGAGAGAAAGAGAGAATTAAGGGGAAAGAAGCCAAGAGAAATACAGAAAGAAAAGAAAGATAGAAGCGAGAGAGGGCAAAAGAAAGAACGAAAGAAAGAAAGAAAGAGAGAGTCAAAGAGAAAGAGGCAAAGAGAAAGAAAAGACAAAAAGGAGATACAGAGAGAGAGAGAGAATAAAAGGGAAACAGAAAGAAAAGAAAGATAGGAGAGAGAAAGAGAGAGTGGGAGAGGGAGGAGTCAAGGTGAATACCATGTACGCCCCCCCCCTCAAAAAAAAAACTCCAAGAGAGAAAGAAAAAAAAGAATTTCACACGTCGAGCTTCTCTTCTGATATTTACGCAGCGAACACAGAAGACTGAAAACTTCCGCCTTAAAGGAACCAGAAACATCACCCCTCCACCTACTGACTGGACTCCCCTCCCCCCACCAACCCCTCCCTGTATCTCCAAAGAAAAAAGAAATCTCCAATCAAATGACGATAAATTGTGTAAATTCAAATTAAAATGCAAATGAAATAAAAGCGATTTGCAATTTCTAATTGGCAGATGTGCATAATTGAGTTTCCATATTTTCATCTACGCACATCTATCTATCTATCTATCTATCTATCTATCTATCTATCTATCTATCTATCTATCCCAGTCTGTTCATATCTATCTATCTATCTATCTATCTATCTATCTATCCCAGTCTGTTCATATCTATCTATCTATCTATCTATCTATCTATCTATCTATCTATCTATCTATCTATCTCAGTCTGTTCATATCTATCTATCTATCTATCTATCTATCTATCTATCTATCTCAGTCTGTTCATATCTATCTATCTAACTATCTATCTATCTCAGTCTGTTCATATCTATCTATCTATCTATCTATCTATCTATCTAGCTCAGTCTGTTCATATCTATCTATCTATCTATCTATCTATCTATCTATCTAGCTCAGTCTGTTCATACCTATCTATCAATCTATCTCCGTCTGTTCATATCTATCTATCTATCTATCTATCTATCTATCTATCTATCAATCTAGCTCAGTCTGTTCATACCTATCTATCAATCTATCTCCGTCTGTTCATATCTATCTATCTATCTATCTATCTATCTATCTATCTATCTATCTATCTATCTATCTATCTATCAATCTAGCTCAGTCTGTTCATACCTATCTATCAATCTATCTCCGTCTGTTCATATCTATCTATCTATCTATCTATCTATCTATCTCAGTCTGTTCATATCTATCTATCTATCTATCAATCTAGCTCAGTCTGTTCATATCTATCTAGCTAGCTAGCTAGCTAGCTCAGTCTGTTCATATCTATCTATCTATCTATCTATCTATCTATCTATCTATCTATCTATCTATCTATCTATCTATCAATCTAGCTCAGTCTGTTCATATCTATCTATCTATCTATCTATCTATCTATCTATCTAGCTCAGTCTGTTCATATCTATCTATCAATCTAGCTCAGTCTGTTCATATCTATCTATCTATCTATCTATCTATCTATCTATCTATCTATCTAGCTCAGTCTGTTCATATCTATCTATCAATCACTGCCTGTTCACATCTATCTATCTATCTATCTATCTATCTATCTCAATCTGTTCATATCTAACTATCTATCTATCTAGCTCAGTCTGTTCATATCTATCTATCTATCTAGCTCAGTCTGTTCATATCTATCTATCTATTTATCTATCTATCTATCCCGGACGCCTGGAGCTGTAGAATAAGCCAACTGCATCAATCGCACCCCCTCTCTCTGTCTCTGTCCGGCTGTCTGTCTGTCTGTCTCTCTCTATATTAGTCTTTTCGTATCTATCTCTTCTAACTATCTATCAATCTATCTATCTATGTCTGTGTCTCTGTGTCTCCGTCTATGTAGCACCGTCTCTTCCCCACTCTCTCTCTAGACATATATATAGACACACACACACACACACACACACACACACACACATATATATATATATATATATATTTATATATATAATCTCAGTCCGTTCGTATGTATGTATGTATGTATGTATCTATCTATCTATCTATCTATCTTTGTCTCTCTGTGTCTCGTTTAAAAATTGTCATCTACAAACTTTCCGTTTAAATATCATATATATTTAATATATATGTATACAAAGGATTTGGCATTAAATGACACACATGGGTCAATATGCCGTAAAATACAGCTAAACTACCAATCTGTTTCTCTCTCTCTCTCTCTCTCTCTCTGTATATATATATATATATATGTATCAGTTTGTTCGTAACTATCTATGGATCCATCTCAGTTTAAACATATCTATCTATCTGTCAGTTTTTCCGTCCACCTCCCCCCTCTCTCTATATACATATATATATACATGTATCAGTCTGGTCATATCTATCTATCTATCTATCTATCTATCTATCTATCTATCTATCTATCTATCTACGTGGAGTCTTCAATAAGTTTCCTGACATTTTTTGTTCAAGCATTTAAAATTGTCGTAGGCTCTTGAGAATTTGCTATACATCTTACGAGATGACTGACCAATTTTTATGATTTTAGGTTCAAATTAACAGCTACAGCAGGAATTGGAATACGCCCTACTAAAGCCTGATTGTCACAGCTGGCGAATTTCAAAAATGCAATCTGGACGTGATGACACTTTAGAAGAACGATATGCAATAAAATTCTGTTTTAAACTTGGAAAAAATGCCGCAGAAACGTATGGAATGCTTCAGACTGATTTTGGAGCATCTTGCATGAATTGAGCATCAGTTTTTGAGTGGCATAAGAGATTCAAGGAAGGAAGTGGTTCTGTGAAGGATGATGAAAGGTGTGGGAGGAGTAAGGAAGTCAATACACCAGAGTTTAATGGCCAAACGGTTAGGGTTAGGGTTACTATGTCGAGTTTTTAAGGGAGTTCAGGAAGTGATTCCTAGGGAAGAGGCCAGCACTCTTCAAATCGGGTCAGTGGTATTTCCACCAGGACAATGCGCCAGTCCACAACGCCATCCTTGTCACAGACTATTTGACCAAGATAGGCATCAAGACAGTTCTTCACCGTCCCTATAGTCCAGACCTTGCTCCCTGTGACTTTTGGTTATTCCCTAAGCTCAGAGGCTGTCGTTATGAGACAATTGAGGAGATGAAAGAGGCTGTGACGAAGGTCATTGACTCGCTCACACAAGAGGACGTCCATGGGGCCTTGCAGAAGTTGTTGGAATGTAATGATCTATCTATCTATCTATCTCTGTTGAGTCTTAAAAAATGATGTAATCTTTTTTTCGCACGTCTTCCATAAAACAATTTTAGGCGAATTTTCCACAGGATGTTTTCAATTTTATCAACCAGGAGTAACCTGTACTCATGATAACTCAATGTCGGTATATTTTTAGTGAGTAATTAGACTGCATTTTCTACATCCGAATAAGGCTAATAAAAGATTTTAATGGTGAAAAAAGAATTAAATTTTATAAATGTACGAATATTGGCCAGTATAGTTGAATCAAACTATGAACAAAATTCTTTTATGAAAACGAACCAATTTTAGAATATATATATATATATATATATATATCGGTGGGTCTCGATCCCGTCTTGGGGCGTCTCGCGTGTCTAACCACACCGAAGAGTTGTGATACAACGAAACCGTCTGTCTGTGGATGACAAAATATACGCTCTCTAATCAGGGGTTGAGCATTTTGCGAAGGAATTGATAGTTGCCACTAGCGTAATGCAAAGCTCTTCTAAGGAATTGACCACTTCGATATCCGATCGCGCAAAATGTAAATAAACGAAATTTAATATATATATGTTAATTCCCAAGCTGATGTCGGGTTGCTGGCTGAGGTAAAGTTAGGTGGGTTTCGATCCTGGCTTGGAGTGACTCGCATCTCTAGTCATCCTGAAAAGTTGTGATGCAATAAAACAGTCTGTCTGTGGATGGCAATATATATATGTATGCTTTTTATATAATAATATATTTTTACCCAATTTTTTAACACGAGAATAATGCGACAGAAGAAAATTTATATATATATATATATATATATAATGTAACTGGAAGGAATCTCAACCATGGTTAAATTGTCACTATAAATTCATTTCGACGAAGAATACAATCTTCGTCTCTTCAGATGACATACACGCTTAATTTGAGGCTGAAAGCAGCAAATTTGGATTACAGTACATAATAAAAATCTTATGGCGAAAAGGATAGTTGAAACATTAAAAGTTTTAAAAGATTCAAGAACCAAGAAAAAGGATGTTCCGGTATTCGACCCATCCGACGAGGAGCATATATTGGGTTTATCGTAAAAGGTGGAATTTTTGTATTATGCAAGCCTGTAAACTAAATTATTCTCTTCTTTTTATTTACTCATTTACAGGGTGGAAGGATAAAATTGTCGTCCTAAAGAAAACAACACTACAGCTTTATTTTAAAACTTTTATTGAAAAAATCAATTCATCTAACTTGATTATGTAGTAGAGCTGACATCTACAGGCTGGAACGATAAAATTGTCGTCCTAAAGAAAACAACACTACAGCTTTATTTTAAAACTTTTATTGAAAAAATCAATTCAGTTAACTTGATTATGTAGTAGAGCTGACATCTATTCAATGTAGCCGCCTTCAGCTTCAAACACCACTTCGATACTGATCCGGAACTGGGAGCATGCCTTTTTCATAAGCGCCGACGGGAGCTTGGCGAATACTCGGCGGATGGCGGCGATCAGGCTGGCTTTGGTGTTGTGGGAGGTCATGTTGGTGATGTTCTCGACGTATGACCAAACGAAATAGTCCAGCGGGTTCAGGTCGGGGGGGAGGGGGCAGTGAGAGAAGGGTATAAAGTCGTAGCACTCCTTCTGAAGCCAAGCCTGGGTCTCTTTGGACTTGTGGGCCGACGCCGAGTCCTGCTGACAAACCCAGGGTCTGCCAGCGGCCACCTGATTGCACCAGGGGATCACCACACTCTTCAGCACATCCAAGTACACTTTGGTGCTGTCTTTCAAGCCGACTTCGAAGATGTGAGGTAGCATGATGTGGCCCTCACTTGAAACCACACCGAAGATCATTACCGTAGCCGGAAACTTTGTTTTCATCACCCTGGGCACGTTGAACCGTCCGGATTTGCATTTTGAGGGTGCTGGCAATGGTCCTTTTATTTGTCGCTGCCTCCCACCAGACACGACTTGACACAAGGTCAAAAGCCCGAAGGCCGATTAAAGTGGGGATAAAGGGGAGGGGAGGTCGGGAACGAGCCGAGACTCGAACCCTGCTTGTCTGTGCTGCTCATCGGCTCACTTAGTGCAATGTGAGCCTGATGAGGCAAGCAGTTTCACGAACCCAAATGTGGGTCAGGGCACGTATGCCAGTTTACGGCTTAAACTAGACGCTTGGTCAGGTGCCGTACATGGGGGACAAAGGAGACAAAAATGCAGCTCGCCCACCCGAAGGTAGTCTAGTCAAAACTAGGTGCCTAATTAAAGGCCCCAAGTCTGCCATTGTTCCTTTTCCAGAGCCACGCTCCGGACCGAAGTCCAGAACAGGCCCCGGGGCCTCGCAATGGTCCTGTTGTCATAACTTGGATCGGTAGAGAACGTGAGTTGTACAGCGGCGCATCTCCGATCTCGTTCGTTGAACATTGTGTTACTTTCAGACATGATAGAAGGCTCCTATCGCTCTTGGGATTTGTACACAACTGGCCAACTAGTAGATGGTCTGCAACAACAACAAAAAAAAAAAAAAGAAAAAAAGAAAACCGGTTTTCATTAAACGGAAATGGAATCATGTCGTCTTCTCTAGGGCGACAATTTTATCGTTCCACCTTGTACATATATTAAATCCCTAGGTTATTTGGGCCATCCTCCTCCCCAACTCCAAACCTTTCAGCATCTTCAGGTGCCTCTAATAAATATACAGCTACTACGTCCATTTTGATTATACCTCATTGAGTGGTCGAGGGGGTTACAGCAATGTCCGCTTGTATTAACGAAGATTGCCGAATGAGTAGAGTGTTCGCTAATGGTCTGGGAGACCAGGGTTCAATCCCCGGTCGAGTCATACTAAAGACTTTTAAAATGGTACTTGATGTTGCCTTGCTTAACACTCAGCATTATAAGGTAAGGATTAAGGATAAAGCAGAGCAATCCAGGGAAAAGAGTTGCGCCCTCCCCTACACGTTGGCGTAGTAGCTATTGAAAAGGGAGCCTTCGGGTCGCTCTCGACTAAAGGGAGACAACTTTACTTACCTTACTTATATTCTTCTCCGAAATAAATTCATTATGACAGTTACTATCGTATACGCTCTAAATGTGAGTTTTATTATATAAACATGAAAAATGAATATATAACAATCGCCATACATCGAGCACTCCTATAGATTTATATGAAATCCCTCATATATTCTATGCATGAATAATCCACACCAATAGTCTTCGGATGCCAACCAGATATATATATATATATATATATATATATATATATTTAACGCTCAGGATCATTAGTTCGATCGGGGAACTACTGCTGCTCCTCTATAAGAGTGGCTTCCATCGAAGAGAATAAAACAGCCATCGAAAGATAACCATGACCCACACTATATATATCCGTGCTACCAGCACGGCATGATGATGATGATGATATATATATATATATAGAGAGAGAGGGGGGGTATTTCATAATTGGTTAAGTGGCGCACATTTACTATGACTAGTTAATTTGGCATCGCTTGCGTTCGATATGGACCGTTGGCTCAGTGGTGGTAGAGTTTCGGCACTGCGAATTGTGGTCGCTAGTTCGATCTCGGTATACGCTGCTGATGAGACCTTATAAAGTCAAAACAGCTGTCTAGTGTTTCCGTATGTCGCGCGCAGTTTTTGCTGGATTTTCAGGTCATAATAATTCAATATATATCTATTTATCATATTTACCCAACCCCTCCGCTCGGGCAGGATATGACACAAGGTCAATTTTTAAGCGGAATTTAAAAGGTTTGAATTCAGAGTTTTCCTTCTCCTAGACTAGTTGCCCCACCAATGCTAAAGAACCTAGTCTGTCCTACTATCTACCCATAGCTGGAGGGAGAATAATTGGATTCATACCTTTCCCAAGGGTATTAGCGCTATGTGAAATGCAATCAGTCTCGTCCAAGATTTGAACTATATATATGTATATATATATATATATATTGTCTTCAACAGACGATTAGTTTCGTTGTATCTCAACTTTTCAGTGTGAGTAGACATGCAAGATTCTTCAAGCTGGAACCGAAAACCAGCTGTTTTTTTTGTTTTTTTTTTTGACAGTCGGACATCTTTCCCCAAAGTATCGTAATTTTAATGTAAGTAAAGGAATTTTATAGTATGCATTCATATACACATTCATGGGGAGAGCTTTGCATTTACGTGCATGTGACAAGCCGGTGATTCCCCACTCGTGTGCTCAACCCATGGGCGGAGAATATATATATGTTATCCACAAACAGATAGTTTCATTGTATTACAACTCTTCATTGTGGCTAGACACACGAGATGCTTCAAACTGAAAACGAAACCCGGCTGATCAGGGAACAAAAGAAATAAATTCGTCGCTATTGCAAATATGAAAAAATGAAAAAATTATATATTCAAAGAATTATTCATTGCTGTAGCGATAATACGCCAATGTTAAACGTTTGTTTCTGTTTTATTTTTTCTTAACCATCTTCAGTGCGATGTCGGTAAGTGATGTCTCATTCTGAAAACTATTTTCCGATGAAAAAAAAAAAAGACACAAACAAAACATAAAAAACAAAAACAAAAACAAAAAACAAAGTCGAATCGTTTAACACTAGCATATTATCCATTCATAAATATATACATTCTTTGAATTGTGTTTTCATATTTTCACACCCACCCACCCACGCACACACACACACACACATATATATATATATATATATATATACATATTATGTATATATGTACGAAGATAATATGTTCGATCACTTTTGTGATTTAGCGCCTTTTTTTCTCAGAAAAACAATTGCGTCTTTTCTCGACACCGGACTCTCATCGGTATTTCCGTTGTACACGACTATTGAATATATGTTGAGAGAAAACAGACGGTCTTTAACTGACAACCTTTTTGGCATAGCGTCACTGTAACTGACAGGGCCGTCCGCGTGGGCCAACAAGCTGTCTTTGAGGTCTTCAGATCTTCACAGATCTTTTGAGACGCTCGGTGATCCATATCAGCGTCGATTCTAACAAACGCCTCTTGAAATAGACACGAGCGTTTCTTTTCAACAGGCTGGATGCATAACAAATCATCTGAGAGACAAATATCAAGAGTTGTTTCCTTATCGGTTCAAATCTTATCCTATTCTGAATATTGCAAGTAGGGTGCGTATGTGCGTATGTGTGCAGGAACAAAGATTCTTTAGAAAGACAATATCCAGTGGCTTCCTTATCAGCTCGATTCTCACTATATTCCCACTATAGCAAACGTGTTATATATATATATATATATATATATATATATATATATATATATATATATATATATAACCATTGCACCACAAGCCCTTCATATATATATATATATATATGATTGCTAATAACTTTACGAATAATAATGTTTGGTTCTTTTTGGTTTTATATTTGAAAATAATATACTATAACAAGTATTAATCCGCGATCATGATGCCTTGGACAAGAGAGGAAAAATATTTTTACTTATTTGGAGACAAAATCATTGAAAACCAGTGCAAGTAAAATTTCGCTGGAAGTTTAACTTAAACAATTATCCTAAGACGAACCAAAGTTATCTTTCTATTTCTTTGTTTTTTGTTTCTCCCTGATTCAAAAAATATAGGGTGTCTCAATATACATGGGCCCCATGTGACTGCTGATAACTCTCCGAAAAATAATGTTTTTTTTTTTTTTGGTTTCAGATTTGAAAATAGTATGCTATAACAACAATTAATTCTCGATAACAATGCCTTGGACAAGAGAGGAAAAATATTTTGCGTCACAACTTATTTGCAGACAAAATCATTCAAAAGTCTAAAAATAGATGCAATCCATTAGTATGATAATGATTCATTACTGAGGCAAGAAACTCAAAAAATAATTGCATGTCCTGGAAGCTGATATAATAACAATTAAAAAAACATTGATTTGATATCTCTAGCTCCGAGAATGCATTTTTATAGGACTTTTCCAAATGAGCTCCATTGTGTTTGTTTCAGTAATAAATCATTATCATATTAATCGGTTGCATTCATTTTGAGACTCTACACGCTCCCCCATGGGGGTGGAACACTCCGGCGAAAGAATTTTCGACTGCCGCTCGCATAATGCAAAGCTCTTCAAAAGAATTGAGCACTCTGGTAGCCGATAGGGTTTAAAAATGTAAACAAACGGACGCTGCTGCTGCTGCTGCTGCTACATAATACCTTATAATTCCCTGAGCCATTGTGGTACGCTTGTTGACCGAGCGGTCTGATACTAAGTCTAACGTAAAGTTGGGCGGGTTTCGATCCCAGCTTCAAGCGTCCTACATGTCTAGCTACACTGAAGAGTTGTGATACAACGAAACAGTCTGTCTGTGGATGACAATATATATATATATATATATATATATATATATATAAACGAAGACGTGCTTGTGGTGCAATGGTAATCGTCGTTGTAAATGAACATAACGACCCGAGTTCAAATCCTGGGTGAGACAGTTTGCATTTCACATAGTGCTAATACCTTTGAAAAAGATGTACATCCGATCACTATCACTCCAGTTATGGGAAAATAGTAGGGCAGAATGGGCTCTTTAACCTTAATGTGGCAACTAATATGAGAGACGGAAAGCTCTTCATTCAAAGTCCGCTTTAAAAATTGATCTTGTGTCACATGCCGCTCATTCTGGTCACACACACACACACACACACACATATATATATATATATGTATATAAGTGTAGTAAAGCCAATATATATATATATATATATATGTATGTATATTTAGGCAGCATTTCTTCGGTAATGCAAATTTCATTAAACATAATAGACATTTTATGCCTACATATTTTCTTTTGGATCCGTTCCAATTCCCGTATTACTTTTATCGTATTCGGGGGGGGGGGGAATTGATTTAGGTATTGTCCATAGTTGTATGTATCCCTAGTACTTTCTGCCCGACTTTGGGCCATCACCAGGGGAGAATCTGTTACAAAAGTGATGTAACTTTTGTTTTAGCAAATTACTACTGTGTAAGGACGTCTTTGCTGTTGGAGATTATGGCACTTGCTTTAAAATGTAATTCTGTAAATAGTGCCAGTAGCTAAAGACATTTAAGTACGTTAGCACTGGTTTGAAAATTAATTCTATTAAGTGTTGGTTGCAGGTTTCAAATATATAGTGCTTTGAGAATCTGAAGTTTTTGTTTATTATTTTGATGTTCGAGTATTGTTGTGTTGTCGGTGAGAATTTTTCGTAGTTGTGTTGTTGGGCATGAATGTTTTTCTAAATGCTAATGTACTTAAATGTCTTTAGCTACTGGCACTATTTACAGAATTACATTTAAAAGCAAACGCCATAATCTTCAACGACAAAGACGTCCTTACACAGTAGTAATTTGCTAATAAGCCAGACAAAAAAAAAAAAAAGAAAAAAGAAAGAAGCTGCTTTAACCATTATTAGTTTCTTGAAGAGGACCATAAAGTCTAAAACACGTGGAGAGCATAATTATATGAAATCAGAACTTAAGATACCACAATGAATTCATTTTAATATATATATATATTGTTACAAAAATTATTTCGTGAGTCAGGAACTAACCTACTACAGTTTCACCTAATCGGCTCATCAGGATACCATATCCCGATTTTTGTAACTTATTTGCTCTACTTAGTATTGAGCACTTTTTGTAGTTGTAGCTTAGCAACAATTTACGGTGTTTTTTTCTTTTGACCAATCGATTGTGTATCTGTTGATTTTTTTCAATTGATGTGACAAGGTTGGCCTTTTTTTTTTTTTCCAATATATGTTTTCAGCCCGTAGACAGTGATTCGTTGTATATTTTTATCTTTGAATTACTTGCGGTTTTTCCCCTACCGTAAGTGCTATTATTCAGTAAGTTATTTAATATATATATATATATATAAAGAAGTAATAGGCCTAATATGAATATTGGCTTCATTTTTTTAACGTTCCTCAACTTACTTCAACCTAATGTCATGGTAAGTGAAAAATTTTGTGAAAAAGAAAGGAAGAATTTAAAAAAAGTTTTTAAAGGTTTTTTTTTTTTTTTAATTTTCATATTTTTTAAAAAGAAATTTTAATTGGATTGATATCCTAAAATAAAAAAAAAGGGATCTAAAATGTACAGCGGGTGTAGCATATCCATTAATTTAAAGAATGATATCTGTTTCGCCAATGCTCTGGGAGACCTGGTTCAATCCCAGGTCACGTCATACCAAAGACTTTAAAAATGTTACTTGATACCTCCTTGCTTAACAAACATCAATATAAGGTTAAAGTGGAGCAATCCGAGGAAAGGAGTGGCGCGACCTCCCCTACACCTCAGTGTAGTAGCTATTGAAAAGGGAGCCTTCTGGTTGCCCTCGACTAAGGTCGCCAACTTTACTGTATATATATATATATATATATATATACATCAGTCTGTTTGTATCTATCTACCTATTTATCTATCAGGTAGGGGTGTCCTCGTGGTGTAATGGTTAAAGCGATGAACTGCGGAATCGTAGTACGCGAGTTCGTACTCCAGTCGCGCTATTATGTTCACTTTCGGGCAAATACCCTTGGGAAAGGTATGAACCCCCTTATTCTCCCTCCAGCTATGGGTAAATAGTAGGACGGACTAGGTTCTTCAGCCTTGTTGAGGCAACTAGTCTAGGCGAAGGAAAACTCTGAATTCAAACCTGTTAAACTCCGCTTAAAAATTGACCTTGTGTCATATCCTGCCCGAGCGGAGGGGTTGGTAAATAGTACCTATTTATCTATCAGAACGTGGAATAATTATATACGTATAAAATCATTTCATCTCTTTCTCACGTGTGTGTACGAAGTGTTTTAAAAAGCTTTTTATCCATCTATCTATCTATCTATCTATCTATTAACGCCTAAAAATGCGAAAGATATTATCTGTCTTTTAATGTTAATAATCCCGAAAAGGCGCTTACAAATCGGATAAACAACTCATGCTTATCTATCCACCCAGCCACCCGCAAAAACGGAAGTTAAAGTGAAATGCTGACCAAAAGAGACTGGATTACAAAATCTGCTTGAAAAAAAGGTAAAAAAATATTTGGGGCTTTGGGTGGGGGTAGATTTCATGTAAATTTTCTCCTCAGTTTTTATTACTCACCAGGTTTCGTAAACATCTGATTTTATTGGACTGTCTTGTAAGTCTGTGGGCTTAAGTGAAGGTACCGAACGAAAGGAAGCGTGCATGGTGTTACGGTTATAGGAGGGGTACGAAAATGAACCAGATTAACAGAGTTCGAATCGTAGATGAGATGTTTGCGTTTCAGTTTGCGCTAATGCTTTTATTTCCGTCGACTGTGAGTAAATCAAAGATACAAAATCAGCTATTTTAGAATTTGATAATTTTCGAAAATTTTCATCCAGTCATTTTCCCTGTGGCGTTATGACAAACGTACGTGGTATCACTGTAATAGAGTTCAAGCTCTAGTCGTGCAATTACGTTCACTTTCGAACTGAAAGAGTGACTGAAACAAGCTGACATAGATAGATAGATAGATAGATAGTGAGTACTTCCTGTAGCGTAATAACTTACGTAAGATTCTGCAGCTCCGAAGTAAGGGAGTTCAAACTCCAGTCACGCTATTACGTTCACTTTCAGATTAACACCCTTGTGAAAGGTACGAACCATCTTATCCTGCCTGCTATGGGTCAAAGAGTACCACTGAAGTTTTTCATCAAGGATGGTTTCAGCATTAGATAACCCACACTGGTTGATATGCCATTATATAAAGAAATAACACGATGTAAATATCCGACCTTAAAAACGCCAAAGAAAAAGAGAGGAAATATGCAAACTGCCATTGGTCTAATGAGTAGAGTCTTAGCCAATGGTCCTGGAGACCGGGGTTCAATCCCAGGGCGAATCATACCAAAAACCTCAAAAAATGGTACTTGATGCCGCCTTGCTTTGCACTTGTTATGGTACCCAACCTGCGGTCGGTAATAAACTCTTCCGTGACTATCAATACCGGGTTCTGTACTTATTCCCGGCGAACACTTGGCAGTCGGACTGACTTCTGACACTTTGTACATCTGTTGTATTATACTTCGTTGATATACTTTGTTCCACGCAAACCCAAGTTGTGTTATTCTTCCGGACCCTTTACTGGTCCACAACAACACTCAGCATTATAAGGTACAGATCAACGATAAAGTGGAGCAATCCAGAGAATGGAGTAGCACCTTCCTCTACACCTCGGTGTAATAGCTATTGAAAAGGGAGCCTTCGGGTCACCCTCGACCAAGGTCGCCAACTTTTACCTTATAAATTTGTGTGGTACAACATTCACCAGAAGAAAGGCACAAAGATCAACGTGTATAGAGCTAGAGTTCTTGCCGCCTCGTTTTGGCTCAGAGTCGAGGGTCACTTATTGTTATCACCTTCGATTCCTTGAGTGGTTCCACAAGCGCTGCCTCTACAGCATTCCCAGCAACTAGGAAAGTTTTTTCTTCAATAATATTAAAGTCTTTGAAAAGGCAGAGATCACTAACATCGAGACCATGCAATTGTGTCCTGTCCAGCTACACTGCTAGAACGGCTTGAAAAAAATCCTTTGGTGCTAATGGTCCACTCTTGTTGAGAATCACCACTAACCCTGTTGTCTCCGTAAACACCCGCAGGTCCATTCTCAAGGACACAAGGTGCATGAAGAGTAACTGCACTGACTTTATCAGTTACGAACGTGCCTGCCGTTGGCGTATACCTCTCCTTTCTTGAACTTCGTTCACGAAGCAAAGATATCTCGACGATGAGAACTTAAATCGCTCTAAACATGTATATATTTATTTACCAATCACTCCTCACGAGCTATTGCCCAGTCGGTTGGGGCTATAGAATACACTGACTGCACCTCTGCAGAGAGGTAAGACCCCCCCCCAATGAACGTCCGGCATGTGACACTAAACAGTCTAATGGTGATGTCCTAGTAATGCTGGGTCTTTGGGGAATACGGAGTACCCCTTCATTGCCATTGCTCCCAGGTCCACTCTGACCCGGTGTGGTATTACCTGAGAGGGCCCTATCAATGGGTTAAATAGAACTAAAGGCATACTTATGCTAAACTGAATTGTTTGATTAAACTGAATAGCTTGAAATAGAAATGTTCTTGGCAATTAAACCGTACTTACATTTAAACTGCGTGCTTATGCTAAACAGAAATATTTGAAATAGAACTGTTTTTTAACATTGAAACTGTATTTACACTAAACTGAATTGTTTGGCATGGAACTGTTTTGACATGGTAACTGTGTAACCAAATTCTGTACTTATACTAAACTGAATTAGCTGAATTAGAACTGAATAGCTCGAAAAAGAATATTTTTTCTCAATCAAACTGTACTTACATTTATATTGCGTGCTTATGCTAAACTGAATTATTTGAAATTAACTGTTTTTGTCATTGAAACTGTACTTTCACTAAACTGAATTGTTACATATTACTCCTTGAATAGTTTGGAATAGAAATGTTTTTGATAATTAAACTGTGTACTCATGCTAAACTTAATTGTTTGAAATGGAACTGGTTATTCACATAAAAATGGATTTAGCGTTATATAACCTACAAAGTTTGATATGCCATAAAACCCAACAAACCAAACCAAGCTCACGAGCTATATGTGACAACTTAATTTTACAAAGACATACCAAGGTTAAAGAATGCATTCTGCCCTACTATTTGTCCAAAGCTTAACTAATACTCTTGGGAGAGGCATGAACCCTCTTATCCTCCAGCTAGGGGTTAACTAGCATCATTGCTGTTTTTCGACAAAAATAGCTTTCGCATTACATAACCGATACAGGTTGATATACCATTAAATGAAGAAACCAAACCCTCAAAACCACGGAGAATTCTATGTGCCAAATTCCCAAGGACAGATTCTGGTTTGTGCATATACTGTTCGGTAATGTTGTCAAATTTTAGTTTCTTGCACAATTCCCGGTGGATTACCTTTCCCACCCAATTGTGTCTGCTCTTGTACTCTTTTTTTTGCTAGTTTTGCTACATTTATTTATGTCAACACATCAACTTTCTATTCTGTTAAGTATCACGAATTTTCGTTTGAATATAATTAATTTTTATGACGTTTACTTTTTGCTGCTTTTAGAAAAGATTAGTTTCTTTCTCGAGATTTCCGTTTCTTTGCTATGTCCAGATCTACTCGTGTTCAATCTTGCTAGTTTGTCGCCCGAAGAATCCGTACAGTTGTTTTTGTGGTCTCCAGATTATTATGGCTCTAACTACAATTTATATTCCTGTCTTCTTCATGTTCTGTTGCCTAGTCAGCTGGAGATGCTATAGAAGACACCAACTGCTCCTTCTTCAGAGGTGTAAGACTCCCCCTCCCCAACGAGTGGCCCAGTCGGCTGGGGCAGTAGAATACACCGACTGCTTCTCTGTAGAGGTGTTAGACCCCAATCCCAACGAGTGGCCCAGTCGGCTGGGGCTGTAGAATACACCGACTGCTTCTCTACATAGGTGTAAGACCCCCCACCAACGTGTGGTGGAGATCTTACCAACGAGTGGCACGGAGTGGTAGCATATGATATGTTTCTATCCATGGGTTAAATAGAGCTAAACTGTGAACTTGTGCTAAACTGAATTGTTTGAAATGGAACTGTTTTGACATTTAACTGTGTGTAAGCAAAAAACGAGACCTATACTAAACTGAATTGCATGAAATAGAACTGTTTTTATGTATAAAAATGGATTCGACATTATTTACAATGGTTGACTCGCCATAAAACCAAACAAAACTAAAATATCCATGTTCCATGGATTTCCTGTCCTCTTGCAAGGTCTAGGTATTTGTCGAATTATCATTTATTCATTCGTTTTCGTTTTGGCTGCCTCAGGATCGTATCGGCAACAAACTGGCAGTCATTAAACGCATGAACTCTTTGGCTATGCGGTTCAAACTTAGATCTATATATGTTTTCGCACTGACATATTTCCATCATCATCATTATCATATCGCGCTGGTAGCACGGATATCCCTGACCCTCTCTCGCCACTCCTCCCTATCGTTCATCGCCCTAGGTAGGTCTTCAGGACAACATCCTGTATCCTCACATAGCTGCTGAATGCATGTTCGTGCTGGTCGTCCTGCTTTTGCACGGCCATATGTGGGGGTCCATAAGAGTACATCTCTTATGAGTTCGTCCCTGCTTCTCCAGCAGTGTCCTGCATGTCTGGTTCGTCTAACTTGAATAGTTTTCGTGATAGGGGGCAGGTGGCCGTACAGTTGGTGTCTTGTGGGGTGTTGCCGCCAGGACTTGTTCAATATTGCACGTAGCATTCTTGTGTAATTGCCGTCTAGCTTCTTCTCCAGCCGTTTTGTTAGCGTCCATGTAGTGCACCCGTATAGCAGTATCGATGTGACTGCTGCCTGGAAGAAACTGCGTTTCATTTTATCGGTTAGGTCTGATTTCCATATAATCGATAGCCTATTGATAGCTGTCCATGATTTCATTAACCTCGTTTCGATGTCCTTTTCGGTTGATTCGACGCTGCTTCCTAGGTAAGTGAATTTGTCTACTAGTTTAAGAGGGGTTCCTTCTAGAGTGGAGTGGAGATGTTTATTTACTGTTTATTATAAATATATCAAAGTATATATATAAATTGGCATAATGGTTTGAGTGTTTGCAAGCAGTCCGAGAGACTGGGGTTCAATCTCAGGTTAAGTCATACCAAAGACTCAAAAAATGGTACTTGATGCCTCCTTGCTTGTCACTTAGCATTATACGGTACAGATCAAGGGCAAGTGGATAAATTCAAAGAAAGGAGTAGCGCCCTCCTGGAAATGTAGCCTTCGGATCACCCTCGACTACTGTCGGCTAACTTACTACTTACTATATATATATGTATATATATATGTTTAGATATCAGTATAAAACCATTTTTCGGAACCTTTACTTTTAGCGGGAATCGAACACAAAAAACAGAGCGGGAAGTGTAAACCTCTGCAGATTAAAAATTTTCTTATTGATAATTCTATTTTTCAGTGGAAAAGTATTTAAAGAACTGTCTCCTCTCACAGTGGCAGTGATTGTATGCCCGTAACTCACTAAAGGTCACACGAGGATTATAATTTCATTTTTTATTCAGGTCGGATGTGGCTGCCTATGTTTTCCCGAAGAGACAAGTCCGGTCTCTCTCTCTCTCTCTCTCTCTCTCTCTCTCTCTGTTATTTGCTTCGCCACCAGGGGGCGCTGAAATCTGAATTAACAGAAAGAAACTTATCTGTTTCCAACTGTGGGGGATCAAATGTTGACTGTCGACTCAGCAGCTTTTCATTGATTGTCAACATCTCCACAGATGGTGTGTTCAGATTTACTAAGCATTGGCGAAATCCCCTTAGGATGCTTACGGCACCTGCTGTTTTCTAAGTGGTCACCCATTTAGCCACAGAGTTAGCTAAGCGCAGTTTGACTACGGTGATCTCGCGGGAAGTGACATTTTCAGCTTGACTTTATTTTTACAAAGTCTAGCTTACTTTCTTTGCTCACTGGTATATAAACGTTCGAGGGTTATTTAATATAAATTAGTGAAATATCGAAGCCATCCTTGCAGAAAGACAGTAGAGGTACTATTTAACCCATACCTGGGGGGATAAAGGGGTTCATGCCTTTACTGAGGGTATTGTCGTTGGAACTCGAACCTGCGCACTACGATGTCGCAGTCCAGTATGCTAACGATTACACCATAGGGAGTCTTCATTAAGGCTTACTTTGTCGGGTTGAAGGGTCGCATGTTGTTTTACAGAACCAGCTCTTTCTAAGTAGTCTCCGGTGCGCGTTCGATCTATCTATCTATCTATCTATCTATCTATCCCAAGTCAACTAGGGCTGTAGAATACACCGACTGCTTCTCTGCAGAGGGGTAAGACCCTCTCCCCCAACGAGTATGATGGATATGACACTAAACAATCTGATGCTGAGGTTCCACTTATACTGGAGCTTTGGGGAATGCGGGGCACCCTTTCATTGTCACTGCTCCTAGGTCCACTCTAGCCCGGAGTGGTAGCACCTGATTGGGTCCTATTTATGGATCAAATAGAAGTAGACTGTATACTTATCTTAAACTGAATTACTTGAAATAGAACTGTTTTGACATGTAAACTGCGTACTTATACTAAACTGAATTGTTTGAAATAGAACTGTTTTGACATTTAACTGAGTTTGGACAAAAACTATACTTATACTAAATTGAATGGTTTGAATTAGAACTGTTTGTCTAAACTGAACAGCTTGAAATAGAAATGTTTTTGTCAATTAAACTCTGTACTAAAACTAAACTGAATTGTTTGAAATAGAACTGTTTGGACATTTAACTGTGTAAACAAAACTGGTATTTATACTAAACTGAATAACTTGAATTAGAACTGTTTGACTAAACTGAATAGCTTGAAATAGAAATGTTTTTGTCAATTAAACTGTGTACTTATGCCAAAATGAATTGTTTGAAATAGAACTGTTTATTTGTATAAACATGGATTTAGCGTTAAATAACCTACAAAAGTTGATATGCCATAAAACTAAAGAAATAATCAATCTATCTATCAACGTACATCCGTTTGTTCAGACATCTATCTATCTATCTATGTTGCAGTCCGGTATGCTAACCATTACACCACGAAGACTCTTCACTAAGACTGTCTTTGTCACGTAGACGGGTTGTTTTATAGAACCTGTTTTTTTTTCTAAGAAGTCCACGATACGCGTTTCGAACATAATCATCGCTGTTCAACTTCGGTGATGTTGATACGAAAAGCAAAGCGAGAAAAGGAGACGTAAGATTTGCAATGTGTTGAGAAGAGTTGCCAAGGAGACAAAAAACGATGGCAACTATAGAAAGGGTTATAAGAGAGAGAGAGAGAGAGAGAGAGAGAGAGAGAGAGAGAGAGAGAATGACTCGTTATAGTCGCCAAGATAATCTTGTTAACGATTACATCATAACGAGAGATTCAAATGATCTATCTATCTCTCTATCACAGTCTGTTCATATCTATCTATCTATCTATCTATCTATCTAAGCTTTTTCTTACTTACCCTCCCAGTCTCTTTCCCTCGGTATTTGTCAATCTATCAATGAACCTCTTTTCATATCTACCTTCTTTCTCTTCCTCTCCGCTTATCTATCTATCTATCTATCTATCTATCTATCTATCTCAGTCTGTTTCTTTGTCTATCTATCTATCTATCTATCTATCTATCTATCTATCTATCTATCCTAGCTTGTTCTTACTTACCCTCCCAGTCTCTTTCCCTCGGTATTTGTCAATCTATCAATGAACCTCTTTTCATATCTACCTTCTTTCTCTTCCTCTCCGCTTATCTATCTATCTATCTATCTATCTATCTCAGTCTGTTTCTTTGTATATCTATCTATCTATCTATCTATCTATCTATCTATCTATCTATCTATCTATCCTAGCTTGTTCTTACTTACCCTCCCAGTCTCTTTCCCTCGGTATTTGTCAATCTATCAATGAACCTCTTTTCATATCTACCTTCTTTCTCTTCCTCTCCGCTTATCTATCTATCTATCTATCTCAGTCTGTTTCTTTGTATATCTATCTATCTATCTATCTATCCTAGCTTGTTCTTACTTACCCTCCCAGTCTCTTTCCCTCGGTATTTGTCAATCTATCAATGAACCTCTTTTCATATCTACCCTCTTTCTCTTCCTCTCCGCTTATCTATCTATCTATCTATCTCAGTCTGTTTCTTTGTATATCTATCTATCTATCTATCTATCCTAGCTTGTTCTTACTTACCCTCCCAGTCTCTTTCCCTCGGTATTTGTCAATCTATCAATGAACCTCTTTTCATATCTACCTTCTTTCTCTTCCTCTCCGCTTATCTATCTATCTATCTATCTATCTATCTATCTATCTCAGTCTGTTTCTTTGTATATCTATCTATCTATCTATCTATCTATCTATCTATCCTAGCTTGTTCTTACTTGCCCTCCCAGTCTCTTTCCCTCGGTATTTGTCAATCTATCAATGAACCTCTTTTCATATCTACCTTCTTTCTCTTCCTCTCCGCTTATCTATCTATCTATCTATCTATCTATCTATCTATCCTAGCTTGTTCTTACTTACCCTCCCAGTCTCTTTCCCTCGGTATTTGTCAATATATCAATGAACCTCTTTTCATATCTACCTTCTTTCTCTTCCTCTCCGCTTATCTATCTATCTATCTATCTATCTATCTATCTATCTATCTATCTATCTCAGTCTGTTTCTTTGTATATCTATCTATCTATCTATCTATCTATCTATCTATCTATCCTAGCTTGTTCTTACTTACCCTCCCAGTCTCTTTCCCTCGGTATTTGTCAATCTATCAATGAACCTCTTTTCATATCTACCTTCTTTCTCTTCCTCTCCGCTTATCTATCTATCTATCTATCTATCTATCTATCTCAGTCTGTTTCTTTGTATATCTATCTATCTATCTATCTATCTATCTATCTATCTATCTATCTATCTATCCTAGCTTGTTCTTACTTACCCTCCCAGTCTCTTTCCCTCGGTATTTGTCAATCTATCAATGAACCTCTTTTCATATCTACCTTCTTTCTCTTCCTCTCCGCTTATCTATCTATCTATCTATCTATCTATCTATCTATCTATCTATCTATCTATCTCAGTCTGTTTCTTTGTATATCTATCTATCTTTCTATCTATCTATCTATCTATCCTAGCTTGTTCTTACTTACCCTCCCAGTCTCTTTCCCTCGGTATTTGTCAATCTATCAATGAACCTCTTTTCATATCTACCTTCTTTCTCTTCCTCTCCGCTTATCTATCTATCTATCTATCTCAGTCTGTTTCTTTGTATATCTATCTATCTATCTATCTATCTATCTATCTATCTATCTATCTATCTATCCTAGCTTGTTCTTACTTACCCTCCCAGTCTCTTTCCCTCGGTATTTGTCAATCTATCAATGAACCTCTTTTCATATCTACCTTCTTTCTCTTCCTCTCCGCTTATCTATCTATCTATCTATCTCAGTCTGTTTCTTTGTATATCTATCTATCTATCTATCTATCTATCTATCTATCTATCTATCTATCCTAGCTTGTTCTTACTTACCCTCCCAGTCTCTTTCCCTCGGTATTTGTCAATCTATCAATGAACCTCTTTTCATATCTACCTTCTTTCTCTTCCTCTTCGCTTATCTATCTATCTATCTATCTATCTATCTATCTATCTATCCTAGCTTGTTCTTACTTACCCTCCCAGTCTCTTTCCCTCGGTATTTGTCAATCTATCAATGAACCTCTTTTCATATCTACCTTCTTTCTCTTCCTCTCCGCTTATCTATCTATCTATCTATCTATCTATCTGCTTGTATAACTCGCTCTTTTTATCTATCTATCTATCTATCTATCTATCTATCTATCTAAGTCTATTTGTATGTATGTATGTATGTTTATTCTGCTCCTAATAGTCAGCTAGACTTGCAGACCCACTTATTACCAATAGTGTGTTTGACCCTCACCGGTTGCATCTAATTTACATCCTATCCCAAAATCCAAGCCGTGCTAACAATACGTGGCGTTTTAGGAAATGGAATCGGCGGTCGAAGTTCAAATCCTAGTTATGGTAGTATGCGTTTCACTTTACGCTCATACCTTTGAAAAATGCACGAATTCATCTATTATCCTATCAGGTATGATTAAAGAATTGGACAGCTCATGTTCTTTAGTATGGCAACCTATCTAAGAGAAGGAAAACTCTCAATTCAAATCAGTCGTCGTCCGCTCAAAAATTAAACTTTTTGTCGCATCCTGCTCAGGAGGAGAAGGGTTTGGTAAGTACTTTTTCCCATTCTGTGAAAAACAGAGAAATGCGCAGAGTGCTGTATCTGTTCATCCATCTCAGGTAGAGCAGAAGGTTTGGCGTGATTTTGTTTTATGGCACGTCAACCGTTATCGGTTTTTTAAATGCCAAATCCATTTTTATACATAAAATCCGCTCTATTTCAAACAATTCAGTTGTTAAGTATAAGTATATTTTTTTTGTTTACTCATAGTTAAAAATCAAAACGGTGTGGTTTAGAATTTACTGGTAATTACTTTTTGCTTTTAATTTGTATATATATATATATATATATATATATATATACTCTTACATGTGCATGTTTGTTTCCATTTTTGTGTGTGTATAATTTGTCTTATTTAACGTCAGCTTGAATTTATCCATGAAGTTTTTTCTTTTTTTTTTTTTTGAAGTAATGTGTAATCGTTAGTTTGATACATGGGCATGTTCTTTGACGAAACCAACAAGCTGGAAACATACACGTATGTAAGAACGAAATAAATAATTCTTTAAAAATATATATTTGTCACCCTCAAAAAATTTTTTTCCCGTCCTATATGGGTTAATTTTTTCAAAAACAAGTTAAGCACAATACTGTTCTTATTTATTATACTAAATACAAATCTTCCTCAGTAACTTTGACCTTTGTATAACCAGATATCTTTTGAAAAATTGATCTGAAGGTGTTTTTCTTCTTTGGTACTGAGCATGACTAAAACGTTTTTCCAAAGTTACATTATACTACAACTTGAACTCACAATAGACTCTATTGTGTTGAATTACTGCTTGCTAGATACTACCTAACCGGCACATTGGCCTAGTGGGTAGAGTGTTCGTCAACGGTCCGGGAGACCTGGATTCAATCCCAGATCGCGTCATACCAAAGATTTGCTCAGCAATAAAAGGTACATATCAAGGGTAAAGAGGAGCAATCCAGAGAAAGGAGTAGCGCCCTCCCCTACACCTTGGTGTAGTAGCTATTGAAAAGGGAGCCTTCTGGTCGCCTTCGACTACGATCGCCAACTTTACGACTTTTAGATTCTACCTGTTTAACCTATGCAGAGGATAATTTTATAGGTCATCAGCTTGCGTGACTGGAAGCTGACTGCTCCAAGTATTGCTGTACAAATGAACCAATGTGAAAAAAATGTGTCAGACTCTGTGAAGTTGGCCTATACGGTAGAACTGCTGTCAAGAAACCACTGCTGAGGAAGCAAAACAATGTCAAAAGGCTCCTGTGGGACAAGGCACATAAAGACTAAACAACAGAGCTGTGGGATAAAATCCTTTGGACTGAAAAATCAAACTTTGAAATGTTGGGATCAAATAGGAGGGTCTATGTACGGGGAAGAGATGAAACCCACTTTTATCATTAAGGTTTTCGGACTATTGTCTTCGCCTTTATTGTTATTTCCACAACGTTTCGGTCGACATGTCCTCCGGACTTCTCTAGGTGTTTGTCGAACTCGGGAACTTACACGGAACTTCGAACTACGTTCTTTATTGAATCCACGGGGGTCGCCTGTTCTGATTCCATTAGCCATAACTGGGCACAAGTGTTAAGAATTCCTGTATTGTTACTCGCTAATAATCAGGATTGAATCTACTGCCTTCAGATGATTGTGTCCTTAAAAGCTTATGGAACCAACGCCTATAACCGTTACACTATGTGTCCTGCTGGACAGTTTAGAGTGAACTGAATGTTCTTACTTGTTCTACTATTATGTATAATTTTTTTACCTGTTCTCATATTACAAATAAACAATAAAGATGAAGACAACAGTCCGAAAATCCTTAATGATAAAAATCATCAAGTGTCGTCTCAGAAATTCAGACAACTGTGATCCACTGTATTACACCAACTGTAAAGCATAGTGGAGGCTCTGTAATGGTACGTGTGTGGGGGTGTGTTTTTACCGTTTGCAAAATCACCAGGTAAAAGGCAAATTGAATCAGATCGGCTATCACAGCAAAATGCGGCATCACACGATTCCACCTGGAACGTGGCTTATGGTTCAAGATTTTCTACTCATGCAAAATAATGACCCAAAGTATACGAGTAAATTCTGCCAGAGGCACATTAAAAGTCAAGAGGAACAGCATGTCCTTCAACCGATGTCTTGGCCGGCGCAATCAGCGGACTTAAATCCTATTGAACTGGTGTGGGATAAACTTGACCGAAAAGTCAGAGCGAAACAAGTTGCGAGTGCGGCTCAACTCTGGCAAAGCTGGGCAGAATTATCTTCAGTCTATCTCCAGTCTTTGGTGGAAAGAATGCCGAGAATCTGTGAAGCAGTGATAGCGGCCAAAAAGAGTCATTTTGATGAATCAAAAGTTTAAAAAGTATTTTGTGTTTTTTGTTTTAATTTGTATTTAATGTGGTTCTGGAAGACTTGTATTTCGCTTAATAGATAAAACTATTGGGGTACGGAACTTGTTTCATTAAAAATAACACTTTTAGGGTGGTTGTTTGGTTGTTCGGGTTTTATGGCATTTCAGCCTTTGTAGGTTATTTAACGCCAAATCCATTTTTATGAAAAAAGTTATATTTCAAGCAATTCAGTTTAGCATAAGTTCGCAGTTTAAATGTAAGTAAAGTTTAATTGTGAAAACCGTTTCTATTTCAAACAATTCAGTTTAGTCAAGCAGTTATAATTCAGCTAATTCAGTTTAGTGTAAGTAGTTTCACTGCCAAAAAAAAAGTTCCATTTCAAATATTTCAGTTTAGCATAAGTACGCAGTTTAAATGTAAGTACTGTTTAATTGTCAAAAACATTTCTATTTCGAACTATTCAGTTTAGTCAAATAATTCAGTTTAGCATAAGTATGCCGTTAATTCTATTTAATCCATAGATAGGGCCCTATCAGGTGCTACCACGCCAGGCCAGAGTGGACCTGGGAGCAATAATGGGGTACTCCGCATTCCCCAAAATTCACCATCAGAGTGTTTAGTGTCATATCCAGGACACTCGTTGGGATGGGGTCTTATCCCTCTGTTGGGGTGCAGTCGGTGTATTCTATAGCCCCAGCCGAATGGACAAACACTTTTAGGATAAGAAATAAAAAAAATTGAGAGTGGCCAAATACTTTTAATCGGGGGGGTACATGAACATTGATAATTGAGTGACTTTATCAAATATCAGCAAAAGATCATTGTTTATGAGCGCCTAATTAAACAGATGTTTATATAAATACTAAACTTGGTCTAACACGGCAAAAGGTAAAAAAGAATGAAATAGAATGCTGGCGTTATTTAATATTTGATGTGGAAAAGCTAGTTGGTTTTGAAAAGCAGTTGCAATTCTA
>OY757942.1:45191844-45199344 GCA_963585895.1 Sepioteuthis lessoniana | reverse complement strand
GATGGCTGATAGAGAGAGGGGGGGAATCTGTGTTACCTATGTGACTTGATGATGACGGTCCTCTTTCTGTCGGTTTGGTTTTGGTTTGGTTTCTTTGTTTAATAACCTCTGTTGGTTATTTAATGCCAAAGCCATTCTCCGAGAAGAAAGTGGTACTATTTAACCCATAGCTGGGAGGATAAGGGGATTCATACCTTTCGCAAGGGTATTTGCCAGAAAGTGAACGTAAAAGCGCGACTGGAGTACGAACTCGCGTACTATGATTCCGCAGTCCAGCGCTTTAACCATTACACCACGAGGACACCGCCACTCTTTCAGTCGGTAAAAGGCAAGAAATCTTGCGTACGCAATTATAGGTCCGGCCAGTACCATGTAAAAAAAACAAATTTGGAGAGAATATGGATCATGAAGTAAAGGCCATTGAATTAAGGGATTTCCGAATCAAGAATTATTCAGCTCGTCAACCCGTGATGCGATAGAAGATTGGCGCCGGAAAGTAAATCTCGACAGTTAGTTGGTCGTTTTATGGCATATCAACCTTTGTAGGCTGTAATGCCAAATCCATTTTAAAACAAATAATCAATTCTATTTCAAACCATTCAGTTTAGCACGAGTACACAATTTAATTGTCAAAAACATTTCTATTTCAAGCTATTCTGTTTAGTCAAACAGTTCTAATTCAGCTAATTCAGATTAGTATAAGATTTGTTTAGTATAGATTTTATTTACACAGTTAAATGTCAAAACAGTTCTATATTAAAAAAAATCAGTTTAGCGTAAGTACTGTTTCAATGTCAAAAACAGTTCTATTTCAAACAATTAAGTTTAGTATAAGTACGCAGTTTAAATGTTAGTACACAGTTTAATTGTGAAAAACATTTCTATTTCAAGCTATTCATTTTAGTCAAATAGTTCTTATTTAAACAATTCAGCTTGGCATATGTATGCAGTTTAGTTCTATTTAACCCATAGATAGGGCCCTATCAATGCTACCACTCCGGGCCAGAGTGGACCTGGGAGCAATGGCAATGAAACGGTGCTCTGCATTCCCTAAAGGTCCAACATTACTGGAGCCTCACCACCAGATTGTTTAGTGTCATATCAGGACACTCATTACGGGGGGTAATAATCCTCTGCAGAGGTGCTGTCGGTGTATTCTACAGCCCCAGCTGACTGGGCAGAAATCTCGAGGGATACCTTGAAAGAGAATTATATATCACTCTACCAGTCTAATAGGCCATGGGAGAGGAAATGGGCACTGCCAAATCTCCGTTATCTTTAAAGATCTAACGAAAGAGAAGTACTTGCCATAGCATGTCAATAAAGAATTGTTACGGAAAACATCCACGAAAACTATTTATTACCTATAGTATGGCACAAATCCACTAATGTTGAGCACTTAACATTCATTTCCGCGTGGAAAACTGCCGCTTAGCTGTTATATTTAAGAAGGTAAAAATAAAATAGCTTGTTGGATGGAAGGTTTAACCTCTGCTGCCATACCATCCATATGTAACTTTGATATCGAGGTCTATATAATGAAATAGGAGGTATCAGTTTCTTACAGGTCAAGCATACGGATACTCGTCCACCGATTGCAAAAATTCCCGACAAAAAATGATGACTTTGCGTCAACAAATAATTTTCTGCCGTTGAAAACTTGCTAAACTCACAAAAATATTTCTCTCTCTACTTTCTTTGAGAATTGATAGGAGGTATTACTTTCGGATCAAGTTCAGTCGGATGGGGCTGTAGAATTCATCGTCTGTATCTTTGCTGAGGGGGTAAAAACTCCCCACTACGAGTGACCAGGATATGATGCAAAAATATCTGATTGTAAGGGTCCGGTAATAGACAGCCAAGTTGGTTGAGGCTGTAGAATACACCGACTGCATCTCTGCAGAGGGGTAAAGAAAACAACGAAACAATCAAAACATCCTGGATACGACACTAATCAACCTAATGGTGAGGCTCCAGTAATGCTATAGCTTTGGATAATGCAGAGCACCCCTTTATTGCCATCGCTCTCTGGTGCACTCTGGCCTCAAGTGGTAGTACCTGATAGGGTCCTATCTATGAGTCAAATAGAACTGTTTGACATCTAAACTGTGTACTTAGGCTAAACGAAATTGTTTAAGATAGAACTGTTTGATCATTTATCTGTGTACAAACAAAGCTCCAGTATAACTGGAACCTCACCATCATTGTTCAGTGTCATATCCAGGACACTCATTGGAGCGGTCTTACCCCATCTGCAGAAGTGCTGTCGGTGTGTTTTACAATCCCAGCCGACTGAGCAAGCTTGTATTGCTAATTGAATAGAAAATTTTACAGAAAATCGTTCTGCTATTTTTTTTTTTTTTTTGTTATTTCACTCACACATACATAGCATAAAAGAACTTTCCTTCACACACATTACAAACAAAGACGCACCGACCAATTGTCAAAATAGTTAGAGTGTTCGCCAATGGCCCGAGATACCGGGGTTCAATCCCAGGTCGAGTCTAACAAAGACTCAAAAAATGGTACTTGATGTAGCCTTGCTTAACAGTCAACATTATAAGGTAAAGATAAAGGGTAAAGTGGAACAATCCAGGGAAAGAAGTAGCGCCCTCTACAACACCTCGGTGTAGTAGCTATTGAAAAGGGAGCCTTCGAGTCAGTCTTGACTACGGTCGCCAACTTTACCTACTGTCACGTGATATCCCGCGGAGACGATAGAAATAAGATTAATATTATCCTCCCGTTGGAATGAACAGTGGCAAACCGTTAAGAAAGAATGTAGGTCACAGAGGGGATATCAACAGATGTTGGTACTTAGTAACCTCAGGTCGCTGGACACCGGAAGGGAGAAGGAGAGAGAAGCCAAATGATTGGCTGGGACCCTAAAACGGAAGTGGCACCTTCTCCCCGGTCGGCGAAAAAAACGAGAAGAAAAATCAGTTATTGGAAGGGGCTCGTGGCAGACAGACCCATAGCCATTACTCCGGGTGAAGAAGACAAAAACATATCTTGGACACGAGGGACCCATGTTCTTCAAGCCAGTGTTAAAAATAGCATAAAGTCTATTAGCCCGTGAAAGAAGAAAGATTCTCCAGTGGAACCCCGTCGAAAAATAAGATAAGTAACTTTGGGACTATTTCTCCTTTATACCCAAATTTTATATACCACCCCCTCTCTCTCTCTCAATTTGAAGAAACACGAAAGAACAGGAAAGAAAAGAAAGACATTTATGTTCATGGACTGTTAAATTATTATATGTTTTGACACTTTGAAAGTGTATATAATTGTAATAAAAGATTCATGTATTTTAATGTCACCACGTGGTCTAAGTTGTTCTTTGCCGTAGCTTCTACGAATTTGTTACCTCATGCTTCCTTTTCAGCTTCTATTCGCCTTATGTTATCTTGCTTAGAATTGTCCTATAAATTCCTTTAAAAATATCACACGGGAAACCGGAGTTGCCGACTACTACAATTTAATATTATTATGACTAAAACCTATAGGTCCATATCTTCTGTTGTCTAGGGGAGGAAGTTTAGTGGCCTTGGTGGGTGTGTGGATAGTGTGAAATTTGGAACCCCTTGCCAGCGGCGGTCAGTCTGGCCCTAAATTAATCCCTCACGTAATATGCCAGGTCTTATATGCCTGAGAGAAAAACTCTGAACGAGGACTTATTCTATAGGGGATTCAAGTGCCAACCTGCCCTGTTTTCACACGGGCAAAAATAAAGTCCCGTTTTGGGATTTTAGTCAATTTGCCGTCACACTACTTACATACACACATTTCACATAGAAGTTGGGAGCAGAAAAAAGACTTTCCTAAATACACAATTTACGTGTACACACACAACACACACACACACACATAGACAAATGTAGTATAAAAGAAATTTCCTTCATATACATATTTCACTGGGACATATAAAAGACTTCATATTTCACTGGGACATACAAAAGACTTTCCTTCATATACATATTTCACTGGGACATATAAAAGACTTCATATTTCACTGGGACATACAAAAGACTTTCCTTCATATACATATTTCACTGGGACATATAAAAGACTTCATATTTCACTGGGACATACAAAAGACTTTCCTTCATATACATATTTCACTGGGACATATAAAAGACTTCGTATTTCACTGGAACATACAAAAGACTTTCCTTCATATAAATATTTCACTGGGACATATAAAAGACTTCATATTTCACTGGGACATATAAAAGACTTTTTCAATATAGAGACTTTACACCCACACGTACATTATATAGACACGTTTCGTTGAGACGAACGTAACACATGAAGTCATTCTTACATACACATATTTCAAACACTTCTCATACGCAGTGTACAAGACGTCCATAGAATAAAATAACTTTCTTTAATTCGCTAAGCGCCTTTGGTGGTGTAATAAGGCACCTTTGGTGGTGTAATGGTTAGCAAGCACGACTAGCAAACCTACACGAATGAGTTCGAGTCTCATTGCCCCTTTCATATGGCCTTGTGCCACATCGAAGCAAAAAGCTTAGTAAATTACAACTTTCTTTAATTCACACATTTTACACAGACTTAGGTAGTATAAAAACGCATTCCTACATGTACACATTTCACACACGAACTTTCCTGCATACATACATTTCACATACTCAGTCAAAGCATAAAACATTCTTTGATAAACATGTATTACACACACACAAATACACATTCACCGGATAGAAAAAAAAAACAACTTTTCTACGTTGACACATTTTACACACACATAATCAGGATAAAAAGAAGTTTCCCATATGCAAACATTCTACCCATTTTTGTATCACCTTCTTATCTAGCTCCCCCCTCAGTGGGAGTTTGGTGTGGTTGGCTTTTATGGCATATCAACCATTGTAGGTTATTTAATGCCAAATCCTCTTTATACATATATATTAAATATATAGGATTTGGTTGGGTTGGGTTTTATGGCATATCAACCATTGTAGGTTATTTAATGCCAAATCCTCTTTATACATATATATTAAATATAAATTATTTGGTTCGGTTGGGTTTTAAGGCATATCAACCATTGTAGGTTATTTAATGCCAAATCCTCTTTATACATATATATTAAATATGTATGATTTGGTTCGGTTGGGTTTTAAGGCATATCAACCATTGTAGGTTATTTAATGCCAAATCCTCTTTATACATACATATTAAATATATAGGATTTGGTTTTTTGGCTTTTATGACAAATCAACCATTGTAGGTTATTTAATGCCAAATCCTCTTTATATATATATATATATATATATATATATATATATATATATATATATATATATATAATTGAGTATATATGATTTGTTTGGGTTGAGTTTTATGGAATATCAACTATTGTATGTTATTTAATGCCAAATCCTCTTTATATATATATATTAGATATATATTATTTGTTTGGGTTGGTTTTATGGCATATCAACCATTGTAGGTTATATAATGTCAAAACCTCTTTACACACACACACATACACACACACACACATATATATATATATATATATAATTGAGTATATATGATTACTTTGTGGTTGGGTTTATGGCATATCAAGATAGCAGGTTATTTAATGCCAAATCCTCTTGATATATATATATATATATATATGATTTGTTTAGGTAGGGTTTTATGGCATATCAACCATTGTTGGTTATTTAATGCCGAATCCACTTTATATATATATGTATTAGATATATATTATTTGGTTGGGTTGGGTTGGGTTTTATGGCATATCAACCATTGTAGGTTATTTAATGACAAATCCTCTTTACACATATATATTAGATATATATTATTTGGTTGGATTGGGTTCTATGGCATATCAACCAGTGTAGGTGATTTAATGCCAAATACTCTTTATATATATATATATATATATATATATATATATATATATATATAATTAAATATATATGATTTGTTTGGGTTGGGTTTTATGGCATATCAACTATTGTATGTTATTTAATGGCAAATCATCTTTACACATATATATTAGATATCTCTATAGTCATCCACAGACAGATCTGTTTCGTTCTATCAGAACTCATCAGCGTAGCTAGACAGTATCTTCCCGTAGCTGGGATCGAAACCCGGTTGACTCAAACGTCAAACCAAAGCTTCTAATCATTCAGCCACGAGGAGATATTAGCTGCGAAGTACATTTTAAACGGTTATGAATCACAATTACTATTGTTTACATACATCCGTTCAACGGTAGCCGAGACCTCAATTCAAACGAAGAGGCTTGCAATAGTTGCTAATGGCAACACGATTACTTCTTCGCCAGATATATATTATTTGGTTTGGTTGGGTTTTATGGCATATCAACCATTGTAAGTTATTTAATTCCAAATCCTACTTATACAAATATATTAAATATATATAATTTCGTTTGTTTGAGTTGTGTTGCGTATTAACCCTTATAGATTATTTAATGATAAAACCTCTTTATGCACATATCTTAAATATATTGGGTTTGGTTGGGTTGGGTTTTTATGGTATATCAACTATAGTAGGTTTTTTAATGCCAAATCTTCTGATTATTATTGCATTAAATATATATTTGATTCATAAACTCTTATTGTTGATGACATTCTTAAACAAACCTGAGTTTTTTTTGTTTTTTTTCGCATACAGTTAAATAGTTTCAAATATTGCTATAAAAGTGTTCAAATTTAACATCAGTCATTTGTTTGCACATAATTTGTTCTAATTGACCCATTAATAGAACACTATCAGGCGCTACTTCTCCGAGTCAGAGTAGACCTGGGAGCGATGGCAATGAAGGGGTACTCCACATTCCCCAACTCTCCAAGTGTGAAGCCTCACCCTCATATGGTTTAATGTCATATCTAGGACACTTATTGGTGAAGGTTTTACCCTTCTGCAGAAATACAGCCGGTGTATTCTACAGCCCCAGCCAACTGGGGAATTTAAACAATTGCTTGATATTAAAGAAAATTATTTGTATTAGATAGCAATACTTGAAACTTTTTAACTGAGTTGAAACAAATTCCTAATATACTGGAGAAGCAAGGACAATGGGAGGCAAATGACCGGACAGCTATTAAGTAAAAAATAAAGTCGGCGACCTTAGTCGAGGGTGATCCGTAGGCTCCCTTTTCAATATCTACTAAATCGTGTTGTAAGGGAGAGTGCTACTCCCTTCCTTGGATTGCTCCACTTTACTCTTGATCGATACCTTATAATGCTAAGTGTTAAACAAAGCGGCATCAAGTACCATCTTTTGAGTCTTTGGTATGACTCGACCTGGGATTGAAACCCGGTTTATCGGACCATTGTCGAACACTCTACTCATCCGCCCCACAATAGTTGTACGGCCACTTACCTCCCATCTCAAAAACCATTCAAGTAAGACGAACAAGGCATACAAAACACTGCTTGGGAAGCAATCATGAATTCATAAGTGATGTTCTTCTATGGATCTTTACACATAAACCT
>OY757942.1:45086844-45186844 GCA_963585895.1 Sepioteuthis lessoniana | reverse complement strand
GAAATACCACGCACATTTAAAATTGTCATCTTACCAAATTATTGGTTTCTTAGTTTAATGGCATGTCAACCTTCGTGGGTTATTCAATGCCAAAGCTTGTCCAGTCGGCTGGGGCTGTAGAATACATCGACTGCATCTATGCAAAGGAGTACAACCTCTCCCCGACGAGTGTCCTTATATGACATAAAACAAATCTGATGGTGAGGTTCCAGTAATGCTGGAGCTTTGGGTAATGCGGAGTACCTTTTCATTGTCATCACTCCCAGGTCCACTCTGACCCGGAGTGATAGCACCTGATAGGGTCCTATCAGTGGGTTAAATAAAACTAAACTGCGTGCTTGTGCTAAACTGAATTGCTTGAAATAGAACTCTTTTGATATTCAACTGTGTGGACAAAAAACTATACTAATACTAAACTGAATTGTTTGAAATAGAACTGTTTTTGAAAATTAAACTGCGTAATTATGTTAAACTGAATTGCTTGAAATAGAACTCTTTTGACATTTAACTGTGTGGACAAAAAAACTATACTAATACTAAACTGAATTGTTTGAAATAGAACTGTTTTTGAAAATTAAACTGTGTAATAATGTTAAACTGAATTGCTTGAAATAGAACCAATTATTTATATAAAAATAAATTTGGCATTAAATAACCTACAATGGTTGATATGTTATAAACCCAAACAACCAACCAACCAACCAAACAAACAAAGAAAAAAACAAGCATAATGTTAAACAGTGAAACTTGAAACCATTTAACTGTGTGCATACAAATGATTAATATTAAATTGAATTATTAGTGTTTGATAAGAATACTTGAAACCATTTAACTGTGTGCATACAAATAAGCTCTTAAAACTCATTGAAAAATCACGTTATGAACAAACTATTTGCTCTCAAATCATCGATATATAAACAGGATTTGTCATTAAATAACCCATTAGGGTTGATATGCCATAAAACACCAACCAGCCAAGCAACCAATCAAAAGTGGAAACAGCAGATTTTGATGGATATAAAGTTGATTTGTGTACGTTTACCCAACCCCTCCATACGAGCAGAATGTGTCACAAGATCAATTTTTAAAAATTTGATAACCTAAAATAAGAAATATAAAATTTTCATGAATACAGTATTTTCTATATCTGGTTTAGCTAAGCGTTTCTTGCACGAACGTGATTAGAAAATCTATTTTTCTATCTCTTCTCCCAGCGCACATGATGTGGCGTCATCACATACGTCACCAAATTTTAGATCGTATATTCATGCTATCGCTTCTCACGACTGTTTACATCGTCACCATATAAAACTTTATCGCGAACGTAAAGTTTAATAGCAGATTGAAAAAGATTTCTAAAGTTATTACAAAAGCGTTATCCCAAAACTTTAAGCGGAGTCCACTTAAGTGCAATTGACTGGTAGTGACCTTTGAGGCTGTTTGAAAGTTTGGAGGATTGTAAAGTTAAGTGTCTAAAATCCTAAAAGTTAGAAGATAGATTTTAACTCTAAATCAGTTAACCCAAAGGGGCCGAAAGCTGAAAACATCCATTCATTTCCATCTATGGTCCAGGCTAATTCTCGGCTATTTTTTATAGGTTTGGTTTATTTGCTTAGTGGCATATCAACCTTCGTAGGTTATTTAATACCAAGGCTATTCTCCTACAAGAACGTTGTGGTACTATTTAACCCATAGCTGGGAGGATAAGGGGGTTCATACCTTTCCCAAGGGTATTTGTCCAAAAGTGAACATAATAGCGCGACTGGAGTACGAACTCGCTTACTACGATTCTGTCGTCCATCGATTTAACTATTACACCACGAGGCCAACCCCTATTTTTTATTATTGATATGAGTTGCTTAAGATGAAAAAGAAATATATACATATATACTTCCATGAAGACTGTTGTTCATCCAAGCCACAAAGAACATGAAACGACATCAGAAAAGAACTGACCACCAACCGAAGATGTGAAAGAGACTAGATGGGAGATGGCCATTCAATAAAAACCTATGCACCTCTAAAAGGAGGTCTCGTGGTGTAAGGATCCCCGTTCTTGGAAATGAACACGGCGATCCGAGTTCAAATCCTCAACGAGACTGTATTTCACATCGCGCTGATGACCTTGGGAAAGATATGAATCCAATTTACCTACTTCCAGCGATGGACAAACAATAGATCAGACTATGCTCTTCAGCCTTACTTAGGCAACCAGTTTAGGA
Source organism: Sepioteuthis lessoniana (assembly GCA_963585895.1). Taxonomy (NCBI): domain Eukaryota; kingdom Metazoa; phylum Mollusca; class Cephalopoda; order Myopsida; family Loliginidae; genus Sepioteuthis; species Sepioteuthis lessoniana. Next base: position 45,184,622 of record OY757942.1, on the reverse strand, counting down.
GAAGGAAAACCCTGAACCAAAACCTGTTAAACTCCCCTTAAAAATTGATCTTGTGTCACATCCTGCCCGAGTGGAGGGGTTGGTAAATACATCATATATCACTGAAAAATTTTTTGTTCGTATATAAGTATATATGAATGTAACGATCACGTCGCCAAAGATGTAATATAATGGCCAAGGGATTTCGGTTTATGCCTTTGGATTTAGTTAGGCTGAGAACCTTTCGGCTCATTGCATAGGTTACTTAGGTGCAGCATTAACACAGGTGTTCACGCACGCGCGGGCGGAGCGAACGTGTCACTCAGAGATGTCACAATAGCCCACATTGGAAGCTGGGTTACGGAGAGCGGGTGACGTCACGCACCGGAAGAGAGCGGAGGATTTTGGGAGATTTTGAAAAAGTCAGAGAGTTGAGACTAGACACCGGACGAGTTGAGATGAGACCTGCCTCAGGGGAAGACGGTTGGTTTTCGCTTGCTCGCGGAGACCTTTGTGGCGGGTGCCACACGTGTTGGTGGGAGGGAGATGAAAAAGCCAGAATAGAAAGAATGTGTATCTCTCTTCCTTACGTCGAAACCTTTAACTCAAAGGTAATAAAAGGTTTCGTACCTGAACAGAGAAGTCGTTACGTGTTTTTCGAATTTCGAGATTCCTATGTTCTATGTTATATATGTAATGAACATCCCATGTACATTGCCCATATTCATGTATATAGCTATGGTACAAAGAGACATATCATAATGAAATTATCCTAATGTTACGTTTCGCTCTGGCCAAACAAACGACAACACGTAAAATATATAACAATATATATTTATCTTCTCGACGGACGCTTGTGTGAAGTAGGAGTAATCAGGAGAGGTATTAGAATCGTTCGTCTATGAGGCTTGGACTCTTCGATGTAAGTAGACGATGGCCGAGAAAACGCACACGGGGCAACGACGGAACAAGCTTTCGTGAACAGCGGAATTTTTCACTCTCTTCCGTTCAATTCGTCGGCCTTATATTACCATCAAACTCCCACGCGGAGATATGGACACGTCTCCACGCCCCCACGATCTCTTCCCATAACTGGCCATCGGAATATGCACTTCCGCCGTCTTTGGAATGGCATGTTTGATCGTCATCGAGCGGAAATAGGTCACTCTCTTCCGGTGCATCACTTTGTGACGGGACGGTGGGATTTTTACCTTGTCCCATATTGTCAGTCAAGTTGTATTTTACACTAGAGAAATTTAATTGAAATTTTCTCCAAAAAATAGATTAATTCCCAAACCGATTTTGTTTCTAAATGTTAATTAGAATCCTTAACTCGTTTCCTAAATAGGGGCGCCAATATCATCATGGACAGCCGTTAACTATGAAATGCTAATTAGAATCCTACACTCATTTTCTAAATAGGGACACCAATATCATCATGGATTACTGTTAACTATAAAATGCTAATTAGCACTCCTTCCTAAATAGAAGCATCAATATCATAACGGACAGCTGTTAACTATGAAAAGATAGAATCATTCACTCCTTCCTAAATAGAAGCACCAATATCATCCTGGACAGCCGTTAACTATGAAATGCCAATTAGCACTCCTTCCTAAATAGAAGCCTCAATACCATCATGGACAGCTGTTAATTATGAAAAGGTAATTAGAATCCTTCACTCCTTCCTAAATAGAAGCACCAATATCATCATGGACAGCCGTTAACTATGAAATGCCAATTAGCACTCTTTCTTAAATAGAAGCATCAATATCATTATGGACAGCTGTTAAATCTGAAAACGTAATTAGAATCCTTCACTCCTTCCTAAATAGAAGCACCAACATCATCATGGACAGCCGTTAACTATGAAATGCCAATTAGCACTCTTTCTTAAATAGAAGCATCAATATCATTATGGACAGCTGTTAAATCTGAAAACGTAATTAGAATCCTTCACTCCTTCCTAAATAGAAGAACCAATATCATCATGGATCGTCGTTTCTAAGGAAACCCAACGGCTTTTTGGGTCTTCTTGTATATAACAAAAATTTTCATGAATTTTGTATATATATCTTTGTAACCGCACCTCAGCATAAATGACACATCATAGCGAGACATTTATAAGGACAATTCCTTTTAAATACTCTCAAGAATATGGTAATTTTCAGACCAATTTGCAAATGAGGAATATTTTTGTTGGTTCTGCAGCTACCCAGGATCCAATTTTTTAATTATCAAAATTCACAATCAAACTATAAAATGCTAATTAGAATCCTTCACTCCTTCCTAAATAGAAGCACCACTATCATCATAGACTGCTGTTAAGTGTGACATGCTAATTTGAATCCTTCACTTCTTAAATAGAAGCATCAAATCATCATGGACTGCTGTTAACAATGAAATGCTTATTAGAATTCTTCACTCCCTCCTAAATAGAAGCACCAATATCATCATGGACTATTGTTAACTATGAAAAGGTAATCAGAATCCTTCACTTCTGCATAAATAGAAGCACCAATATCATCATGGACAGCTGTTAAATATGAAATACTATTTTGAATCCTTCACTTCTTAAATAGAAGAACCAATATCATCATGGACTACTGTTGCAAAGGAAGCCCAGCATCAACACGCATCGTCTAGTTTTCTCTAATTGCTTCTGCTTAGATTCTTTGGCTTTGTCCTCTCTTTCTGCCGAACACCCCTTTTTTCTTTCGATCAATTTCCCCGCCCTAACTCGGCACCTTAAGAAAGCACAAACGAACATTATATTTTCCTAATTCGGTAGGAGATGTTTTTGTTTTTTGTCTTATTTGTTTGTTTGTTTGATAATTTTCTTATACAAAAGCCTTCATTGTTGTTGTTGTTGTTGTTGTTTAAAGCCGTTATCAGCCGTTTGCAGCACCTCACCGACCAGGTCAAGTGAGAATATTAGCAACATCAGCTGGTCTTTTGCAAAGGCTGCGTCAAGATCGGCAGAGAACGGCATTCACACACCTGAGACATTTTAATTCTAATCAATGAAAGAGAAAGACAAAAACGGTGGTGGGGAAGGAGAGAGAGAGAGAGAGAGAGAGAGGGGGGGTAAGAAAAAGAGACACCAAAACAAGGGGAAAAAAAAACAGTAAAAAAAGACATGAAATACTAAACAAAAAATAAAGCAAGAAAAAAAAAAGGAAAAAAGGCTAAAAATTTAGTATATATAGAATCGTGCGTGCGTGTGTCTGATATATATATATATATATATATATATGTGTGTGTGTGTGTGTGTGTGTGTATGTATGTGTGTGTGTGAACGTGAAAAATATAGAGATAGATTTGAAAAAACTGAGATAGAGCGATAAACAGAAAGAAAGAAAGAAAGAAAGAAAGAAAGAAACAGACAGAGATTAAATAGGACAAGCTCGGATAGATAGATAGATAGATAGATAGATAGGTAAGTAAGTATGTAAGAGAGATAGATAGATAGATAGATAGATAGAGAGTGCCAGTAACGTAAATGTTAAAGAGCTGGACTTTAGCTTCAAAATAAGCGAGTTCGAACTCTAGTCGGGCTATTACGTTTACTTTAGTAGTAATCCCCTTGGAAAAGGCATGAACGCCTATTATCCTTCCAATTAACGGTTAAATAGTATAACTATTGTTGTTGTTCTACAAAAGTAGTTTTGGTATTAAATAACCCATGAAGGTTGAAATGCCATTAAAGAAAGAAACCAAACTAAACCACTGATAGATACGATCAGATTTAGAAAGATATTTAAAAAGTTACAGAGATATAAACAGATTTAGATTGATAGACACGTGGTGCATTCAATAAGTTTCCAGACTTTTTTGTACAGACATTTAAAATTGTCGTAGATTCTTGAGAATTCAGTATGTTATTGCTATACATCTTATGAGGTGACTGACCAATTTTTATGATTTCAGGTTCAAATGAACAACTACACCAGCAATTGGAATACACCCTACTAAAGCCTGATTGTCACAGCTGGTGAATTTCAAAAATGCAATCTGGACGTGAGGACACTTTTGAAGAACGATATGCAATAAAATGATGTGGACTCGGCGACACGAGTTCAAATCCTGGACGAGACTGATTGCATTTCACATAGCACTAATACCCTTGAGAAAGGTATGAATCCAATCATTCTCCCTCCAGCTATGGGTAAATAGTAGGACAGACTAGGTTCTTCAGCATTGGTGAGGCGACTAGTCTAGGAGAAGGAAAACTCTGAATTCAAACCTGTTAAACTCCGCTTAAAAATTGACCTTGTGTCATATCCTGCCCGAGCGGAGGGGTTGGTAAATAGGATAAAATTCTGTTTTAAACTTGGAAAAAATGTCACAGAAACGTATGGAATGCTTCATCTGTTTTTGAGTGGCGTAACAGATTCAAGGAAGGCAGGGAGTCTGTGAGGGATGATGAGAGGTGTGGGAGGAGTAAAGTCAATACACCAGAGTTGATTGGCCAAAGGGTTAGGGTTAAGTTTACTTTGTTGAGGTTTTAAGGGAGTTCAGGAAGAGATTCCTTGGGAAGAGGCCAGCACTCTTCCAATCAGGTCAGTGGTATTTCCATCAGGACAATGCACCAGTCCACAACTCCATCCTTGTCACAGACTATTTGACCAAGATGGGCATCAACACAGTTCCTTACACTCCCTATAGTCCAGACCTTGCTCTCTGTGACTTTTGATTATTCCCTAAGCTCAGTGGCTATCGTTATGAGACAATCGAAGAGATCAAAGAGGCTGTGACGAAGGTCATTGACACGCTCAAACAAGAGGACTTCCATGGGGCCTTCCAGAAGTTGTTGGAACGGTAGAAAAAGTGCATTACCTCGGAGGAGATTACTTGGAAGGGGACTAGAGTTTCATGTTTGTACTATCAATAAAAGTGCCCATACGAAAAAAGTCTGGAAACTTATCGTAAGCACCTCCTATGGTAACGATGCAAGAATGCTACATGCTCTTTTGAGCAAGTCCTGGAAGCAGCACCCCAAAAGACATCTGCTATATGGTTATTTACCTTTCATCTCACAAACCATCCAAGAGAGACGAACAAGACATGCTGGGTACTGCTGTTCAAGTAAGGACGAACTCATTAGCGACATTCTTTCATGGACTACTACACATGGACACATCAGGGTTGGCCGATCAGAAATGATTTTCTTAGATCAGCTCTGTGCGGGCACTGTAGGCAGTCTAGAGGAACTGCCAGGAGCGATAGATGTTAGGGACACATAGCGAGAGAGAAAGAGAGAGAGAGAGAGAGAGAGAGAGAGAGAGAGAGAAAGAAAGAGAGAGAGAGAGTGTGTGTGTGTGTGTGTGAGAGAGAGAGAGAGAGAGAGAGAGAGTATGTGTATCAGGGAATTTCATGCTATCAGCACGATACGATGTTGACAGATTGATTGATAGATATGATTATAATTCTGGCAGTTTTGAACACCAAATTCATTTGGCAATTTTTGTGGAGAAGAGAAGGGCCTTTATTTCGGGAGGATTGGAATCTGATTGATTGGATTATCCAGAGAGTTCGGACAGAAGAAAAGAAAGGCAAAAGTCTACGATGCAGACCAGTAACCATTGTGATCGTCTACTGATGTTGCAGTGAAAGCAATCATATTGGCTGCAACAGATAGATTATCTGATCCATAAAATAGATTGCTTGTCATTATATATATATATATATATATATATATATATATACACTTAGAGAGATCGCCTTGTCGGCTGGGGTTGCAGAATACACCGACTGTATCTCTGCAGACTCCCCACAACGAGTGTCCTGATTGTGACACAAAACAATATGATGGTGGGCGACCAGCAAGAACGTACATTCAGCAGCTATGTGAGGATACAGGTTGTTGTCCTGAAGACATGATGATGATGATGATGATATATATATATACGTGTGTGTGTGTGTGTGGTTGGGTGGAAGTCTTTCATTGAAGCATGTTTGATTAAATAATAAAGACACATTTCATCATCATCATCATCATGTCGCTCTGGTAGCACGGATATCCCTGACCCTCTCTCGCCACTCCTCCCTATCGTTCATCGCCCTAGGTAGGTCTTCAGGACAACATCCCGTATCCTCACATAGCTGCTGAATGTATGTTCGTGCTATTTAGTCTATATAATCTTATAAAGATTCTTTATACACGTATATATATATATATATATATATATATTAGGGTAGGTTGATTTTTCACTTTTCTAAAAATATTCAAAAATCTCACTTACCGAAAGTTGTGTATGGACCTATAAAGTACTCATACAAAAAATTAGATCAAATAGTTCAACGGTTTTTTTGAGTATTTGGTATCAAAGATCGTAGACAAAAACATATTGAAAATTCCTCGTTTTTGCAAGATTTGGCTTGAATATTAGTGTGAAAACTAAATAATGTTAGTATTTAAATCAGGGAATGTCCTTTTATTTTATAAAAATGATATTAATTAAAGAAATGATGACTAATCTTCAATTTGAAAATCTGCGCCACCTCTCATTTACAATATTTGCTTCTATAAACTGCTTTAAACGTAATCAATTAAGCAATAATATTTGAATACCTTAAAAATTGATTTTTTTTTCGGTTATAAGTGAAAATATAACAAACAAGAAAATAAGGAAAAACAAACACTATTTTAATAGAGTCAAATTGCTCTCTATAAGAGCCCTTAGACATAAATGCCGTTCTCAATTTCTGACTCAAAACTTTGGCTGTTATGTGTTGATACCTTGCTTCAAAACCATATACAGTTTGTGAAGCTTCCGTTGTTAACTTGACTGCCTGTTCCATGGCCTGAGAATGTAAGGGCAAATCTGGCAAGTCAAGCTTGGTTCCATTTAACAATGATTCTCGCAGTTCAAATTCAAAAAATCTTTCATCATTGGTGGTTCATTAAAATTAATAGATGGTATTCTTTTTAACCTTTTCCTGGTTGACTTCCCACTCCTGAAAGAATATAAAAATTAATTGAATTATTAAAAAATTCCAATCTTTATTGCTTTAATAATTATGGTGAAAGTAGATAAAATCTTTAAAAATGATTCTATAAGTTGGAATAATTGAGTCAGTCATATATGAGTAAATATTTACTTACCTAATGGCCAAAATTCTTTTTAAAGCTTCTCTTACTTCAACTTCCTCAGATTTGACCATGGAATATAGAAGGTTTTCTAGCAGTTAACAAAATGTATTACCTTGTATATTTCTTAATGCTATCTGTTGGAATTCATGAGGCTGCTCCTTCATTCTCTGGATCATATTAAAAATGTGCAGTTGCTTAATGTGGAATTTATTATTTCTTTTAATTTCAAACCAACAACTGGCATACACATTTACGATAAAATTTATTAAACTGTGGAGTTTTGTTGTGAGCCTTTGTGGGTATGCAGCACGAGTCCATAAACACATGAGCCTGATGACCAAAGTTAACCATCTTGCCTGGTTTAAAGGACCAATTTTCCAGGAGGAATATCTAGAGTCAACCTTACCTCTAGAAATACCTACTGCGTATTCATACAGGAGACTTTGGTCACAACTGAGATCATGTATTTCATCAATTTTCAAAATTGAATCCAGACGACTGCTAATAGTGGAAAATGATATTTGGGGTAAATCATGGCAATCCTTTGAGCATAATTTCCCCAGGGGGTGGCACTGAATGCTGTAAGGCCTTTTGCGCAACCATCTATATTTTTAAAATAGGGCTCTGAAATTATTATGGTGCAGTGAGGAACTAATTGTGTGAAGATTAAAAATAATTTTTTTCTAAAATTGCAACCATTCCACCTTCACAACCTGTGTTGGCATTAGTGTTGTCAACAAGGATAGCCTTGGTAGTGTTCTCACTGTTGAATTCATGCAAAACATCCACCACTTGCTCTGTATGAACAGCACCTGTTGCACCAATATTAGGAAGAACTCTGTGTGTCAGATATTTACTTTCATATAGTGTCTCCTTTGTAAAAGTTAAATGGCATTCTGGTCCCTTAGTTTTTTTTCATAGTTTTCTGTCCATTTTCCTCCACAAATTTCCTTATTCAGCAATGTGTCCTTATCCATTCTCCCATCAACTGCAATACATATAAGATTTTCTATACTTTGATCAAGTTTTTGTTGGGCAGTTGTTTTCACTTTAGTCTTTGCCCTGTCAACTTTACATTTATCAATAATAATATCGTTTATATTAATACTGGGTATAAGAAGGCCCATAGCCTTCAAATCCAAGAGTAAGGCATTGGCAAGGCTGGCTCCAAGATTAGATATGTCTCACCTGACTAACTGGGGGTGTAGCAGTCACAGGGGCATATATTGGAAATTTGATAAGGCTATAAGGCCCTTTTAGATGACTCTTTGGCTGCAAATATTCCTCTTCTGGTTCTTCACTTAGAGAAGATGAATAGGAGGGGGAAGAAACATTACCCTGGAGATTTGATGTTGAAGCTGTTGGTGTTGAATGTAACCCATCTCTTTCCTTTTTACTTTTTTATAGCACTTTTATCTACCGTATCTGGCTTTTTAATGAATAAACACTAACTTTAAAAATATGAATAAATCAGAATAATAATATAAGATGTATTTTTTAATCGTTAAGTTTTTTTTAATGATAAATACAAGAGATATTCGTGATAATTAAAATGGTAAACAGTAAACAATCGTTTAGAGGGAGGTAATTTCAACAGGTGAATACCATAAAAAATATACAATAAATAAAACGGCATATGTAAATAGTTATTCGTATATTAAATTAAATATTATCGTAAATATTATTTATTTTTGTTAAAACTCGGGTTTTATTTAAGCGACGCTTGTGACACCGTTACCGTGATAAAAATCCCAATTTATTTAGATATATCTTGTGGTAACTTTTGACATTATTTTGCGACTTTCTCTGAGTGCCTTTTTTTACGGTTCCAAAATCGACCTACCCTAATATATATATATATATATATATATATATATATATATCAGAGTAGCGGAGACACAGTCATTGGTACTTATGAATCCTTTTCTCGTTACTACGATTGTAATATAATTGCCGAGGGGTTTCGTTTTATATATCTTGCCTTTCGGTTTAGTTAGGCTGAGAACCTTTCGCTTAGTGCATGGGTTAGTTAGATGCAACATTAACGCAGGTGTTCACGCGCGCGCGGGGAGGATGCATCATTCACAGATGTCAAAATAAAATTCCCAGATAGGAAATGAGATTAGGGAGGTGAATGACGTCTTGCCCGAAAGCGTGGGCTGAGGATTTGGGGATTTGAGAAAAAGCAGTTTGCTGAGTTCCTACCTCCGAACGAGAGAGTCGAGATTGAAAGCTGGGCGAGGCCAGACGACTTTGTGCGCTACGGGCGCCGCGCGTTGGTTGGATTGAGAGCTGACGATGTAAAAGCAGTCAGCATAGAAAGATTGTGTCTTTCTCTCCTCATGTCGAATAACCTTTAACTCAAAGGTAATAAAGTTTCGTACCTGAACCAATTTCGTGTATTTCAGGAGTTCTATGCATTTGAATGTCTTGGTCGTATATTTTCTGTATCGTGGATCTGGATATGTTACGATCATCAAACTAGGTTTCGTTTCGTTTTATGACAGTTGGTTATCTAACGCCGAATCCTATTTTTACAAATATTTTAAATTTATGATTAGTGAACACATTTTGTAGATACATTTGAAAATGAATCTGAGCTCATTTCTTTTACACACGATTACATAGTTTCTATTATTGCTATTAAATACAAATATTTCTATTTATTGCCCAGTCGGCTGGGGCTTTTGAATACACCGACTGTACCTCTGCCGAGGGATAATATTACATTTAAAGGGTCAACGATGCGAAAAACCGTTCATAGTTGTTCATAAACATAGAAATCCCGAAAATACAAAATTCACGAAATTGGTTCAGGTACGAAACTTTATGAACTTTGAGTTATTCGACATGAGGAGTTATTCGACATGAGGAGAGAGAGAAACAATCTTTCTATGCTGGCTGCTTTTACATCATCAGCTCTCAAAGCGCAGCGCCCGTAGCGCACAAAGTCGTCTGGCCTCGCCCAGCTCTGAATCTCAACCTTCCCGTTCGAACGCAGGAACTGAACTAACTGCTTTTTTCAAATCTCAGCCCACGCTTTCAGTGCGTGACGTCACCCACATCCCCTGGTCCAATTTCTGTCTGGTATTTTTATTTTGACATCTCTGAATGACACATCCTCTCCGCGTGCGCATGAACACCTGCGTTAATGTTGCACCTAAACAACCCATGCGCTAAATGAAAGGTTCTCAGCCTTACTAAACCGAAAGGTAAGATATATAAAACGAAATCCCTCGGTAATTATATTACAGTTAGACCCCCGCCAATAAGTGGTCTGGATATGACACTAAACAATCTGATGGTGAGGTTCCAGTGATGCTGGAGCTTTGGGGAATGCGGAGCACCCCTTCATTGCCATTGCTCCCAGGTCCATTCAGGCCCGGTGTGGTAGCACCTGATAAGGCCCTATCTATGGGTTAAATAGCACTAACTGCATACTTATGCTAAAATTGAATTGTTTGAATTAGAAGTTCTATTTCTAATAATTCAATTTAGCATAAGTCATTTGTTTGCACTCATTTTAAATCTCAAACAGTTCTATTTGACCCATACAGAGTATCCCATCAGGTACTACTACTTCGAATCAGAGTGGACCTGGGAGCCATGGTAATGAAGGGGTACTCCGCATTTCCCAAAGCTCCAGCATTACTGGAGCCTCACCATCGGATCGTTTCGTATCATATCCAGGACACACTCGTTGTGTGGGGGGATCTTACAAGTCTCCAGAGATGCAGTTGGTGTATTCTGTTGGTCAAATAGAACTAAACTGCTTACTTATGCTAAACTCATGCTAAACTGAATTACCTTAAATAGAACTGTTTTGGTATTTAAACTGTACTTATGCTAAACTGAACAGTTCGAAATGGAGTTGTTTTTGACATTGAAACTGTACTTATGCTAAACTGAATTGTTTGAAATGAAACTGTCTGACATTTGTCTGTGAGTGGACAAAAACTGTATTTACACTAAACTGAATTGTTTGAATTAGAACTGTTTTACTAAACTGAATAGCTTGAAATAGAAATGTTTTTCACAGTTAAACTGTGTACTCATGCTAAACTGAAATCTTCAAAATATAACTGTTTATTTGTATAAAAATGGATTTGGCAATAAATAACCTACAAAGGTTGATATGCCATAAAACCCAGACAACCAAATCGCCTAACATAGAGACACACACCTCGCTGTTTTGGTACTTTGGTTTCTCGAGCATACATAAAAGCACATGAACGTCAGTGAGGACTGCTACATTATAACCCTTAGTTTTAAGAAGGAACACACGTACACGCAGATATTTTCAAACAAAAACACACTTGCCCATTCGTCAAGGGCTGTTGAATATACCGACTACTTCTCTGTAGAGGGGTAAACCCCACCTCCAATGAGTGTCCTGGATATGATACTAAACAATCTGATGGTATGGTTCAAGTAATGCTGGAGTTTTGGGGAATGTGGAGTACCCCTTCATTGCTATCACTCCCACGTCCACTCTGGCCGGAAGTGGTAGCACCAGATAGGATCCAATCTATAGGTCAAATAGAACTAAACTGTGTACATATGCTAAACGGAATTGTTTAAAATGGAATTATTTTGTATGCTAAATTGAATTGTATGAACTAGGACTGTTCATATGTATAAAAATGGATTCGGCATTAAACAACCTACAATGGTTAATATGCCACAAAACGAAACGAAACCAAACAAAACAAAACCAAAAACATATTTATGTTCACACATTATCAATCACACTCCCATACCCATAGTCTTCTTACTTTGTATTTTTTTTTTTTTTTGCTAAATTTTTGGTATAGAAAATTGTCTGTTATATGTCAACACGTTTTGAATTTTCTTTTGTCTGCGTTGTTCTTTTTTTTTTTTGTGTTGTAAACTGTGGAACGGCTCTCGAAGATTTGTTTTTAACAAAACCGCGTGAGAACTAAACGACCAATTCATCCTCCACACGATCTATCTATCTATCTATCTATCTATCTATCTTTACCAATAACAGAAAAAAAAACTATATAAAAATAACAAAAACGTCTACAAATCCTACAAACGTCTACAAAGTTATCAGTATTAAAAATAAACAGCCAAACATAAATAAAATAGCATTCAATGCTGGCATTAATATACTAATTATCTTCAACAACTAACAGTACCAATCAAAGCAACCCCACTAATAATAAACCATTCGAACAAAATAATTTCGCACCCAAACTTAAAAAAAAAAGAAAAAAAAAAAAAAAACAAATAAAAAAAAATAGACTTACAATAAAATTCTCCTGAAGACGGTCAATGGATATGATCGAAAGCGCTTAGGAGTAGAACCTAGGGCAACTTTTCTATCAATTGGACCCTGGCACTAAGAAACTAACAAGAAAGCCGGAGAAAGATCTTAAGATCAAGAAAAATAAAAGTTCCATTGCCCTTAACCAAACTTGTTTAAACAATAACTTGTTTCCAAAATATACATTATATATATATATATATAGAAGTATATAAGGAAACAAAATCCGACAGTTTAAAGAAAATAGAAAAAACAAATAAATCCAAAATTTGATGAATTTATAATGAAAGTGTTACTAATTAAAATAGCGATGGATTTTTTTAACAACCCGCTTCATGAATTTATAGTCCTGAAGAAGGTTATTCAACCAAAACGTCCAACATCGATTTTCATGATAAATTCATCAAATTGAGATTATTTTCTTTTTTCTATATATATAGTACCCAAAAGAGCTAGAAACTACCTACCCAGGTTTCATCTAACGGATCTTCCGGATACATCTGACTCAGATGTTTTCTAGATTTGCTTTTAATTTTACGTATTAACTTAGGTTATTCTGTCGATGTTTTTTCTTTTAGGTATACATTGCGGTGCTGGTTAAATATTTTCAAGCAGTAAGGATGTTTCAGTTGTTTTTTTTATAATTCATTATTTTTCATACATCGGTTTCTAATATTTTTTCACGACACCAGAGTTTTAGAAATAGTCATAAAAACTATATATATATATATATATATATATATATATATGTGTGTGTGTGTGTGTGTGTGTGTGTGTGTGTGTGTGTGCTGAAACAACTAAGTAGATATCTGTCAAAACCAGTTCAAATTTATAATGTTCTGAACGTTAGCCGGTGTTAGGCAAACAATCAAGTGAATAGATCTCCTTGATTTAATAGCGTTAAACAAATTTCTGTGTCCATAGATGTGAGCAATCTCAGTTCCTCTGAAAACAACAACAATACTTGAGTCAAGGCGCCTAGTATCATTACATTATATACAAATGCTAAAAAAATGTGAAAAACAAAGCCTTCTTTCGGAGTCAAAGAATCATTACTTCTATAAAAAAGACGTTGTGTCAAATCTGGGCCGTTGAGTGGTTGTATAAATATCCTGCCCGTTGTGGATATATACGGTCCATTGCCATAATGGGTGTAAAGTAAAAAGTGGCGACCGTAGTCAAGGGCGACCCCGAAGGCTCCCTTTTCGATAGCTACTACAAAAAGGTGTAGGGGAGGGCGCAACTCCATTCCCTGGATGGCTCCACTTTACCCTTAATCTGTACCTTATAATGCTGAGTGTTAAGCAAGGAAGCATCAAGTACCATTTTTTGAGTCTTTGGTATGACTCGACCTGGGATTGAATCTAAGTCTCCTGGGCCATTGGCGAACACTCTAACCAGTATGCCAATATGTTCTCTAATGTTTCGGTAGACCGGGGTTCAATCCCAGGTCGAGTCATACCAAAGCTGGAGCGAGAATAATTGGATTCATACCTTTCCCAAGGGTGTTAGTGCTATGGGAAATGCAATCAGTCCCGTTGAGGTTTTGAACTCTTGTCGCCGTGTCCATTTCCTATGACGATAACCATTACATCACGGGCACCTCCTTTTTTTTCTTACCCCTCCGCTCGAGCAGGATATTACACAAGGTCAATTTTTAAGCGGAGTTTAACAGATTTGAATTCAGAGTTTTCCTTCTCCTAGACTAGTGGCGTAATATAGTCGAAATATACAATACAACATAGTAACCCATAATAAAACTCGTATTTCGAGTAGGTACGAGATAATGTCTACCAAGCCAAAAGTGTTCACGGAATGCTCTTTGTGTTACAGTCTCTGACTCGTTCTTGATAAATGTTTCCACAATGAAAGTGAGATGCAAACCTGTCCAATCCATATGGGTAACTTGAAATGAAATAAAACAAAATGACATCTTATGTACATTTGGAAAAAAACTCACTTTTAAAAATTATTTATTCTAATTTGCTTTTATTAAACCTACAAAAGTGTGAGATCATTCTGACCCATCCCGTATATATATATATATATATACTTCATTCGCTATATATATATATATAGCGAATGAAGTAATTGCGTTGCCATTAGCGTATATGCAAGGCTCTTCATATATGAATTGAGCTCTCGGTAGCCGGTAGGATGTATGTAAACAATAGTAATTGTGATTCATAACCGTTTAAAATTTACTTCGCTGCTACTGGCTCCTCGTGGCTGAGGGTTAGAGGCTTGGATTGGCGTTTGAGTCAACCGGGTTTCGATCCCAGCTACGGGAAGCTAATATGTCTAGCCACACTGATGAGTTCTGATAGAACGAAACAGATCTGTCTGTGGATGACTATATATATATATATATATATATATTAGAAAATACATCTTTAAGTTCCGGTTGGATGCATCGTCAGTGAGGTTCTTTAGTTCATTAGTTGTTTCGGTATGTATATATATATATATATATATATATATCATATGGAAATCAGACCTGACTGATAAAATGAAACGCAGTTTCTTCCAAGCAGCGTTTGTATCGAAACTGCTGTATGGATGGCAATTACACAAGAATGTTGCGAGCAATATTGAACAAGTCCAAGTGGCAACACCCCACAAGACACCAACTATACGGCCACCTGCCCCCTATCACGAAAACTATCCAAGTTAAACGAACCAGACATGCAGGGCACTGCTGGAGAAGCAAGGATGAGCTCATAAGTGATGTACTCCGAACTTATAAGCGATGTACTCCTGTGGACCCCTTTACAGAGATGAACTAGAGTCGGGCGACCAGCTAGAACCTATCTACAACAGCTCTGTACTGTTACAGTATGGAAGACCTGTCGAGAGCGATGGACGATAGGGACAAGTGGCAGGAGAGGGTCAGGGAAATCCATGCTAGTGGTATGCCATGATGGTGATTCATATTATTAAAAAAAGGGAGGGATATGCTATGTATAAAATATCAACCTAATAGATTATAATCTAGAATTTTATCATGTTGCTTACGTGGTATTCCACCAGAGAAATTAGAGCGATATACAATAGTCTACATTTTAAAATATTCGTTAATTTCCCATAATTTTTTCAACAAATTATAAAAACCTATTTTTATTATCTGAATAGTAAATGCGTCCTAATTAATTAAGTAAATAAAATAATTTATTCTCTTATTTTAAAGAAGAAACCGGATATATTTACTATTATCCTTTTCGTAACATAGAGTATATATACATACATATATATATATATATATATATAGGTGCCCGTGGTGTAATGGTTATCGTCGTAGGAAATGGACACGACGACACGAGTTCAAATCCAGGATGAGACTGATTGCATTTCACATAGCACTAATACCCTTGTGAAAGGTATGAATCCAATTATTCTCCCTCCAGCTATGGGTAAATAGTTGGGCAGACTAGGTGCAGACTAGTCTAGGAGAAGGAAAACTCTGAATTCGAACCTGTTAAACTCCGCTTAAAAATTGACCTTGTGTCATATCCATATATATATATATATATATATATATATATATATATTTACCAACCCCTCCAACCTATATATATATATATATATATATTAGGGTATGTTGATTTTTCACTTTTTTTTAAATATCAAAAAGAATAATGCACTGAAAATTGGGTATATACCTATTAAATACTCATACCAAAAATTAGATCTGAATCTTCAACGGTTTTTTACTAATTTGGCATGAAAGATTTTGAATAAACACGTACTGAAAAGTTCTCGATTTTGCCAGATTTGGCCTAAATATTGATGTAAAAACCAAACAATTTCAGTATTTAAATTAGGAAATCTTATTTTATTTTATGGAAATATAATAAATAAATTATAACAAAACTTCAAATTGAAAATTGAACCCCTACCCCACCCTACTTTACCTGTGTCGAATCTAAAATGCTATTATTCAAGCAGTAATATTCGAATATATTGAAAAAAAACTTTTTCCTGATATGAATTGAAATACAACAAATAAACAAATATGGAAAAACCAATAATTGTTTAATAATTTTTGATATATGGAATCAAATGGTTCCATATATGAGCCCTTAGATGAAAACACTGGTCTCAATTGTTGGCACAAAACGTTTGCAAGTATGTGCTGGTGCCTTGCTTCAAAGCCATACATGGATTGAAAAGCCTCCGTTACTAACTTAACTGCCCGTTCCACACCTTGGGAATGTGAAGGGAAATCTGGCAAGTTAATCTTTTCACCAGTTAACAATGAATTCTGTAATTCATTGTCAGAAAAGTCTAGTGTGAGTGGTGGCTCACAGACTCCATTTACTGACAAATAAATTAAATCAGTCCAGTGCACAGCTTTAAAGTTGATCACTGGGATTTTTTAAAATCTTTTCTTGACTGGTTTCCCTCTTCTGAAAGAATATAAAAAATAATTTGAGTTTAATTTTTAAATGCAATTTGTTCTGCTTTAATAATATTTTGTGAAATCAGATGTAATCTTTAAAATGTTTCAATAAATTGGCACAAGTACTTCAACCAGTTTTGTATGAATAAATATTAACGTACCTAATGGCCAAAATTCTTTTTATTCCCTCTTCTCTCACTTCAGGTTCATCAAATTTCACCATTGAAAATAAAACATTCTCCAGAAGTAATGCCAAGGCATTATACTGGAGATTTTTTAATGTAATCCTTTGAACCTCAATTGGTTTCTTTCGTATCCTGTCAATCATATTGTCAATATAAATTTGCTGGTGATGGAACTTGTTACTCTTTTTATAACAAACCAGCAAATAACAAACATTCACAATAAAATTTATCAAACTATACAGTTTGGTCGAACGATTCTGTGGATATGCCCCACGAGTCCATAGGCACATGAGCCTGGGGGCCAAAGTTAACCACCTTGCTTGGTTTAATGAACCAATTTTCCACGATGCAAATCTAGGGTCCACCTTATCTCTAGAAATACCAACTGTATATTCATAGAGTAGTCTTTGGTCACTACTAAGGCTATCCATATCTTTCATTCCAAAATGAAACTCCAGGGGATTCTCAACAGCTGAAAAAGATTTTTGGGGTAAATTATGGCAATCATTTGCACATAATTTACCCAATGGACCATTGAATGTAGTGTGGCTTTTTGTGGTGTCATCTAAATGTTTGAATAGAGCTCTAAATGGAAGTTCATTTTGATGTAAGGAACAACCAATTGTGTGAAGATTTATTTTTTTTTTTCTAAAAGTGTAACAAGTCCACCTTCACAGCCTGTATTTGCATTCATGTTGTCAACAAGGACAGCCTTGTACCAGTTGCACGAATATCAGGAAGAACCCTGTGAGTCAAATATATACTCTCATTTGGTGTCTCCTTTGTGATTGTCAAGTGGCATTCAGGTCCTTTGGCTTTTTTCACAATTTTACCTCCATTTTCCTCCACTGATTCCTTGTAGTGTAGTGTGTCTTTGTCTGTCCTCCCATCAACTCTTATACAAAGCAGATTCTCCGCATTTTCATTATGATTTTCATAGGCATTTGTTTTCACTTTAGCCTTTGCTCTATTTTACATTTATCCATATAGATATTCTTTATATCTATATTAGGGATAAAAAGGCCAATAGCCCTCAAATCCCAGAGCATGGCATGGGCAAGGCTGGCTCCAAGATTAGAAAATATATCACCCCTAACTAACTCGAGAATACCTTGGAATTTTTGTGAGGTTATAAGGCACTTAGAGAGGACTATCTAGCTGTTTATAATCTTCTGTTTCATCACTTGGAGAAGATGAGTAAGAATGGGAAGAATCACCCTGAACATAAAATGTTGAAGCTATTGGTGGGGATATCTTCATACTTTTTTGTTGGCTCTTTTTGTCAGAGGACAAGTGCAGATGATGTGTTTAGTCTGGCAATTTTCTTTGGTGCATTTGACATCAATATTGTCACAACTTAAAATTGGCAGGTTGCATGAACATGATGATATATCAAAAAATGTATCCAACTTTTCCTTCCAGAATTTTGTTTGGGCAGCAGGTAGATGTTTCCTACTTATTTGCTTTGCCTTCTGAAAGCATAGAATTTTCACCTTATTGACAACACTAATTTCCTTTAACAAAGGCAAACGAGGGTTGACAGCCTTCCAAATATCTATCACGTCCTTTGCTATTAATTTAGAAATACCTAAACAAGAAAGGTGGGGATAAGTGTTCATTAAAAAATAGCTGTATTAAATTATTTGTCGACAAGTTCATGGCTCTGTTTTATCCAATGGTGATGGTAAACCTGAAAATTTAATTGCACCTTTACTTCGAGTGGAAATTCCAGTGTTTTTTCCTGCCATTTTTTTAATCAAAATATCTGTAAAAAGAATATATATATATATATATATATATATATATATTGTCTGAAAATACACGAAGATGTTTTTAAAAAATTGTAAATAAATTTCGAAATTCATTTAAAAAAGTAACGATGTTTACTTACCAAACAACAGTATTGTACTGTTTAGTTCCAAAATTAACTCGTAAGCCGACCTTTCGCTTAAAAAACACTAAATTTTAAAATAAAAATAAATTACAATAATTATAAAATGTTTAAATATTTTAATAGTATGTCTACTTTGCGAGATATATATATTTGCGTTAATTATCCCTATGTTATTTACTCTTATGGACCCCCACACATGGCCGAGCAAAAGCTGGACGACCAGCACGAACATACAGTCAGCAACTATGTGAGGATACGGGATGTTGTCCAGAAGGCCTGCCAGAGGCAATGAACGACAGGGAAAAGTGGCGAGAGAAGGTCAGAGATGTCCGTGCTACTAGCACGACATGATGATGATGATAGCAAGCACATTGATGTATAATTCCTTAAATGTCTAAATCAAAATAAAATGTACGTGGGGCCTTCAGTAAGTTTCCAGACTTTTTATGCAGAGGCATTTAGAATTGTCGTAGACTCTTGAGAATTCAGCATCTTAGTGCTATACATTTTATGAGATGACTGACTAATTTTTATGATTTCAGATTCAAATGAACGGCTACAGCAGCAATTGGAATACACCCTACTAAAGCCCGATTGTCACAGCTGATGAATTTCAAAAATGCAATCTGGACGTGAGGACACTTTAGAAGAACGATATGCAATAAAACTCTGTTTTAAACTTGGAAAAAATGCTGCCACAGAAACGTATGGAATGCTTCAGACTGCTTTTGGAGCATCTTGCATGAATTGAGCATCAGTTTTTGAGTGGTGGCATAAGAGATTCAAGGAAGTCAGGGAGTCTGAGAGGGATGATGAGAGATGTGGGAAGAGTAAGAAAGTCAATACACCAGAGTTGATTTGCCAAAGGGTTAGGTTGGGGTTACTATGTTGAGGATGTAAGGGAGTTCAGGAAAAAATTCAAATCGGGTCTGTGGCATTTCCACCAGGACAATGCACCAGTTCCCAACTCCATCCCTGTCACAAACTATTTGACCAAGATGGGCATCAAGACAGTTCCTCACCCTTCCTATAGTCTAGACCTTGCTCCATGTGACTTTTGGTTATTCCCTAAGCTCAGAAGCTGTCGTCGTTATGAGAGGATTGAGGAGATGAAAGAGGCTGTAACGGTCATTGACACGCTGACACAAGAGGACTTCCATGGGGCCTTCTAGAAGTTGTTGGAACGCTACAACAAGTGGATTGCAGCTGGAGGAAATTACTTCGAAGGGGACTAGAGTTTCATGTGTGTACTATCAATAAAAGTGCCCATACGAAAAAAGTCTGGAAACTTATTTAATGATCCTCGTATTCTCTAGAATAACGGTAACAATTCCATCAAAAACTGTTTGCCATCTGAAGATAAAATGAGGGTAAACAGATTGTTGAAATAAATTTATGATATATTACATATGATGAGTAATCATCATCATCATCATGTCGTGCCATCAGTAGGGATATTTCTTACTCTTTCTAGCCACTCCTCCCTATCGTCCATTGCTTCCAGCAGGTCTTCAGGGCCACATCCCGTATCTGCACAGAGCTGCTGTATGTAGGTTCTAGCTGGTCGTCCTGCCTTTGCTTGTCCATGTGAAGGGGTCCACAGGAATACGTCACTAATGAATAGCAATATCGAAACTATTAACAATGTGGAAACAAATGAGCAATATTAAATATAATTACTGATGTTAATTAGCAATACTTGGAATCATTTAACTGTGTGCAAACAAATGATTAATATTAAATAGAATTATTAATGTTTGATAGTTATCTTTTGGTAGCTGTATTTTTATCTCATCAATAGATGCCATCCTTTTAGATAAGTAGCTTCTTGAAATCCTGGAAGCAACATCCCACAAAACAACAGTTGTGTGACCACCTACCTCCTATTTCTAAAACCATCCAAATAAGACGGACAAGACATGCAGGACACTGCTGGAGAGGTAAGGACGGACTCATAAGCGACTTTCTCCAATGGACCCCTTCACACGGACGTGAAAGCGTTGGACTATCAACTAAAACTTATCTACAACAGCTCTGTACGGACACAGGATGAAGTCTTGAAGACTTGCTGGAGGAAAGAGATGATAGAGACGAATGTCGAGAGAGAGAGAGATAGAGAGAGAGAGAGAGAGAGAGAGAGAGAGAGTTAGCGAGTTAGTGAGTTTTAGATAGCAATACTTAAAACCATTTAATTGTGTGCAAAAGATTGAGCTCTGGCTCATTCAAAATAATCTTACCTACAAATTATTTGCTTACTAATCAGGATTTGACATTAGATAACCCACAGGGTTGATATGCCATAAAACACTACCAAACTAATAGTGTTATATAGCCATAACCATAATTAATCACAACAGTACATATGTAACATATTGACCTTCGACCCAGCCGTCAATCAAGAAACAGGTGCATCCGGTCGAAGATATCAGGGTATCACCTTGACGGGTTGAATTCGGTGTAATTGCGACGCCCACAAGAAGCAGGCGAACGTCAGACAATTTTATAAGCTGGTGCCACAGACGGTTTGAGTTAGTTGGGGTCAGTTAGTTAGAGTTCGAGTTGCAGTTCGAGGCAGTGAGAACCTGCTCCCAGCAGATGGTTTGGCACTCAGGACCCCCGGTTGAGTAGCCCAGCAGTATGAGAAAGAAGTGCTGCTAAAGACTGAATAACTTGGGGTCAATATATTGAAGTCTGTTCAGTCTCCAACTCATCTCACACACAACCCTTTCGCAACCCTTTCGCATAAAGTGTGAGAGGCATATTTTTCTAAAGAAGTGTGTTCGTTCGTCATATCTAAAGATATGTTTTACATTTGTATGTCTGCAACAATTCATCGTTTATTTTCTCTCCAACTCCAGGACATCCGGTCAGCTTTTATTGCAGCGTTTTCTTTCTTTCTATCTATCTATCTCATTCAGTTCGAAATTCTCTTACATCTATCTATCTATCTATCTATCTATCTCATTCAGTTCGAAATTCTCTTACATCTATCTATCTATCTATCTCATTCAGTTCAAACTTCTCTTACATCTATCTATCTATCTATCTATCTATCTGATTCAGTTCGAAATTCTCTTAGATCTATCTATCTATCTATCTATCTATCTCATTTATTTCGAAATTCTCTTACATCTATCTATCTATCTATCTATCTATCTATCTATCTATCTATCTCATTCAGTTCGAAATTTTCTTACATCTATCTATCTATCTATCTCATTCAGTTCGGACTTCTCTTACATCTATCTATCTATCTTTCTATCTATCTACATTATTGATTATGCTTCCACATATATATATGTATACGTATAATTGTATCATGGCTATACAATACATATACATGGGCATTTACAATCCAATGCAAATACATGCGGAGTCTGTTTATCAAGTACGAACGCATTTATTAACTTCTGAGTTCGGTTCTTCGACACGAGGAGAGAGACACAATTCTTCAAAGTCTTTCTTTATCATACTATGCTAACACATCCCCCAACGTTCGGCACATCTCGTGATGTTTTAGATCTCAATTCATCTTCGCTGGTCGGGATCCGAAAAACTTAACCGCCGCCGCAAACGGTATAAAACTCAATCGTCTGCCTCCATGGTCCAGCGTCAACCTTCAACTCCATGGTCGGAACTCAACTTCTCAACACCATGGTTGGACCCCAACTTCTCAACACCATGGTCGAAACTCAACTGACGTGATTTTTAAAATCCTCAAATTCTCAGCCAATCTTTTCTAGGCATGACGTCATCCACCCTCGAGACCCATTTTCTTTATTATGATAATGGTGATTGTCATATCCTTTGCACACGAGCGTAAAACTCCACCCAGTGACTATGCACCTGAACTCTTAACCCGAATAGCTCAAAGCCCAACCAAATCCAATGATAAAATATAATTAATGAAAAGTGATTAAAATAAAAAAAATCATTCTTTAATTATATAACAATCGAACCAAGTTATATACTGGCTTTTTTTTTTTTTAGAGAGAGAAATCGCAGAAAAGAATCTCTGAATTAAAAATATTTTCCTTGTTAATAAAAAAGGGACCGTAAATCTGTTTCGAATAAAATCTCGGGTTTGCAAGCGCTTTATGCTATGTACACAAACAGTTTGAAAAAAAAAAAATAGAATTTATTTTTACGGATTTCAAAGTGTTGACTTTTATTTTTCTCATTGTTAACAAGCATCGAACAGAGTAGATAGATCTATGTCGATGTGTGCAATCATATCTAAAGATATGTTTTACATTTGTGTGTCTGCAACAATTCATCGATTATTTTCTCTCCAACTCCAGGACATCCAGTCAGCTTTTATTGTAGCGTTTTCTTTCTATCTATCTATCTATCTCATTCAGTTCGAAATTCTTTCACATCTATCTATCTATCTATCTTGTTAGCTTACTAGATAATTATTTGGAGAGATTGGTATGTATGAACTGACTTTATCAGTTCCTTTGCACTTTTTCGGCCCTTATCTTGCAGTTGTTGAAAGCAGAGCAAAAATAAATAAATAAATAAATATATAAAATAGTATTAAAAAAAAAACAACACTTCGCGTTTACGATTTGCCCGAAACTGATGTCACGTGACGTGACGTGAGGACACTATTCTATCGTCTGATGACAGTAATCAACACCATGAGAAATGTCAATGTGCCAAAATGTTTCGGGAAAAATTCTTTCTATATCTGACCACAAACAAGCTGCCAATTGCAGCAACATTATCTATCTATCTATCTATCTATCTATCTATCTATCTATCTATCTATCTCCTTCTATTCATAATTCTCTCTATTCTCTCTCTCTATTCTCTCTCTTTCTCTCTTTCTCTCTCTCTCTCTATCTATCTCCTATTCCTAATTCTCTCTATTCTAACTCTCTCTCTTTCTTTCTCTCTCTCTCTCTCTCTCTCTCTCTTTATCTATCTATCCTGTTCTATTCACAATTCTCTCTATTCTCTCTCTCTCTTACTCTCTCTATCTATCACAGTCACTTCATATCTATCTCCTTCTATTCATAATTCTCTCTATTCTCTCTCTCTCTATCTATCTATCCCGTTCTATTCATAATTCTATCTATCTCTCTCTCTCTCTCTCTCTCTCTCTCTCTATCAATCTATCTATCATTCTCTCTATTCTTTCTCTCTCTCTCTCTCTCTCTCTCTATCTATTTATTTATCTATAATTCTCTCTATTCTCTCTCTCTCTCTCTCTCTATCTATCTATCTATCTATTCATAATTCTCTCTATTCTCTCTCTCTCTCTTTCTCTATCTATCTATTTATCTATCAATCTCGTTCTATTCATAATTCTCTCAAATCTCATATCTATCTATCTCTCTATGACGGAACGATCTTAATCAGTTACTCTCTCTCTCTCTCTCTCTCTCTCTTTCTCTCTCTTGTTATATATATATATATATACATATATACACACATAAATATCTATCTATCAATCTATCTATCTACACATATCCCTCTGTGTATGTGTGTAATTGTTCTCATATACATCGATCTTCTAATCTCGGGTAGTTCTTTGTTTAATTCATTGAAGTAATCGGGCAAATTGATAAATTTCAATCAATTTCTCAATAGAGGTTGATTAAGTAATAAAATTATGCTCTTTATGTCTTTCTTTCTCTCTCTCTCTCTCTCTCTCTCTCTCACACACACACACACACACATATATATATATATATATATATATATTTCCATGCAATGGACCGTCTTTCCGACTAAAGCTCGTCGTGGCAAACCCATGTTTAACCCATATGTAAACATTTTTTTGATTTATACATTCATCTCCATTCACATTACACAGTCTTCTGTAAATTTCCCACGGTTTTAGCGTAACTGTGTGGTCCTATGAGTAAGTGTTGTGCTGCGAACCACTTATGGGTTGTTCTTACTCCGGTGACCCTTTTCGTTCGGACTTATCGCGCCCACGATGTGTTGATAGATCCGCAGGGAAGTCGATGAAGAGTCGTGGAAAATCTGGCACAGACCCCTCTCAGTTTTGCCTTGGTTTGTAGCAGATCAAATTCACCATTGCCGTTATTGTGTCAGCATAGAGTTTATTCTAAGGCTAACAGCAACAAATAAATGAATTAATACTTCAATTAATTCTAACAATTTATTATTCAACACGGGAAATAACAATATACAGTCCTTCCTGTGTATAAAGTTAAGTTTAAGGGACCTACCGGCGCGCTGAAGAAGATAGCTGGTTTCTTAGGGTTGGTTGTCTGAGGGCTTTTAACGTCCCTGCCTCACGGAACATCTGGTAGAATCTATCTGACTGGGTTTGGGATTTTTGAGCCAAGACTTCTGGGCTCATCACGTGATTAGTATATCTAATCACAGAGAGTCTCTCCCTCACTCACTCTATACTCGGGAATTACCATTTTACAAACCCAACACATTTAACTGCTGAATTAACTCAGAAACAATGGTTTACAGGTGTAAATAAAACAAAGCATTTATTTATAATACAATAATTAAAATCATGTATATATAACAAAAGGTTTCAATTTCAAAGTTGGAATATCTCAGGATTCTTAGCTGAGGGCAACAAGTTGACAGCTTATTGGCCTCATGTCATTCCTCTATCTTAGAGGTAGTTTCGAAAGGAATTCTGGTTGATTGGTCAAGTTTAGGACTTTGAGGGACGAAGCCGATAGCAAGGGCTTTGGTCTTCTAGCGATGAAACCAACTTCGGATCCGGTATTTGACGAGCGCCCCACGTACGCGCGAGTGTGGCATTTTTTAATCGTGGGACCGGGCGCAAGACCGTGGCCCATACACGGCCGGTGGTTCTAAAATGCTTTAAGCTCCTTTGACATTACCTTAAAAAGGGTCGCTTCAGGCTCCAGACGATAAACCTGCCCCTCTGGAGAGAGCTAGAGCCTTGGCAGGGTGGGGGGGGGCAACCTCTTAAAGCTCAAGGGCGCTGGTTTTAGTGCGCATAGCAAAATGACGGCTTCCCAGAATCGATGTCAGATGGCCTCGTTCGACTGCCTTCGAAGCCAAGACATATCCGACCTGATCCACGTACCAGAAAACATAGCTGGCTAAAATGTGCCCAAGCCCAGAGGGCCAAACTGTAATGAAATACAGTTCCTATCGGTGTCTTCTATTATGGGGATCCAAACCCCTGACTACACGATTCCGATTGACCAGCCAATAAAAGCCCTATACCAATGTTCTCGTAATCATCGAAGGAGAGAAAAACAACCGGGGTCCGCATTTAATTGGTCAGCCAATTAAAACTATGGCCTTGTATTGCTCATCTTGAGTAGGAGGCAAAAGCCCAAGCCCTATTTTCTTTGATTGGTGAACCAATCATTAACAATAAATTATTGTATCATTGTGTCACACGTTGACCTGAAAACCCGTCAAGTTTCAGTTCTAACCCTAGCTCAATCCTGACCTTTCAAACGAATTACTGTACCATAGCCATGATATGGCTATGTGTGAAACGTACATCGAATGTCCATAAAGATAGAACATAGGAATCTCGAAATTCGAAAAACACGTAACGACTTCTCCGTTCAGGTACGAAACTTTTTATTACCTTTGAGTTTAAAGGTTCTTCGACATAAGGAGAGAGAGGTGCAATCTTTCTATGCTGGCTTTTTCATCTGCACCCCCTCCCATCTCGTGTGGCACCCGCCACAAAGGCCTCTAGCCTGGCTTCGGCGAGCAAGCGAAAGCCAACCGTCTTCTTCCGAGGCAGGTCTCAACTCTACTAACTGACTTTTTCAAAATCTCCCAAAATCCTCCGTGCACTTCCTGTGCGTGACGTCATTCGCACTTGCTAGCCCCGTTTCCGATCTCGAGTTGTTGTGACATTTCTGCGTGGCACGTCCATTCCGCCTGCGCACGCGCATGAACACCTGCGTTAATGTTGCACCTAAGTAATCCATGCACTGAGCCGAAAGGTTCTCAGCCTAACTACCCCCCCAATAAATCCCTCGGCTTTTATATTACATTACCTCCGTGCAACTCCAAATCACAATTAAAACATTAACCCTTTTAGAATTACTATGTTTTAATAATTCAAAGTAAACGACCCAGAATTAGCGCCGATGACACTTTGGCTTTGACCTTTCTGAACACTTAGCTTCCGTGATAGTTAGGTAACCTTTTAAGGTTAAACTATATCATAGTTCTTATGATGAGTCTGTTTTTTTACACTTACAAATCAAAAGTAACGATTACCGTTAATAAATTATTTCTATAATTAATTTAATCTAATATCGCCCACCAACCTTTGATACTAAACATAGCGTCATAAAAGCCACAAGAGATTTGATCACAGACCTTTGTTCAAGTCTGGAGAACTCTAATATGCAGCCATTTTGAATAACCTTAAAACAAATATTTCTGCAAGATTAAAACATCTTTGCTACAAATCAATCACAAACAATGGAGAGTTTAAATTTATAGAAAAAAAAAAAAAATTTGAATAAAATTTTGTTTTAAAAAAATATCCCTTATTTATTGAAATGGTAGAACGAGCCGCTGCAGGCATTGGCTTCCATGTCAATGTACACAAAACGGAATATATGCGCTATAATCACTGGCGACATCTCCACACTAGACGGAACCTCTCTGAAACTAATAGACAACTTCACCTACCTAGGAAGCAGCGTCTCATCAACCGAAAAGGACATCGACACACGGCTAACGAAGGCACGGACAGCTATCCATAGGCTTTGGATCATATGGAAATCAGACCTCACCGATAAAATGAAACGCAGTTTCTTCCAGGTAGCGGTCGTATCGATACTGCTGTATGGATACACTACATGGACGCTAACTAAACGGCTGGAAAAGAAGCAAGACAGTAATTACACAATGCTGCGAGCAATATGGAACAAGTCCTGGCGGCAACACCCCACAAGGCACCAACTGTACGGCCACCTACCTCCCATCACGAAAACTATCCATTGTGGAGGTGCCCGTGGTGTAATGGTTATCGTCGTGGGATATGGACACGACGACACGAGTTCAAATCCTGGACCTGACTGATTGCATTTCACATAGCACTAATACCCTTGGGAAAGGTATGAATCCAAATATTCTCCCTCCAGCTATGGGTAAATAGTAGGGCAGACTAGGTTCTTCAGCCTTGGTGAGGCAACTAGTCTAGGAGAAGGAAAACTCTGAATTGAAACCTGTTAAACTCCGCTTAAAACATTGACCTAGTGTCATATCCTACCTGAGCGGAGGGGTTGGTAAATATGATCACGAAAACTATCCAAGTTAGACGAACCAGACATGCAGGGTGCTGCTGGAGAAGCAGGGACGAGCTCACAAGCGATGTATTCCTATGGACCCCCACATATGGCCGGGCAAAAGCAGGACGACCAGCTCGAACATAAATACAGCAGCTATGTGAGGATACGGGAAGTAGCCCTGAAGACCAGCCAGAGGCGATGAACGATAGGGAGAAGTGGCGAGAGAGGGTCAGGGATATCCGTGCTAGCGGCACGACATGATGATGATGATGATGACGTCTATAATACGACATATTACCTACACCAGTAAATTTAAAACTCTGGGGGTTAAGTACATCCAACCTTTACAAAGCATGTGAGAAGATTACTAATCTCAAACATGTTCTAACTGGATGTCAATATTCCCTAAGAAGTTACACGTGGAGACATAATGAAACCTTAGGGATTATTGCTGAGATTGCAAAAATGTGTTGTGAAACTGCCAATGAAATTTCATGTATAAAAACAAGTATGCAATTTGTTAAAGAAGGAAACGTTTCGAAAACTCCACATAGAAATAGGCACAAACCAACATTGCTTGATGGTTGCAAGGACTGGCACGTTATTGCTGACGTCGACCGACAACTCGCTTTTCCAACGGAAATAACACCAACTCGCCTGCGACCAGATCTCGTCATTTGGTCAGTTAATTCAAAAAAAGTTATCATGGCTGAATTAACGATCCCTTTCGAGGCCAACATCGAATGGGCAGATCAGCGGAAATTGGAAAAGTATGAAGACCTACGTGAACAATGTATTAAGAATGGCTGGTCAACAGACATATTTCCTCTTGAGATTGGATGTCGAGGTTTTAATTCGAACGCAACCTCTACATTTTTAACCAAACTCGGACTTTCACCAGCAGAAAAGAGGGAATATATAAAAAAAAATATCCAAAACAAGGCTCTAACTACATCTGAACGGATATGGCATTCGTACAGGTCAAACACCATCCAATAAAGTCTGGTAGTATTGTGAGATACTGCTGGGGCGCCCTGGGTTAGTGGTAATGCCTGAACCCTGATGAAGACTTTATTGGAAGCAATTTTTTTGCGGCAGTTCTTGTATATGATTTTTTTTAATTTTTGGTATGAAGATACTTCTGGAAAACATGGTGTAATGCCAGCTTTGATCATTGGCGCCATAGTTTTTTGCGTCACATGATGACGTAATAAAAAAATATATATAAAAAAAAATTATGTTCTAATGATGAAGTAAACATGTTGAATTTAAAAAAAAAAGGAATAAAAATATAAAAATCTGTTTGTAGTCGAGTTAACTTGAGGTTTGGTTTCTTTGCTTAATGGCATATCAACCTTTGTCGGTTATTTAATGCCAAAGCTATTCTCTAAGAAAAACATTAGTAGTACTATCTAAACCCATAGCTGGGAGAATAAGGGGGTTCATACCTTTCCCAAGGGTATTTGCCCGAAAGTGATCGTAATAGGGCGACTGGAGTACGAACTCGCTTACTACGATTCCGTAGAACATCGCGTTAACCATTACACCACGATTAACCCCGCCTCGCAAGTGAACTTCAGTCTCACTGTTTACTCCAATGCAAATTCAAAAAGTTGTGTAAGTTTGTTTTTTTTGAAAAAGAAAAAATCTCGTTTGATTTCAAACATTTTCGAACGATTTTTTTATTCGCGGAATAGATAGACCTTATGGCCGTCCGATTGTTTTTTTTTTTTGTGTGTGTATGTGTGTGTGTTTTTTGCTTTAGTCTTTAAAATCCCGAGCTGACCAATTCATATTGTGATACAATTTAGAAATAGTGTTAAAAAATACCTCCCTATTTTAACCTGCCACCTGTATAGTGCAAGTGAATTTAGGCAAGTGGTAATGGTAGCTCCATCTAGCCAATGTCTCACAACATTCATTTGCTATTGAAACGTATTTTTAAAGACTGATTTATAAAATTTTTGATCTGTGTGTAGCAACTACTGATTCACCAATCTTTAAAAAAAATCTTTCAACATCAAATGAACGGTATACACAAGTCCAAGCCAAGATCGTATCTAAAAAAGAGGTGGAAAAAAAGGAAAAAGAATGATGTTGATACATTAGCTATATGGATCTACCAATTACCACTTGCCTAAGTTCATTTGCATCTCACAGATAACAGTTTAAAATCTGGAAATTTTTTCAGTTGTATCTTTTTTGTTAATTTGTTAGTGTTTTATGGCATATCAACCTTTGTATGCTATTTAATGCCAAATCCATTTTTATACAAATAAACAGTTCCATTTCAAACAATTCAGTTTAACAAAAGAACACAGTTTAATTGTCAAAAACATTTCTATTTGCAGCTGTTTAGTTTAGCCAAACAGTTTTATTTCAAACAATTCAGTTTAGCATGAGTATAGTTTTTTGTTTACAGGCATTCAAATGTCAAAACAGTTTTCTTTCAAACAATTCAGTTTAGTGTAAGTACAGTTTCAATGTCAAAAACGGTTTCATTTTAAACAATTCAGTCTAGCATAAGTGTTCAGTTAAAATGTCAAAACAGTTTTATTTCAAGCGATTCAGTGTTGCATAGGTACGCAGTTTAAATGTCAAAACAGTTCTACTTTAAACAATTCAGTTTAGCATAAATACGCAGTTTCAATGCAAAAGCAGGCCCATCTCAACTAACATGGGTTAGTTCTATTTAACCCATAAATAGGACCCTATAAGGTGCTACCACTCTGGGCCAGAGTGGACTTGAGAGTAATGGCAATGAAGGCGTACTCTGCATCCCCCAGAGCTCCAGCATTACTGGAACCTCACCATTAGATTGTTTAGTGTCATACCTAGGGCACTCGTAAGGGGGAGGTTTTTACCCCTCTGCAGAGAATTAGTCGATGTATTCTTGAGCCCCAGTCAATTGGGCAAAGTTGTATCTTGCACGATCGAGATATATATGAATATGTATACTTATTTTTGGACCGCTACATATTCCCGTATTTGCTTCAAGAGTTTTATTGTTGTAGATTTTGGTTATAAATAATACCTAATGATACATATAAGAGGTGTATTTTTTTTTGGACTGTTATATATTCCCATTTTTGGTTAGAGTATTTCAATGCTGAAGAGTTTGGTAATAATAAAAGTAAGTCAAGTTGGCGACCCCAGTCGAGGGCAACCAGAAGGCTCCCTTTTCAACAGCTACAACACCGAGATGTAGTGGGGGGCGCTACTCCTTTCCTCGGATTTCTCCAGTTTACTCTTGATAGTGTACCTTATATTGCTGAGTGTTAAGCAAGGAGGCATCAAGTACCATTTTAAAAATCTTTGGTATGACTCGACCTAGGAATTAACCCAGGTCTCCCGGACCATTGACGAACACTCGACCCATTCGACTAATTTGATAATAATATACATTTGAGATCGATAGATTGATATATATATATATATATATATATAATGAATTGAGAGAGATTGATAGATATAGATGTAGAATACGCCGATAGCACTTCTGTAGGTGGAGTAATACCCCTTTTCCCAACGAGGCTACCCCAGGTGTCGACACGTAATACCTGAGGACAGGATCCTAGAAGCTGAGCGGTCTTTGACCGGTGTGGTCAAGTGACTTGCAACATGTTACTTAGACACTCATTGAGCTGGACGGACTGACGGAGAGGCCGGATCCGATCAGTCGGCTGGTCATCAAGTCCAAGCATCTGTATTATTGTCTCAACCGTATCCTTCAAATTAATCAAGTGCCAAAAAAGTACCCAACCCTATTTTATCGTAGCTAGAAGGCCTTGACAGAGGGTTAAGTGCTCTGAGATACCAATAATTGAAAACATCTAAACTGTGTGCAAATAAATATCCAGTTGAATTATTTGTATTTGACGGAAATACTTGAAACTATTCAACTGTGTGCCAACAAATCTATTCACTCGACCCCGCAGACGCAGACTGTGCAGATGCATAGTCTTGAGCAGGCAACAGGAAGTAATGGTCTCCAGGTGAATGCAGAAAAAACAGCGTACATAAGTTTTAATAAAAAAAAAGGAGAAATCTTCACTCTAAATGGCAGTTCTCTGAATTTAGTGGAAAAGTTCACGCACCTTGGTAGCAGCGTTTCATCTACTAAAAGTGATATCAATATTCGGCTAGCTTAGGCATATACCGCTATCGACAGGCTGTCAAGTTTGACCTATCCGATGAAATGAAAGGCAATTTTTTCCAAGCAGCGGTCGTGTCAATTTTACTATATGGATGCACCACATGGACGCTGACTAAGCGTATAGAAAAAAAAAAGCAAGACGGAAATTGAATAAGAATACAATGAGCTACGTGGTGTATTAAATAAGTTTCCATCCTTTTTTGTACAGGTATTTAAAATTGTCGTAGACTCTTGAAAATTCAGTATCTTATACATCTTATGAGGTGACTGACCAATTTTTATGATTTCAGGTTCAAATGAACAACTACACCAGCAATTGGAATACACCCTACTAAAGCCTGATTGTCACAGCTGGTGAATTTCAAAAATACAATCTGGACGTAAGGACACTTTTGAAGAACCATATGCAATAAAACTCTGTTTTAAACGTGGAAAAAATGCCACAAAAACATATGGAGTGCTTCAGACTGCTTTTGGAGCATATTGCATGAATCGAGCATCAGTTTTTGAGTGGTGGCATAAGAGATTCAATGAAGGCAGGGAGTCTGTGAGGGATGATGTGAGGTGTGGGAGGAGTAAGAAAATCAATACGCCAGAGTTGATTGGCCAAAGGGTTAGGTTTAGGGTTACTATGTTGAGGTTTTAAGGGAGTTCAGGAAGAGATTCCTAGGGAAGAGGCCAGCACTCTTCAAATCAGGTCAGTGGCATTTCCACCAGGACAATGCACCAATCCACAACTCCATCCTTGTCACAGACTATTTGACCAAGATGGGCATCAAGATAGTTCTTCACACTCCCTATAGTCCATACTTTGCTCCCTGTGACTTTTGATTATTCCCTAAGCTCAGAGGCTGTCGTTATGAAACAATTGAGGAGATGAAAGAGGCTGTGACGAAGGTCATTGACACGCTGACACAAGAGGACTTCCATGGGGCCTTCCAGAAGTTGTTGGAACGCTACAACAAGTGGATTGCAGCTGGAGGAAATTTCTTCGAAGGGGACTAGAGTTTCATGTGTGTACTATCAATAAAAATGCCCATACGAAAAAAGTCTCGAAACTTATTTAATGATCCTCGTATATTCAACAAATCCTTGAAGTAATACTCCTCAAAACAGCAACTGTACGGCCATTCACCTCCCATCTCTAAAACCATCCAAATTTGACGGATTTGGCATGGGGGATACTTTTGGAGAAGTAAGAAAGAACTTAAAAGTGACGTTCTCTGATGGACCTTTTCACATGGACTTGCCAGTGTTGGCCGATCAATAAGCACTTACCTGCAAAAGCTTTGTACCGACACAGGATATAGTCTAGAAAACCTGCCGGAAGCGATGACTGAAAGAGACAAATGGCGGGAGAGAGTCAGGGAAATTCGTGCTAGCAGCACGACTTGATGATATATATATATATATATATATATATATATATAGAGAGAGAGAGATTTGGCATTACATTTGTTGCATACTCATATGCAAATGCATACAGAATCATAACGACGACACAATAAAGACGAGCGACATAGTTCTTTAGAAAAATATACCTCTCACTTTATTTGAAAGGGTTGTGTGTGAGAGGGAGTTGGAGACCGAACAGAACTGCAACATATTGACCCCCACTCTTATGGACATAATAGCGTTTCTTTCCCGTTCTCCTGGGCTGCTCAACCGGGGCCTGGAGGCCCACTCTGCTGGGTGCTGGTTTTCTCTAC
Source organism: Sepioteuthis lessoniana (assembly GCA_963585895.1). NCBI lineage: Eukaryota > Metazoa > Mollusca > Cephalopoda > Myopsida > Loliginidae > Sepioteuthis > Sepioteuthis lessoniana. Next base: position 45,150,669 of record OY757942.1, on the reverse strand, counting down.
CGCATCTTATCTCCAACTGCTCAATCGGGGGCCTGGGGCTCCCTCTGCTGGGTACTGTTCTCGCTAGAGCATCCAATCTCCAACTGCTCAATGGGGGGCCTGGGGCTCCCTCTGCTGGGTGCTGTTCTCTCTACAGCATCCTCTCTCCAACTGATTGAACTTCCTGTGCACTGAGTTATATAATAGTTCGACGTACACCTTCTTCTTGTGGGCGTCACACATCACACTCATTCAACCGGTCCACGGTCAAGGTTATATTCTGATATTCCTCGACCGGATGCATCTGTTATTTACACAGGTGCATTTCCTATTTTGACAGCCCGGCCGGGTTGGAGGTCAATATACAACACATTAGTTACAAACGTTCATATGCCATAAAATACAACCAAATTAATTTATAAGTCTATAGTTTGGCTCAAGCTATGTAGCGATTGGAAAAAAATGGATTCATATCGTTTCCGAATAAGTGTGTATGGAACAAAATCAACCCTGTCGAGGATTTGATCCTGACGTTTTAGGTCAATTTCCTTACAACGATAAGCGTTACTTCCTTCAGCATCTTTTAGAGAAAACGTAAAAAAAAATGGAAGAAAAAAAGAAACAAACAAAGAATAAATGAACGAAAGAAAGAAAGAAACAAAGAATAATGGCTCAAGTGAAAGAATAGAAGAACCAAAAAGAAAATAAAAGAAAGAAAGAAAGAAAGAAAGAAAGAAAGAAGAGAAAAAAAGGTAAAGAAAAGAAATGAAAGAAAGGGAGGTTAGCAGAAGGAAGGAAGGAAAGAAGGAAGGCATATAAAAGACAGAGGGAGAAAAGAGAATGATATCAGAAAGAAAGATAGAGATAAAAAAGAAAAAAGTAGAAGAAAAGAAGGAAAAGAAAGAGATGATATAAAGGAGAAACGAGAAAATAAATAAATAAATAAATAAAAGAAAGAAAAAAAGAAAGAAGAAAATAAAAGAAACAAGTAGAAAAGTGAATGATTAAGGAAAGAAAGAAAATGAGCGAAATGACAGAAAGAAATGAAAGAAAAACGAAAAGGAAAATAAGAAGAAAAACTATAATTGAGAACGGCCCGAACGAACGAAAGAAAGAAAGAAAGAAAGAGGAAATAGTCTCTGAAGTAAGAGTAATAAAAATAGAAAGCAAAAGAGAAGAACAAAATGAAAGAAAGAAGCCAAAAGAAAAAAAAAGAAAGAAAAAAGGAAAAACAAAAAAAAAAAAAACGAAGAACGAACGCAGTAAAGAAAAGAAGGAAATGAAATAAATAAATAAAGAAAGAACGAAAAACAAAAGCAAAAAAAGGGAAGGATAAAATAAAAGAAAAAAGAATGAAAGAACGAAGAATAAAAGCAAAAAAGAAAGAATAAAAGTAAAGAAAAAACGAAGAAAGAAAGCAAAAAAGAAAAGAATGAAATGAAAGAAAAAATAAATAAAGAAAGAATGAACGAAGAACGAAAGCAAAAAAGGAAAGAAAAAAGAAAGAAAGAACGAAGAACGAAAGCAAAAAAGAAAAGAATGAAGGAGAGAAATAAAGAAAGAACAAAAAACGAGAGCCAAAAAAAAAAAAAAGAATTAAAGGAAAGAAAAAAGAACGAAAAACGAAAGCAAAAAAAGAAAAGAATGAAATGAAAAGAAAGAAAGAAAGAAAGAAAGAAAGAAAGAGAAAGAGAAAGAAGAACGGAAGCAAAATAGAAAAAATAAAATGAAAGAAAAAAGAAAGAAAGAACGAAAGCAAGAAAAGAAAGAATAAAATGAAAAAAAGGAAGAAAGAAAGAACGAAGAACGACAGCAAAAAAGAAAGAAGCAAGGGAAAGAAGAAAAAAAAAAGAAAGAACGAAGAAGAAAAGCAAAAAGGAAAGAATAAAATGAAAGAAAAACAAAGAAAGAACGAAGAACGAAAGCAAAAAAGAAAAGAATGAAATGAAAGAAAGAAAGAAAGAAATAAATAAATAAAGAAAGAAAGAATGAAAGAACGAAGAACGAAAGCAAAAAAAAAAAAAAGAAAGAAGAAAAGGAACGGAAAAAGAAACCCGAAAATTAATAGATTGATAAGACTCAAAAGAGGTAAAAAATTCTCAAACTTCTTCACTGGTGTCCCTTCGTCGCCAGACCAAATTCTTAATGACCCGAATAGGGCCGGTTCTTAGATTTTGAGCTGGGGTCAAATAGACCAAATTTATGGTAGGGACATTTTGTTAATGATTAATATCTTGGTGGTGAATTTGGGGTGTTTGTCGCTCGAAGTCGGTAAGGTTGGCTTCATGTATATACTTACAAAGCATCCATTTCATGTTAAATCAAGTTTTTAGCACTGGATAAAAGAGCTGAGTAAATTAATTTATTTATCAAAGAAATTTACCCAAGAAACGATAAATGAATGGAAAATTAGATTAAAAACAAAAGAACAAATGTCTGGGGCTTTTTTCAAACTCTTTCACAGACCTATTTTTAGTAGATCCCACTAACAGAAGAAAAAAAAAATTTCCAAAAACGTTATTTAAAATTTTCAAAACTCCTGGTGCTTGTCCAGAGTTAAGCACCTTAAAAAAATTTCGCGTGGTTAACAACCGGAATCCGAAGGCGTTATGAAATTATTTATTCTCGGGTAGCCACGATCAGTCAGTCAGTTGATCGGGCAGTTAAGAGGTTCGAAGAGCGGTCAGCTAGTGCCCAGAGAGGACAGAGGCCAACTGGTCCCCTGGCGGATCCCGGTTGGAAGAAACTGCGTTTAATTTTATCAGTCAGGTCTGATTTCTATATGATCGTTAGCTTATCGATAGCTATCCATGCTTCGTTAGCCGCGTGTCGATGTCTTTCGGTAGATGAGACACTGCTTCCTTGGTAGGTGAATTTGTCTACCAGTTTCAGAGTGGTTCCGTCTATGTCGCCAGTTTGATCATAGCACATATATTCAGTTTTGTGTGCATTGATATGGAGGCTAATGCCTGCGGCGGCTCGTTCCAAACTATGCAGTAGTGTTTCAGCTTGGTTGGGCGTATTTGCCAGTATCGGTATCTCATCGGCGTAGTCGGCGTCGGTAATTGTTTTTTGTCCGTTTGAACCCGTTTTCTCTGATTTTATCGATCGATGTTCTAAGCACGTAGTCTAGGCAGATGATAAAGAGGTATGGAGCTAGCGTGTTCCCTTGTAGTACTCCTGCTACAATGTCGAAGTATTCTGTGTCTCCATCCGATGAACGCACTTTCACTTTGGTGTTTTTGTAGAGAATCATTATTGCTTTTACGGTTTCTTTTGGTAGGCCGTATACTTGTAGGATTTGTTCCATCTTCTCTCTGTGAATGGAATCGAAGGCCTTGGTAAAGTCGACAAATAGTAATGTCGCCTGTAGGTTTTTTGACCGTACGCCTTCAAGGATTCTATGGATGGTTAATATTTATGAGGTCGTGGATCTATTTCTTCGGAAGCCATTTTGATTTTTCCTAAGGATGTTGTCGATTTTGGGTTCTATGCGGTTTCGTAGTAGGGCATTGTAAATTTTGGCTGCTATGAATGTAAGTGTTATGCCTCGGTAGTTCTTGGCTAATCCGAGGTCACCTTTAGGGAAGGGGAGGATGCATCCCTTCATCCATCTGTCTATCGGATTTTGATTATAGACTGCATTGCTGTGTCGGAGTAGAATGTCGTCTAACTGTCTGGTCTTCCATACTTCTGGGGGGATCTCGTCAAGCCCTGCAGCTTTCCTATTTTTAATTTTTTTAAGAACAAAGTTGAGTTCTTCTTGTGTGAACGGTCCTAGTTTAATGTCCAATTGTTTACTAATAATTCTGGTGATTGGTTCATGCCTAACTTTCGGTGGGTCTCCTAGTAGATTTTCAAAATGTTATTTCCACAGTTTTATTCTTTCTTGTTGGTTTGCAGCTTTCAATTTTGCTTTGGTTGTGCTCTTCCTTCTACTCACTTCGTTTATTGTTTGCCAGGCTATCCTAGATTGCCTATCTTCAACTGAGTCTCCAATCTTATCTATCTGATTTTGTATGTCTTATCTTTTAGATATATGTCTGTTAATTGATATTGTACCTTTTAAGAAAGTGAAAACAGAGAAAATACTTGGACCTTGCTTGAGAACGAAAAGAAACAGTGAAACATGAGGGTAGGTGTGATGCCAATTATAATTATTATGTTCAGTACTGTCTCCAAGGATTTGGAAAGGAGACCCGGGAAATTGAGGATCTGAATTGAGGAAGAATAGCACTGTTAATATCCGCAAGAATTCATTGAAGGGTCTTGGAATCCTTTGTAGATTTGCTGTCACTCAAACTTCAGTTGGGAATCCTCGTGGTGTAGTGGTTAACGTGTTGGACTACGTCCTCGAAGTGAGTTCAAGCTATAGTCATGCTATAACGTTCACTTTCGGACTAATACCATTGGGAAGGGCATGAACCCCCTTATCTCCCAACTATGAGATAAATAGCACTACGACGTTTCTTTTATAAAAATGGCTTTGGCATTAGACAGCAACATCGTAGTTGGACAGTTCAAACTCCAGTCACGCTATTACATTCTCTTTCAGACTAATACCTTTGGAAAAGGCATGAACCCTATTATCTTCCAAGACATAGGCTAAATATCACCACAGTAGTTCTTCTATCCTAACAAGCACTACCACTCGAAATCAGAGTGAACCTGGGAGTAATGGAAATGAAGGGGTATTCCATTCATCCCCCCCCCAATCTCCACTTTCCCTTTATCAGATGTTTTAATTTTGCACTTGCTAGGTGGGGGTAGGGTTTTACATCCCTGCAAAAATGCAGGCGGCCCGTTCTATAGCTCCTGGCAAGAACGTGAGGCAGAGAAAGGGAAAAGATCACTTTTATTCGGGATTTTTTTTCATGAAAAAGTTTTTATCCAGTCCCATGAAAAAATGTTATCATACTATTCCCTACGGATAGACCGACTGGTCGATTTTAACGGCATGTCAATCTGTGTGTGGTTATTTTATGCGTAGAGGATAGGGAATTGTGTTCGTTCGACGTTCCTATTTACATTTTTCATGTTTCTAACGAGCATAGAAAGAAGAACAGATGTTCACTTGCGCATGAAGTTAAAACTGAGTTCAGAAATTAGCTCTGTCGGCATTCCATTCTCTGGAAGGTCTGTCTCAGGCATCAGACAATCAGCCAGACTCAACCCTTTTAGACGAGGGTTTCGGTATTATTTACCACGATACACGGCCAGAAGAATCGCACTCACTTTTACTGGTCTGGCAATCTAGCTTGTTAGCAATTAAACTACGTGAAATGTCTAAAAAAATGGTGAAGGGTGATTGGGTCAACGAATGTGATTAATTAGGTTAACGTGGGGATAATTGAAGTGCAGTACCCTTTGCTCCTCGAATCATTGGCCTTTTGCCACTCTTGTATATAATTTGCGTCCTGACAAAGTCAATCGGATTATCCAAACTGTCTTTTCCCTGTGCCCTAGTGTTGTGTTTCACATGATATCTCAAGATACCTTTTAAGGGTCAGGGTCTCTTTGCGGCCCCTTTTTTTAGCAGTAGGGCTAAGCCTTAAATTATCATCCCTAAAGGGACTTCCTGTTTTGTCCTTTTCCTGTCAGATTTCAACGAGACAAGACGTAGATTCCACATTTAATTCAAGTTTAGAATACGGACCAAAACGTTTTTACACTTTTCTACGTTGAATAAATCTGTTGACACCAGCAGTACATCTTCAAAATCTTTACGGCAGGAAAGTGTTTAGCTACGCGCCATAAAGACGATTCGATGTTACGAGGAAACAAGGATTGTCTACAGAGGACGTGTCACCTAGAGCTTTTCAAACTTTTTAGTATATGGGCCAATTTGTAACCAAATTTAATTTCTATTCACACCAAATAAATTAATCAAATATTAAATTCTAAAACATAGCCAAACAAAGTCTTCAATTTACAAGAGAAAAGAATCAGTAAAATTGAAATATAAGCGTGACTTTTATTTTTAAATTGTTTTTTTTAAATGGGATGGATGTGGAGATCTTGAATCTTGGGTTGCAGGTTTGTGAGTTGGAGTCGTAAATCACCACGTTCTATGTTCAAATTGCTTTCCTGTTTGCTTATTTACTAATACACGTGACTAAACGCGAATTTCAATATAAATAGACAAGGAAAATCGAGTAAAATGGGCTCAACAGTTGTACAATAACTAATTGTTTGACTAATAATTGTTTGACAAGTATTTTTGGCATATCAACTATTGTAGGTTATTTAATGCCGAATTATCTTTATACATATATATTAAATATATATGATTTGGTTTGGTTGGGTTTTATGGCATATCAACCATTGTAGGTTATTTAATGCCAAATCCTTTTTATACATATATATTAAATATATATGATTTGGTTTGGTTGGGTTTTATGGCATATCAACCATTGTAGGTTATTTAATGCCAAATCCTCTTTATACACATATATGAAATATATATGATTTGGTTTGGTTGGGTTTTATGGCATATCAATCATTGTAGGTTAATTAAAGCCAAATTCTCTTTATTCATATATATTAAGTATATATGATTTTGTTTGGTCGGGTTTTATTGCATATCAACCATTGTAGGTTATTTAATGCTAAATATTGTTGATACATATGCATTAGATATATATTATTTGTATATACATTTTGTTGATAACATTTTTAAGGAACCTTATATCAATTTTTTTGTACACGGTTAAATGGTTTCAAGTATTTCTATCTAATAAGAATAATTCTATTTACTATTAATCATTTGTTTGCACACAGTTAAGTGGTTTCAAGTATTGCTATTTAACACTAATTCAATTCAACACAATTCACATTTTTTTACATACAGTTGAATGATTAAACAGTTCTATTTAAAGTATAGATAGGACCCTATCAGTTGCTGCCTCTCCGAGCCAGAGTGGACCTGGGAGTGATGGCAATGAAGGGGTACACCACATTCTCCAAAGCTCCTGCATTGCTGGAACCAACACCCTCAGATTGCTTTGTGTCATATCCAGGACACTCGTTGGAGAGGGGTTTTACCCCTTTGCAGAGGTGCAGTCGGTGTATTCTACAGTCTCAGCCGACAGGGCTAACAAAATTTGGGATAATTTGCAGCAAGTTTTTCGCTCATCCAGTAATATCCAATTTCTTTAAACGCATATGTAGACTTGGCTTCAATAAATTCGTCTTTCAGAAAAGTGTCTAAATTTGCATTTTCCTCTTCAACATCAAACGGAAAAATAATCCATCCATTCATGAATGTCCATGTTTAGAAGATCTTTAAATCAACCTTTCTTGCAAATCCTTCACGTGGTTGATAGAAATAAACAAGTCTTTATCTAAAACGCTTTCCTCTCATTGTTCTATCGATTGGTTGGGTTTTATGGGAGAGAGAGAGAGAGAGAGAGATGGGAGAGAGAGAGAGAGATGGGAGAGATGGGAGAGAGAGAGAGATGGGAGAGAGAGATGGGAGAGAGAGAGAGAGATGGGAGAGAGAAAGAGATAGGAGAGAGATGGGAGAGAGAGATGGGAGAGATATAGGAGAGAGAGAGAGAGATGGGAGAGAGATGGGAGAGAGAGAGATGAGAGAGAAAGAGATGGGAGAGAGAGATGGGAGATAGAGAGATGGGAGAGAGATAGGAGAGAGAGAGAGATGGGAGAGAGATAATAGGAGAAAGGAAGAGTTGGTTGGGTTTTATTGCATATCATCTTTGTAGGTTATTTAACGCCAAATCGATTTTTATGAAAATAGTTCTATTTCAAACAATTCAGTTTAGGATAAGCACGCAGTTTAAATGTAAGTACAGTTTAATTGTGAAAAACATTTCTATTTCAAGCTATTTAATTTAGTCAAGCAGTTCCAATTCAGCTAATTCAGATTAGTATAAGTACAGATTTTGTTTACGAACAGTTAAATGTCAAAACAGTTTTTATGTTAAACAGTTCAGTTTAGTGTAAGTACAGTTTCCATGTCAAAAACACTTCCATTTCATGTAATTCAGTTTTGTTTAAGCACACAGTTTGAATGTAAGTACGTTTTAATTGTTAAAAACATTTCTATTTCAAGCTTTTCAGTTTAGTCAAACAATTTAGTTTCGCATAAGTATGCCGTTAGTTTCTTTAACCCATAGATAGGGCCCTATCAGGTGCTAACATGCCGGGTCCAGAGTGGACCTGGGAGCAATGGCAATGAAGTGGTGCTCCGCATTCCCCAAAGCCCCAGGATCACATGAACCTCACCATCAGATTGTTTAGTGTCATATCGAGGACACTCATTGGTGGTGGTGGGGGGGTCTTGCTCCTCTGCAGAGGTGCTGTCGGTGTATTCTACAATTCTGGGCAATTGCTCTATCGACGACAAATTAGTAAAATGCTAAAAGTTTTGCCCGAATATATAAAAGGGCAGTCCGTGTGGCGTCGTGGTTAACATGTTTTACTACGACATCGTGGTAACCGAATTCGAATTCCAGTAACGCTATTCCAGTAACGCTATCACTTTCGGACAAATACCCTTGGTAAGGTATTAGCTCCCCGTAGGTTAAATAGTGCTACTACAGTTCTGAAGAGGGGTGAGATCCCCCGCCAACGAGTGTCCTAGATATGATACTAAACAATCTTATTATGAGGCTCCAGTAATGTTAGACATTTGAAGAATGCAGAGTACCCCTTCATTGCCATCGCTCCCAAGTCCACTCTGATAGTACCTGATATGGCCCTATCTATGGCTCATATAGAACTGTTTGATAACTTAAACTGAGTGCAAACAAATGATTTATGCTAAATTGAAAAGTTTGAAATAGAACTGTTTGACCATTTAACTATGTGTAAACAACTGACTGATGTTTAATTGAATTGTGAGTGATACATAGCGATACTTGGAACCGTTTAAATTTGTTGATTTATACTAAATTGAATTGCTGGAAATAGAGCTGTTTAATCATTTATCTGCCAATAAAATGTGTTTATATATCATATATATCATACATATTATACCGGACATTGGCCTAGGGGTTAGAGTGTTCGCCAATGGTCCGGGAGACCTGGGTTCAATCCCAGGTCGAGTCATACCAAAGACTCAAAAAATGGTACTTGATGCCTCCTTGCTTAACACTCAGCATTATAAGGTACGGATCAAGGGTAAAGTAGAGCAATCTAGGGAAAGGATTAGCGCCCTCCCCTACACATTGGTGTAGTAGCTATCGAAAAGGGAGCTTTCGGGTTACCCTCGACAATGGTCGCCAACTTTACTTATAGATCATATATTTAGTATATATATTAAACAGAATTTGGCATTAAATAACCAGCAATGGTTGATATGCCATCAAAGCAAACCACAAACGCTTCTTTTATATTAAATAACAAACGAAGGTTGATATGCTATTAAACAAAAGAACCTAAATTGAATGTATAGAAAAAATTCCCCCCTCCCTATGGACCCCTTTGCTGTTTATTCACGCAACTGAAATTTATTCACAGCTACGGGGCCTGGTTCAGGCGGCTTAGGCTGCATATTACACCAACTGCATCTTTGCAGATGGCTAAGACTCCCCTAATGAGTTTCCTGATATGAAACTAAACAATCTGATGGTGAGGCTCCAGTTACGCTGCCATTGTTCCTAAATCCACTCCGCGTCGGAGTGGTAGCACCGGATAATATCGTATTGATGAGTTATATAGAATTAAACAGAGTACTTATGCTAAACTGAATTGTTTGAAATAGAACTGCTTTTGATATTTAAACTGTCTAGTTGGTTTGTTTGGGTTTTATGGCATATCAACCTTTGTCGGTTATTTAATACCAAATCTTCTTTATACATATATATTAAATATACATGATTTATTTTGGTTGGGTTTTATGGCATTTCAACCATTGTGGGTTATTTAATGCCAAATCCTATCTATACATATGCATTAAATATATATGATTTGGTTTGCGTTGTTTTTTTTTTTGGCATGTCAACCATTGTAGGTTATTTAATACCAAATCCTCTTCATACAAATAAACAGTTCTTTTTTAAAAATTCAGTTTAGCATAAGTACACAGTTTAAATGTCAAAAACAGTTCTATTTCAAACAATTTATTTAAGCATGAGTTCATTTTTGTTTACATTAAGGTAAATGTAAAAACAGTTCTATTTCAAACAATTTACTCAAGCATAAGAAAAGTTTTTTGTTCACACTGTTAAAGGTCAAAACAGTTCTATTTCAAACAATTCAGTTTAGCATAAGTACACTGCTTTGTTTTATTTGACCCATAGATAGCACGCTATAAGGTGCTATCACTCCGGACTAGAGTGGACCCGGGAGCGATGGCAATGAAGAGGTACTCTGTATTCCCCAATTACTCGAACCTTACCATCAGATTGTTTAGTGTCATATTCAGGAGACTCGTTAGGTAAGTCTTACCTCTCTACAGAGATACAATTGACGTATTCTATAGACTGGGTCGGAAGATTTGACAAGCAGCTATTTTGTTTAAACAATTGTGAAACAACCAGTATGTTGGTTGGTTGGGTTTTATGGCATATCAGCCTTCGTAGGTTATTTAAAGCCAAATCCATTTTTATGTAAATAAACAGTTCTATTTCAAACAATTCAGTTTAGGATGATTGCACAGTTTAATCGTCGGAAACATTTCTATTTCAAGCTATTCAGTTTAGTCAAACAGTTCTAATTCAAAAAGTTCAGTTTAGTGTAAGTACAATTTCAATGTCAAAAAATTCTATTTTAAACAATTTCGCTTTGCATAAGTACGCAGTTAAAATATCAAAACAGTTCTATTTCAAGTAGTTCAGTTTAGCATAAGAACCCAGTTTAGTTCTATTTAAATCATAGATAGGACACTATCAGTTGCTACTACTCCAGGCCAGAGTGGATCTTGGAGCGATGGCAATGAAGGAGTACTCTGCATTCCCTAATGCTCCAGCATTATTTGAGCCTCACCGTCAGATTTTTTAATATCATATCTTCCCTCTTGTTAGAAGTTTATTACCCCTTTGCAGAGATGCAGTTGGAGTCTTCTAGATTTCTGGCTTTTTGTTTAAACAATTTTCAAACAACCTGTACGATTTCCTCTCTGGAAGTATATCGTCTAAGCAAGGCTTGGCACCAGAGTAGGATTTAAGGGCGCTTAGTTAGAATCGAAATCTCAAGCAATAGTCTGTTATGGTCTCTTAGTAACCGTTAAACCGTGTGAAGCCACAGTAGATAAATTATGAATGTAAAGTGTATCTTCCCAATAATTTTAAACAGGTCCAGTGTGGCTTGGAATGGTAGCATCTGATAGGGTCCTATCTACGAGTCAAATAGAACTAAACAGTGTACTTAAGCTAAACTGAATCGTTTAAAATAGAACTGTTTTGACATTTAACTGTGTGTAAACAAAAAATATATTTATACTAAACTGAATTGTTTGAAATTAAACTGTATATATGTATAAAAATGGATTTAGCTTTAAATAACCTGCAACGGTTGATATGCCATAAAACCAAACCAAACATGATTTTTGCATACAGTTTCAATAATTCTTATTCAATATCAATAATTTTCAAACCGATCTACTTGACCCATAGATGGAACTCTAACAGGAACTATCACTCTTTTTGAAGTGGACCTGGGAATAATGGCAATAAAAGGGTTGTAATTATTTATTAAACATTGTTTTGCTAAAAGCACTTGACAAATTATCCATACCATATACTCGTAGTTCCAGTTACAGACAAATACTTAATCTCTTCAATATTAACTAGCAGAAATATGCACCCTCCGTCAGGTATTTAAGTTTTAATTTAATAAAATATATTGTAGCAGAAAGAACTTTGTATTTTTGTTTGGCGCGTAAATTAATTTGACCGTTATGATCGTCACATATTTTCACCCAATGAGGATGACTTATCTTATTCAGTCCGGACCATTTTCCCGGACAATGTAAAAATGGTGAAAGCCCCCCAAACTATCTCTTCCTAAGAACATTTCAAATAGGACGGACATACCTTCTCTCTGCTCCCTTCATAGCAACAGAATCACAGCACCAAGAGGAAAGCCGTCCAATTTATGGACTTTTTGAGTCTACCCTCTTAGACCAAGGGTTCTCAGTTGAACATGAGTTTGATGCATTTAATCCGCCACTTACAGAAACACCTTTATGTCACCTCTAACTTTTGCTATGTCCACAGCGACGGGCAATTACGCTCAGACATTCAGCTACCTCATTCCTGGGCAACCATCTCTGGAGACTTTCATGCCTCTCTCCTACAACAAGCAGGACCACACATTTATGGTTGACTACATTATTCCTGTCCTTAAACAGCAATCTCGACTTTTGTTACGTCTACAGCGACGCATATTTCGCTCAGACATGTCAGCATTGCTTGACTGTAGCGATACACATTTCGCTCAGGCATTTAGCTGCTATAGTTCCTTCTCAACTCAATAACAATTTCCTTCCTTCCTTCCTTGCTGTTATTAAACCTTCATGAAAACCTTACGGCCATCTTCGTTCTTCTCTCCTTTTATTTTCCAACAATATAGCGAGGAACAACGTAACAATTCTTCCTCGCTAAATAAAGATTGTTTTGTCAAACAGATCTATTTGATCTATCGATAGGACGCTAAAAAGTACAACTACACGCGGTCAGAAAGGGCCTGAGAGTAATGGCAATGAAGGGGTGTATCTACACTCCCCAGTGCATCAGAAGTGTAGCATCACCCCCAGATCCAATTTAGAACACGTGTTGTTTACGAACGTTATAAATGTTTAAATGTGTATCTTCATCTACTACGAATGACAACAGGCGTAAACAGCTTAAATAATTATATATATATATATATATATATATATATATATATATATATTCAAAACTCTTATACACACATACATATTCAATATGTAAATATCATATATATATATATATATGTATGCAATCATAATGATTATTATTATACATATTTAAAAGATAACTATTATTATGATTGCATATATTAATTATATATATATATATATATATATATATATATATATATATATATATATATGTATGTATATATGTGTGTGTGTGTGTGTGTCTGTAAAATATTTCCGTATTGAATATATATACGTGTGAACATGCATGCGTGTTTTGATTATATATATATATATATATATATATATATATATATTAAGACCATTTCACATACACATGTATACATATAGAAAGAGGTTTGAATGTTTATATATCTATAAAAACTATATATATATATATATATATATATATATATATATATATATATATACTTCCTTGCACGCACGCGCAAATGCCTTTCCATATACACACGCGCATGCGCGTAGAGAGAGAGAGAGACAAAGATAAAAAGTGGGTGCAGAGATGAGATGTATAACCATTTACATTCTCACACACATAATTAGGAAATAACTCTTTCTTTCGCTTTGACAAGATAATATCTGTGTTTTGATTGGTAAATTCTTGAAGGGTTGATGGTTGGGTTTGAGACTCTGATCTTGTCCTTCACAGCCACTGAATAGTGGCGTCAACCTCTTGTTGTCTGTCTGGGGCACCCTTACTCAAATACCCTAATGCCACCCTAAACACCCTTCACTCTGCTTGACACCAATCTTTTTTTCTTTTTGATGGGTCATTTTTCTTTTTTGCTATTTTTCTTTCTATTTTTTGCAACTCAGTGGATCTATCTATCTATCTATCTATCTATCTATCTATCTATCTATCTCATTGTTTTCAAGTCTGTCTATCTATCTATCTATCTATCTCGATCTGTTAATATCTTTTTATCTATTTGTTTAAAAGTGCCGATACTGTCCTAGAAGGTAAACTCAGGCATAAAATAACCCTTGAATGTTGATATGTCATTAAACAAAGAAGCTAAACCATATCAGACCAATCTATCTATGTAGCTATTTATCTAAACATATTAGTATCTGTCTATCTGTCTATCTATCTAAGGATGGCTTTTGCGTTAAATAACCTTGAAATTTTGACATGCCATTAAAAAAACAAAAACAAAGAACACCTCTTACCAATTAATATACTTGAATATTATCTATTTATTTATTTATCTATCTATCTTAGTTTCTCCCTTTCTCTCATTCTCTCAATCTATCTATCTTTTTGAAAGTACACCAACTTTGGCATTAAATAACCCACGAAGGTTGATATGTCATTAAAACATACCATACCAGACTAATCTATCAATGTTGCTATTCATCTACATATATTAGTATCTATCTATCTATCTATCTATCTATCTATCTATCTATCTATCTTAGTTTCTCCCTCTGTCTGTCTGTCTGTCTGTCTCTAGTTTTGAAAGTACAGCAACTTCGGTATTAAATACCCCACGAAGGTTGATGTCATTAAAACAAACCGTACCAGACCAATCTATGTTGCTATTCATCTAAATATATTAGTATCTATCTATCTATCTATCTTAGTTTCTCCCCCACCTCTCTCTTTCTCTCTCTCTCTCTCTCTCTCTCTCTCTCTCTCTCTCTCTCTCTCTCTCTCTCTCTGTCTATCGATCTATCGTTTAGAAAGTACAGCAATTTTGGCATTAAATAACCCACGAAGGTTGATATGTCCTCAAAACAAACAATACCAGACCAATCTATCCATTAAATTAGTGGACAAGTTAACGTACCTCGATAACATCGTCTCTTTTACTGAAAATGACATCAATTTGCGCCTTTTGATAGGTTATTGATCATATAAAAGTCTGACATATTCAATATTATAAAACGCAATTACATCCAAGAAGCGGCTGTGTCAATTCTGCTATATGGATGTTTCAAATGGACGCTAACTAAGCCAACAGAGAATAATCTAGACGGACAAGAATGCTACGATCTCTATTGAGAAATCCTGAAATAACACCCCATGGAACAACAACTGTACGGCCACCTATCTCCCATCTCAAAAACCATCCAAATTAGAATAAGAAGACATGCAGATTTCTTATGGAGAAGCAAGGACGAACTTATAAGTGACGCTCCCCTATGGACCCCTTTACGCGAATGTGCCATTGTTGGTCGAGCAATAAGAAGTTGCCTACAACGGCTTAGTACGGACACAGGGTGTAGTCTGGAAGACCTGCCGGAAGAGGATAGGTGATAGAGACGAATGGAAAGAGTGAGAGAAAGAGAGAGAGAGAGAAAGAGAGAGAGAGATAGAGAGAGAATAATGGAAATCCGTACATGCTGTGTCACATGATCATGATGATGATGTATATATATAGGATATAAAAAAATGTGAAAAAAAAAAAATGTGAAAAAAAAAATGTAAACAAAGGCTGCTGCTGTTGCTAAAATAAATACCTTTAAAAAAAATTCCCTTTGCCAACGTGGTCCGCTTGGTGTCCGAGCGGTCTGAAACTTAGTCTAACGTTAAGTTGGACGGGTTTCGATCCCGGCTTCGAGCGTCCTGGGTGTCTAGCCACACTGAAGAGTTCTGATAGAACGAAACATTCTGTCTGTGGATGACAATATATGTACATATATATATATATATATATATATTAACGTTTATTTCAATTCAGGTAATACAGTCGGCTTATTTCAATCCTTCAGAGAGGGCGTTATATATCATGAGCCCATTTTATTTTAAATTATATTCACCATTTAGTTGAAAAAATATATATATAACAAAATAAATTAACAAAAAACTAAACAAAAACAAAACAAAAAAAGACCAAATTTTTATCCATTTTATTGGTTTAAAAAGTAAAAATGCATAAAAGTTAGCAGTGAATAGTTTAAAACTTATAATAAACAACACAACCCAGAAACAAGAATTATGTAATGTAACCTTAGATTAAGTACATTGGGTTTTATGGCATATCAACCATTGTAGGTTATTTAATGCCAAATCCTCTTTATACATACATATATATATATATATATATAAATATATATCAGTGACGACTCTAGCCTATTTTTGCTACTCGTGCCCCCCCTCTGTCAACTTCAGTTCCCAACCCGTGGTCCGTGGACCCAAAGTAAGTCATCATAGTTGCTATTGCGTGATTTTCCATTGTATAGCACAGATTGACAAACGTACCTTGCATGGTGTTTTTTTTTGTAAACAATCAAGATACTATATAATTTGTAGTCTTGTTAATACAGTAGATAAGATAATTTTTTTCTTTCAAAAGTATAGAAGAAAAGAGAAGATGTTCATTACTATGACGAGAAAAATATGTTTATTAGAATAAAGAAACTGATGACAATATACACAGACACAGTTTCAATTTCGCTTAAAATAAAGATTATTTGTTGAAAATGTATTCAAATAAACAAATTTTAGTTACAGAATGTAATATATGCAACATTCATTAAAGAAATAGACATCATTTACCATAGCGATGATGATGACGTCGGCGACGGCTCTGATCTGCTACCCCCCCTCTCTCTCTCGGTCCCTCTCCCTCTTCCCAAGACATCTATCAGCAGTCAGTGCTAAGATTTTTGAGCACGGTGTTAGGGTTGCTCTTGCTATTGGCTACAGCCAAAAGCGTATTTCTCTAACATTACTGTTATTATAAGGGTCTAATGCCTGGCACGGATTGCACGTTGAACATTATAGCCGATTTTATGGGATGTTCAATGAATCTGACGGTGGCCGGACAAAGAACATCCGTTCAAAACAGCATTGTTGTATTATTCCCAGATATATTTATGAACTTTTGGCTACTTAGTTATCGAAACTTGAAGAGATACGTAATTTAATTGAGATCAGACTAAGTATGTTTGCTTGAAATTAATGGATGATTTTTAATCCATTTTGAATAACATTGACCGAGTTATTGGTCGTGCCGGGCACGAGTAGCACTAGTCCCGTCTCGCCCCTGATATATATATATATATATATATATATATATATATATATATATATATATATATATATATGATTTGGCTTGGTTGGGTTTTATGACATATATACCATTGAAGGTTATTTAATACTAAATCCGCTTTATACATATATATATATATATATATATATATATATATATTAAATATATGATTTGGTTTGTTGGGGCTTTATGACCATTGTAGGTTATTTAATACCGAATCCGTTTTTCTATATATAAACAGTTCAATTTCAAAAGATTCATTTTCGCATAAGTACACAGTTTAAATATCAAAACAGTTCTATTTCAAACAATTCCACTTAGCATGAGTACACAGTTTAAATTCAAAATCAGTTCTATTTCAAAAGATTCAGTTTACACGTAAGTACGCAGTTTAAATGTCAAGACAGTTCTATTTCAAACAATTCAATTTATACATAAGGATGCATTTAAAATATCAAAATAGATCTTTTTAAAACAGTTCAGTTTAGCCCAACTACGCAGTTTAGTTTTATTTGACCCATAGATAGGCCCTATCAGGTACTACCACTCCGGGTCAGTGTGGACCTGGGAGCGATGGCAATGAAGGTGTATTTTGCATTCCCCAAATCTTCAGCATCACTGGAGCCTCAGCATCAGATCGTTTAGTGTCATATCTAGAACACGCTTTGGGGGGGGGTCTTACCCCTCTGCAGAGACGCATTATTCTACAGTCCCAGCAGAATGAGCCATAAATAACACGAGTAAGTCCTTGTGGCTTGATAGCTAAAGTTTTAGACTGCAACATAGCAGTTAGCGAATTTGAACTCAAGCCTCTACACTCACTTTAGGACTAATACCCTTAGGAAAGTTGAGAAGCCCTTTAATCCCCTTCAACAATGTATTAAATTTGCAGCAATATATATATATATATATATATATAGTATATGTATATATGTATATATGTAGTGTAATTAGAAGAAAACTCAAACCTGGTTAAATTGTCATTGTAAAATTATTTCGGTGAACAATATCATTATACTTTTCCTCTCATCAGATGACTTCACACGCTTAACGTGTTGACGCTGACTGGATATATATATATATATATATAAAACAATATTCGGTCACATTAGGATAATAAACTTTCTCAGATCCAACAAAAAAACTTATTTTCTTATTGTATCTAATGAAGTCCTGTTAAAAATCATTTCAGAGTCTTTGATTCATATCAATGCTCTTAACAGGATGGAAATAAATTTATTATCTTAATGTGACCGAATATTGTTTTTTTGCTTGAAATAATAATATTTACTCAGGGAATTTATCTACATTGTAGCCCCATACCTCTTTATCATCTGTCTAGACTACGTGCTTAGAACATCGATTGATAAAATCAGAGAAAACGGCTTCGAGCTGACAAAAGAAAAAAGAAGGTACTCCGCAAAAACAATTACCGACGCCGACTACGCCGATGACATTACGATACTGGCAAATACACCCAACCAAGCCGAAACACTACTGCATAGTTTGGAACGAGCCGCCGCAGGCATCAATGCACACAAAACTGAATATATATGCTATAATCACACAGGCGACATTTCCACACTAGACGAAACCTCTCTGAAACTGGTTGACAAATTCACCTACTTAGCAAGCAGTATCTCCTCAACCGAAAATGACATCGACACACGGCTAACGAAGGCATGGACAGCTATCGATAGGCTATCGATCATATGGAAATCGGACCAGACCGATAAAATGAAACGCAGTTTCTTCCAGGCAGAGGTCGTGTCGATACTGCTGTACGGATGCACCACTAGTACGCTAACAAAACGGCTGGAGAAGAAGCTAGATGGCAATTACACAAGAATGTTGCGAGAAATATTGAACAAGTCCTGGCGGCAACACCCTACAAGGCACCAACTATACGGCCACCTGCCTCCCATCACGAAAATTATCCAAGCTAGACGAACCAGACATGCAGGACACTGCTGGAGAAGCAGGGACGAGCTCATAAGTGATGAACTCCTATAGATCCCCATATATGGCCGAGCAAAAGCAGGACGATCAGCTCGAACATACATACAGCAGCTATGTGAGGATACGGGATGTATCCAGACCGATTGTCCTAGAACCATCAGGGTCGCTTTACTGTTATTATCGTGGGAAATGGTCCAAGTGTTATGTCCTCGGGAAAGGACATAAAATAAATAAGACAAACACGTACTTAAATAGAAGAATAAAAGTTATATATTTCAGAAAACAAGTAATACAATGTCAGCAGTCTAGCTTTGCTGGTATTTGTCGTACGTCCCACCAACCAGATAAGGTTTTTTTAAGGCAGGTCCGGGAACAGGGCCGTAACCCAGACACGTTCAGCATTGCCAAAAATATCTCAGGCCCCGTCGGCATTCCTCTAAAAAGGGGCTCCTCAGGCGCCAGGTGACAAACCTATCCCTGGAGAGGTTTACTCTGGGAGGACAGTTCCCTGAGGCTCGAAGAGTGCCGGTTTCAACGCGCGGGACATAGATGGCGGCTTCCCGTTACCCATGTCCGGCGGTCTTGACACAAGTGTAGCTTTGCTCCCAAAATCTCAGAGAGGATTACAGTCAAATGTTATATCTTTATTGGAAGAGTCCATTGTGTATCGAGCTAGGATGATACCACAACACTAGGTGAGCCAAGATCAAATCTTGTACTGGGGAGTTAGGGTTTCACTTTGTGCTAATGTCCTTGGAAAACCACGTCTAGCAAGACTAACTCGTTAACCACAACACATCACCAAGCTATTTACTAAACTTACTTTTCGTTCGACACAAGGCCGCAAGGAAGGAGATCAATTGCGGGTTAAATGAACTAGGGATCTGATAGACTAGCTCGTTAACCACAACACAACAGCGAACTATTTACTATGCTTACTTTCCATCTGTCACAAAATCACCTGGAAGGAGGTAAATCGAGGATCAAACGAATTTGAGAACTGTAAGACGAGCTCGTAAACTACAACACAACAGCGAACTATTTACTTAGGTTACTTTTGATCTGTCAGAAGGGTAGAAGTCGGCTCGTTCATTATGAATCAAATGCACTTATATCCTTGATGGTGTGTGATTGGCAGGTAAGTTAGTTGGTTGTTTGGTTTTATGGCATGTCAACCCTTGTTGGGTTATTTTATGCCGAAGTCAGTTTTATAAACATACAGAACCAAAATTTATCTACATTCCCCAAAGCTTCTGCATTACTGGAGCTTCACCGTTAGATTGTTTAGAGTCATTACCAGGACACTCGTTCGGGGAGTCTTACTCCTCTGTAGAGATGCAGTCAGTGTATTCTACAGCCCCAGTCAACGAGGCCACAGGATACTCGTTGGGGGAGTCTTACTCCTCTGCAGAGAAGTAGTCAGTGTATTCTGGGCCACAGGACATTCGTTGGAGGAGTCTTACCCCTATGCAGAGATGCAGTCAGTGTATTCTACAGCCCCAGTCGACGGGTCCACAAGACACTCGTTGGGGGAGTCTTACTCCTCTGCAGAGATGCAGTCAGTGTATTCTACAGTTCCAGCCAACTGAGCTAGGGAGAATTAAGAGATACCGAGAGAGGGCCAAGTAATTAAAGTAAGTCTGGATTTTCCAAAATAACGAAAGAAATTGCATCAATAATTTTGAGGAGAAAGTATGAGGACAAACCAACAACTGGTGGCAAAGAAAAAATATAGCAGTAAAATATAGAAACATAACAGAAAGCCCGATCACCAAATCCTGACCAGAAGACCAGACTAAGAGATAATTATTTAAAAAAAGAGAACTTTCATTATAGTGGACTTTGCCGTCCCACTAGACTACAGAGTGAAGATCAAACAAAGCGAAAAAAGGAAAAAGAAACAAGTACTTGGACCTTGCCTGAGAACAAAGAAAGATGCGGAACATGAAGGTGACAGTGATACTGATTGTAATTGGAACACTTGGAACGGTCTCCGAAAGCTTAGAAAAGGTGCTGAAAGAGTCGGAAATCGAAGGATGAAGACCATGGAGTTTAAAACATTGTTCAGATCGGCTAGAATACTGAAAATGGTCCTGGAGATCTGAGTCGATTTGCTGTCACTCAGACTCAAGTGAAAGACCACCAGCTAATGCTCGAGTGAAAAACGCCAAAGAAGTATCAGCTAACGCTGATATGAAAAACTTTCAAAGTGTAAAAATAATGACAATAATAATGTAACATACCCATACATGAATATGGGAAACGTTCATAGAATGCTGATAAAATGTTCATAAACATATATATATATATATATATATATATATATATATATGCATATATATATAACATATAACATACATACATAGAACATAGGAATCCCGAAACACGAAAACACGTAACGTTCTTCGTTCATGTACGAAACTTTTTATTACCGTTGAGTTAAAGGTTTCGACATAAGGAAGAGAGATGCACAATCTTTCTATGATGACTTTTCCATCTGCCCCCCCCCCAGCCAACACGTGTGGCACCTGCCACAAGGCCACTGGCCCGGTTTCAGCGAGCAAGCGAAAGCCAAACGTCTTCTCCCGAGGCAGAACTCAAATCAACTGACTTTTTCAAAATCACCCAAATCCTCCGCGCGCTTCTGGTGCGTGACGTCACTCGCACTTTCTAGCCCCGTTTCCCATCTGGGCTATTGTGACATCTCTGAGTGACACGTCTGCTCTGCCCGCGCATGCGCGTGAACACCTGCGTTAATGTTGCACCTAAGTAACCCATGCACTGAGCCGAAAGGTTCTCAGCCTAACTAAACCCAAAGGCATAAAACGAAATCCCTCGGTCATTATATTACAACTTAAGTGAAAGACCACCAGCTAATGCTCGAGTGAAAAATGCCAAAGAAGTATCAGCTAACGCTGATATGAAAAACTCTCAAAGAGTAAAAATAATGACAATAATAAGAAATACCAAGGAAGCAAAAACGGGAAGAAAACAACTATATGGATCTTTCAAGCGACAAACAAGCGAAATCTCACACGAGAAAAATTAAACATGGCTAAGAAAAGGCAAAACTTAAGAGAAAAACTGAATCTCTTCTGATAGACACACAAATAACGCCATAAGCACTACGTCAAAGCAAGAATAGACTAGACACAACAAAATAGCAGATTTAGACAATGTTGTGATCGAAATGAAACGATCAATCACATAATATGTGAATGCAGCAAAATAAGGTATCAAGTATAAGAGAAAATACGAATAGGTGGGGAAGGTGATATACTACGTATTGTGCAAGAAGTTTAAATTTGACCATACAAACAAATGGTATATGCATGAACCAGAATCCGTCCTTGAAAATGAGACGGACAAAATTATGTAGGATTTTGATTGGTTTCTTTGTTTAATGGCATATCAACATTTGCAGGTTATTTAATGCCAAAACCATTCTCCTAGAAGAACAGTAGTGGTACTATTTAACTCATAGTTAGGAGGGTAAGGGGTTTCATACCTTTCCTAAGAGTATTTGCCCCGAAAGTGAACGTAATAGCGCTTCTGGAGTACGAACTCGTTTACTACGATTCCGCAATCCATCGCTTTAACCATTACACCACGAGGAGGTAGAAACAGATCACCTAATCTCAGCCAGTCAACCAGACCTAGTGATAGTCAAATAAAAAGGGAAAAAAAGAGAACCTGCCGAATATTGGATTTTGCCGTTCCGGCTCACCACAGGTTAAAACTGAAAGAAATCAAAAATAGAGATAAGTATCTCGTCCTTGCCAGAGATTTTAAAAAACTATGGAACATGAATGTGACAGTGATACCAATAGTAATTGGTTCACTTGGTAAAGTCACTAAAGGATTGGTACAGGGACTGGAGGACTCGGAAATAAGAGGATGAGTGGAGACTATCCAAACGACTGCATTATTGATGTAATATAGTAGCCGAGGGATTTCGTTTTATGCCTTTAGGTTTAGTTAGGCTGAGAACCTTTCGGCTCAGTGCATGGGTTACTTAGGTGCAACATTAACGCAGGTGTTCACGCGCGTGACACACTCAGAGATGTCACAATAGCCCAGATGGGAAACGGGGCTAGAAAGTGCGGGTGACGTCACGCACCGGAAGCGCGCGGAGGATTTGGGGGATTTTGAAAAAGTCAGTTAGTTGAGTTGAGAACTAGGCTCCGAACGGGAAGAGTCGACTTTCGGGGCTCGCTGAGGTCAGACGAATTTGCGCGCTACGGGTGCCGCACTAGAGCTAGGGATAGATGGAAAAGCCAGAATAGAAAGAATGTGTATCTCTCTCCTTATGTCGAAGAACCTTTAAACTCAAAGGTTATAAAAAGTTTCGTACCTGAACTAAGAAGTCGTAAGTGTTTTTCGTGTTTCGAGATTCCTATGTTCTATGTATATATGTTATGAACATTCGATGTACGTTTCGTATAGCCGTATCTGGTAATGGTACATTGAGACCGGCCAGAATACTGAGAAGAGTCCTGGAAACTTGAGGAGACTTGTTGTTACACAAATTCCGGTAGAAGACCAGCAGCTAAGGTTAGCGTGGAAAACTTGGAAGGAGATGGGTTTTGAGACTCAAACAGATCACCTAATCTCAGCCTGACGACCAGACCTCGTGATAGTCAACAAAAAACAAACAAACAAAAAAAGAACCTGCAGAATAGTGATCTTTGCCATTATCGCTGACTACAGGGTAAAACAGAAAGAAAGCGAAAAGAGCGATAAGGACCTCGACCTCGCCAGAGAATTGAAAAAACTATGGAATATGAAAGTGACGGTGATACCAGTTGTAAATGGTGTACTCGGTACAATAACCAAAGGATTGATACAGGGATTGGAAGACTTGGAAATAAGAGGACAAGTTGAGATCATCCAAAGCAGAGCATTCTTGAGATCGGCCAGAATACTGAGAAGAGTCCTGGAAAGTTGAGGAGACTTGTTGTCACTCAAACTCCAGTTGAAAACCAACAATTAGCACTGGATTATTGACAGCAGAAAATTGGAAATTTCATAAATACGAAAATCACTTTATGTAAACAATATTGGAATATTTATTTGAAATGAAATGTTGGCAAATGAATGGGATTCTGTGGAGACTGGCAATTCAGATATAGCGTTGTCTGTGTCTGTGTGTTTGTTCATGTTGGAGAAAAAAATGCGGGTAAAGGATGAGGTATAAAAAGAGTTACAGTAAAAGTAGATTCAGTTGATGAGACAAAAGAGTCGACATGAGCTTGAATAGCATCCATTGTTATCGATAGGATTCAAAGACTATCTATCTATCTATCTATCTATCAATTTGTTTATATCTATCTATCTATCTATCTATCTGTTTATATCTATCTATCTATCTATCTCGCTCGCTGGTTTGGTTGGGTTTTATGACATATCAACCATTGTAGGTTATTTAATGTCAAATCCTCTTTATACATATATATGAAATATATAGGATTTGATTTGGTTGGGTTTTATGGCATATCAACCATTGTAGGTTATTTAAAGCCAAATCCTCTTTATACATATATATTAAATATATACGATTTTGGTTTGGTTGGGTTTTATGGCATATCAACCATTGTAGGTTATTTAAAGCCAAATCCTCTTTATACATATATATTAAATATATATGATTTGGTTTGGTTGGGTTTTATGGCATATCAACCATTGTAGGTTATTTAATGCCAAATCCTCTTTATACATATATATTAAATATATAGGATTTGGTTGGGTTGGGTTTTATGGCATATCAACCATTGTAGGTTTTTTAATGTCAAATCCTCTTCATACATATATATTAAATATATAGGATTTTGGTTTGGTTGGGTTTTATGGCATATCAACCACTGTAGGTTATTTAAAGCCAAATCCTCTTTATACATATATATTAAATATATAGGATTTGGTTTGGTTGGGTTTTATGGCATATCAACCATTATAGGTTATTTAATGTCAAATCCTCTTTATACATATATATGAAATATATAGGATTTGATTTGGTTGGGTTTTATGGCATATCAACCATTGTAGGTTATTTAATGCCAAATCCTCTTTATACATATATATTAAATATATAGGATTTGGTTGGGCTGGGTTTTATGGCATATCAACCATTGTAGGTTATTTAATGTCAAATCCTCTTTATACATATATATTAAATATATAGGATTTTGGTTTGGTTGGGTTTTATGGCATATCAACCATTGTAGGTTATTTAATGTCAAATCCTCTTCATACATATATATTAAATATATATGATTTGGTTTGGTTGGGTTTTATGGCATATCAACCATTGTAGGTTATAATAAAGTCAAATCCTCTTTGTACATATATATTAAATATATAGGATTTTGGTTTGGTTGGGTTTTATGGCATATCAACCATTGTAGGTTATTTAATGCCAAATCCTCTTTATACGTGTATATTAAATATATATGATTTGGTTTGGTTGGGTTTTATGGCATATCAACCATTGTAGGATATTTAATGCCAAATCCTCTTAATACATGTATATTAGATATATAGGATTTGGTTTGGTTGGGTTTTATGGCATATCAACCATTGTAGGTTATTTAATGCCAAATCTTCATTTTTGGACACAGTTAAATGGTTTCAAGTATTTTAATCTAATGCTAATAATTTTATTTACTCAAAGTTAATGATTTCAAGCAAGTATTTCGATTAATTATTATTTATCCTATTTAATACTATTCATTCTATTGTGCACAGTTAAATGTTTCCAAGTATTTCTTTGTATCACTAACAATTCAATAGTCATTTGTCTGTACACAGTGAAATGGACAAATTAAATTTAACATAAGTCATTCGTTTGCACACAGTATAGGTATCAAACAATTTTGTTTGACCAATTGATAGAACTCTACCACTCCTGACCTGAGTGGACCTGGGAGCGATGGCAATGAAGGAGTACTCTTCATTTCCCCAAGCTCCAGGACTGAAACCTTGCCCTCAGATTGTTTAATGCTGGAGACTGGCTGGAGAGGGTGTCTTACTCTTCTGTAAAGATGCAGTCTGTGTATTCTACTGCCCCTTGCACCTCTGTAGCAATGCAGTCAGCGTATTCTACAGCCTCTTGCTACTGGGCCACAAGACACTCGTTGGGGAAATCTTACACCTCTGTAGCAATGCAGTCAGTGTATTCTACAGCCCCTAGCTACTGGGCCACAAGACACTCGTTGGGGGAGTTTTACACCTCTGTAGCAATGCAGTCAGTGTATTCTACAGCCCCTAGCCACTGGGTCACAAGACACTCGCTGGGGGAGTCTTACACCTCCGTAGCAATGCAGTCAGTGTATTCTACAGCCCCTTGCGACTGGGCTATTTAGATGGGGGACCATTCAAGTAAAAGTAGATACTGCATTTGACCTGAGGTCATTGTACCAAACAACAGTGTAAACCAGCTTGAATTCCAATTTTCTTTCTCCTCGATTGGTGGCCTTTCCAAGGCTAAAGAGCTTACTTACGCGTAGCTAAGGAAATAAATTCTTGCCTTTCTTAATAACATCAGCACAAAGTGAAATGTATACAATTTCATCCAGGATTTCCACCCTATTGAAAAGGCTTAAAATCTCGAGTTTAACTGTTAACTGCATCTGGTGGTGAGGCTCCAGTTCTGGAGGTGGGTTATGAAATCGCTGATGTCGACTCATGTTGCTTTTTGACCCTTGATCGAGCCGTCAATCAGAGACGCACCTGTGTAAATAAGCGGACGCAGTTACGGAAGTTGTGGGCGTTGTGAAATAATGTATGCAGATGCCTGCTTTTCAGAGATCAGCTTGCTGTCTGTGAGGGTCGAGTCAGAGCAGACACTGAGGGCACCCACACCGGGCCTCCAGTAGAGTAACCTCGACCGAGAAGCAGAAGAAGTCCTAAGTAGGGCCTTAAAGATAACACAGCGTGGTATGATCAAGAGAAGAAGAAGAAGAAGAAAAGTTACGGGTCAATATGGCAGTCTGTCGCTGTCTCTGTCAGTCTCAAACACCACTGAAGATTCAACTCTTTTCGAGAACAAAATGTGAGTGTATATTTTTAGAAAGAAGAGTCATTGTCATTCTTCATCCGTACAGGGTGGAACGATAAAATTTTCGTCCTAAAGAAAACAACACTACAGCTTTATTTTAAAACTTTTATTGAAAAAATCAATTCAGCTAAACTGATTATGTGGTAGAGCTGACATCTATTCAATGTAGCCACCTTCAGCCTCAATCACCGCCTCGATACGGATCCGGAACTGGGAGCATGCCTTTTCCACAAGCGCCGGCTGGAGCACGGCGAATACTCGGCAGATGGCGGCGATCAGGCTGGCTTTGGTGTTTTGAGAGGTCATGTTGGTGAAGTTCTCGACATATGACCAAACGAAGTAGTCCAGCGGGTTCAGGTTCTGAAACCAAACCTGGGTCGGCGCCGAGTCCTGCTGCTACACCCAGGGTCAGCCACCGGCCACCTGATTGGACCAGGGGATCACCACACTCTTCAGCACACTCAGGTACACTTTGGTGTTGACTTTCAAGCCGACTTCGAAGATGTGAGGTGGCATGATGTGGCCTTGGCTTGAAACCACACCAAAGACCATAACCGTAGCCAGAAACTTTGTTTTCATCACCCTGGGCACGTCCCTGTTATTGGTGGCAATCCAAATTAGCATTTTGAGGGTGCTGGCAATGGTGCTGTTGTCATAACTTGGATCGGTAGAAAGCTTGAGTTGTACAGGGGCGCATCTCCGATCTCGATCGTTGAACATTGTGTCACTTTCTGACATGATAGAAGGCTCCTATCGGTCTTGGGATTGGTACACAACTGGCCAACTAGTAGATGGTCTG
Source organism: Sepioteuthis lessoniana (assembly GCA_963585895.1). Lineage (NCBI taxonomy): Eukaryota > Metazoa > Mollusca > Cephalopoda > Myopsida > Loliginidae > Sepioteuthis > Sepioteuthis lessoniana. The sequence continues at coordinate 45,123,013 of OY757942.1, read as the reverse complement.
CAACAAAATAAGAAAACCGGTTTTCATTAAACGGAAATGGAATCATGTCTTTTCTAGGGCGACAATTTTAACGTTCCACCCTGTAGAAGGCTCCTATCGCTCTTGGGATTTGTACACAACTGGCCAACTAGTAGATGGTCTGCAACAAAAAAGGAAAACCGGTTTTCATTAAACGAAAATGGAATCATGTTTTCTTTTCTATCTTATCGTTCCACCCTGTATATATGGTCATCATGAGTAAGTGACCCTTATACCCAAGTGGAGATGAAATATTGGCGCTATTTTCAACATGTTTATATTGGGAATCTCCAAGTTGTTTATACTTCTAAATATCAAATTCTTTTAATTTAATCGACATTGAATTGTTTCGAAGAAATTCTTCAGATTAATAAAAGGCTGGGCCAGCTAATTGTAAGTGGTCACCCATCAAAATACAGATCATGATCATTGTTGCTTAACTTCGGTGATCTTGCAGGAACTCGTGCTCTAAGAGTGATTTAGAGTTTAATCAGCTTAGCTTATCATTGGTTGGTCGATTTTACGGCATATCAATCCTTTTGGGGCAATTTACTTCAAAATTTAATTTGACAATTATGGCCTCCAACTATATACGGTGGCAAATTTGTAACCCTGTAATAATTTTAAACAGGTAAATACTTCATACTTAGTTGTAATATCTATGTTTTAAGAGATAATCCACCTTACTTCACATCCACCATGCTGTTTCCCATGGCGTTCCCTTGCGGATCTTTAAAAAATCCTAGAAGCAATATCCCACAAAACAGCAGTTGCACGGCCACCTATCTCCCATCTCAGAAAGTCATCCAAATGAGACGAACTAGACTTGCTGGATACTACTGGAGAAGTATGGGCAAACGTATTAGTGACGTTCTCCTACGGACCCCTTCACGTTGGACGATCAGTTAAAACTTATCTACAACAGTTCCCTACGGACACAGGATGTTGTCTAGAAGACCCGCCGGAAGCGATGGACAATAGAGAGGAATGGCGAGAGAGAGAGAGAGAGAGAGAGAGAGAGAGACTGAGAGAGAGTTAGGGAAATTCGTGCAGCAGGCACGACATGATGATGAGCTAATGAATTAACGCCGTTCACAATCATTTTAAACAGTAAAAAAGTTTTTACTTTGTTTTTGGTTTTTTTTTTTTGGTTTGGTCTCCTTGTTTAAGGCACAACAACTTTCGTGAGTTATTTAATGCCAAAGCCAACCTTATACAAGAACATTAGTGATACTATTTAACCCATAGCTAGGGAGATAAGAGGTTCATGCCTTTCCCGAGGGTATTAGTCCGAAAGTGAACGTAATAGCGTGACTGGAGTTCGAACTCGTTTACTTCAAGGGCACAGTCCATCACGTTAACCATCACACCACAGAGACACACTCGTCTTTGGAGAAAGTGCGTATGTACTCACGTATTATATACGATACTAAGATGTATCTTTGTAATGATTTTAACCTGGTAAACATTTCATACTTAGTGGTAATATCAATGTTTCAAAAGCCAATCAATGGCGTTCAAAATCATTTTAAACTGTAAAATTCTTCTTTATTGGTTGATTATTTGTTTGGTTTCCTGTTTTATAGCAAATCAAACTTTTGTGGATAACTTAATGCCGAAGCAAGCCTCGTAGAAGAACAGCCGGGAAAAGGGGGTTCAGTACCTCTCCCAAGGGCATTAGTCCGAAAGTGAATGCTAATAGCACGACTGGAGTTCGAATTCTCTTACTTCCAATCCACGGTCCAACTCGTTAGCCATTACGCTACAGCGACTTCCTACCCTGTAGTTGTAACATCAATATTTTTTGGGACAATGTATCAATAAGGTTCATCCATTTTAAAGATAATCCCTAACCGATCTATTTGACGCAGAGATAGGACCTTATCAGGTGCTACCGTTCCCGGTCACAGTAGAGATGGGAGTAATGGTCATGAAAGGGTGAACTAACACTCCCTAGAGCTAAAGATTTACAATCGGTGCAGTTTAATGATATAAATCTGGACTCCATATTTTATCTATCTATTTGGTTATTGGTGGGTAGGTGGGGGAACTTAACTCACTTTAGGAGAAGCAGTCCAGCTTCAACTGGTTCGGCATACCGACCACAGATGACTGTTCAGAAGTGGTCACCCATCTAAGCACTATGCATAATCATTGTTGCTTAACTTCAGTGAGCTGACGGGAGTAGACAGAAGAGCATTGTGCCATTTTCATAGAAAATTTATCAAAGTCTTTTTTTCCGATAGTATTAATATAGCAGTGTGCTTGAGAGCGCGTTGAGTGCATCTGCGTGCGATGTGTGTGTATAGACATGCGCATTGTGTGTAGGAACGACAGTGTCTCTCGATTCTACTCACGTGGGTGTTTTTTTTAGCGAACCTTCAGCTGCTTATGTCACGATCATTACTGCAAACGTTTGTCGTAACAGTTAAGAAATAAGCATTTCTTAGCCAACACTCTCTCTAACTCTCTCTCTCTCTCTCTCTCTCTCTCTCGCTCCCTTTCCTCCTCACTTGCCTTCGCTTTTAATTCCTTTAAGTTTCTTTCTTTCTTTCTTTCTTTCTTCAATATATTCCTCAATCTTCAACGTTTCTTCGTTTCTTTCATCAAACTACATACTTTTCTTCATTTGACGTCAACTCGTTTCTCTCGTTTTCTTTCTTTCTTTCATTCTTTCTTTCTTTCTGTCTTTCTTTCTTTTCATAGATTTTTATCTTCATGTTTTTTAAACTATTTGTTTCTCCTTCCTTTTCCACTTCATTGCACTTCTCTGTCTTTCCTATTTAGTTTCTTTCATTCTTTCTTTATCCCTTTCTTTCTTTCACATCATTGTATCTATCTATCTATCTATCTAGATAGATAGATAGATAGATAGATAGATTGAGATAGATAGATAGATTGAGATAGATAGATAGATAGATAGATAGATATGAACAGACTGAGATAGATAGATAGATTGATAGATATGAACAGACTATCTGTCTATCTATCTATCTATGTTGCGAAAATAGCCACGTATTTCCCATCGAAATGAAAGCTAACATTTCGAACCTACGTAAAAAACATTATCTCAACTGCTGATTTTCCAGGCAAGCAATCCATCTTCATATTGAACATATCAGTAAAACGAACCCTTCAATCCGCCTTTCCCACCATTTGGCTTTCAGTCAGTCACTCATGGCTTGTTGTTGGTGGCGGTGGTGGTGGTGGTGGTGTGGGAGGAGAAACTCTTTCTCACACTTCTAAAAATGAGGCAATTTAAACTGACTGTTACTCAACAATGTCTGTCATGGGAAATCAGTGTTTTTCGATTTATGCATATGTTTTTAATAATCATTTGTATTGAATGGATTTTTAAGGGTTTTAATAGTTTGTATTCAAAGTTTATGACCTTGAAACCCACCCTACCATCATTAGTGACACACCCAGGACGTCAACATAACTTGGCTTAAAACTAATGCTGTCGAGACGATGTAAAATTAACTATGTCGGCTGAGTTTAGTCGTGTTTTATGGCATATGGACCCTTCTGGGTTATCTAATGCTAAACCCTGATTACACACACACACACACACACACACACACACACACACACACACACACACACACATATATATATATATATTCTGCAATCCAGGAAATTCTGTCAGGACAAATCATCATCATTATCATATCGTGCCGCTAGCACGGATATCCCTGACTCTCTCTCGCCACTCCTCCTTGTCGTTCATCGCTTCTGGCAGGTCTTCAGGGCTACATCCTGTATCCTCACATAGCTGCTGTATGTATGTTCGAGCTGGTAGTCCTGTTTTTGCTCGGCCATATATGGGGGCCCATAGGAGTACATCACTTATGAGCTCGTACCTGCTTCTCCAGCTGTGTCCTGCATGTCTGGTTCGTCTAGCTTGGATAGTTTTCGTGATGGGAGGCAGGTGGCCGTATAGTTGGTACCTTGTGGGGTGTTGCCGCCAGGAGTTGTTCAATATTGCTTGTAGCATTCTTGTGTAATTGCCGTCTAGCTTCTTTTTCAGCTGTTTTGTTAGCATCCAAGTAGTGCATCCATACAGCAGTATCGACACAACCGCTGTCTGGAAAAAACTGCGTTTTATTTAATCGGTCAGGTCTGATTTCCATATGATCGATAGCCTATCGATAGCTGTCCATGCCTTCGTTAGCCGTGTGTCGATGTCATTTTCGGTTGATGAGATACTGCTTCCTTGGTAGGTGAATTTGTCAACCAGTTTCAGAGGTTTCGTCTAGTGTGGAAATGTCACCTGCTTGATTATAGCACATATATTCCGTTTTGTGTGCATTGACATGGAGGCCAATGCCTGCTACGGCTCGTTCCAAACTATGCAGTAGTGTTTCGGCTTGGCTGGGTGTATTTGCCAAATTCGCTATGTCATCGGCGTAGTCGGCGTCGGTAATTGTTTTTGCGGGGTACCTTCTGCTTCTTTTCTTTGTCAGCTTGAAGCCGTTTTCTCTGATTTTATCAATCGATGTTCTAAGCACGTAGTCTAGACAGATGATAGAGGTATGGGGCTACAATGTAGATAAATTCCCTGAATAATATTATTATTTCAAGCAAAAAACCAATATTCAGTCACATTAAGATAATAAATTTATTTCCATCCTGTTAAGAGCATTGATATGAATCAAAGACTCTGAAATGATTTTTAACAGGACTTCATTAGATCCAATAAGAAAATAAGTTTTTTTGTTGGATCTGAGAAAGTTTATTATCCTAATGTGACCGAATATTGTTTTATATATATATATATATATATATATCCAGTCAGCGTCAACACGTTAAGCGTGTGACTTCATCTGATGAGAGGAAAAGTATAATGATATTGTTCACCGAAATAATTTTACAATGACAATTTAACCAGGTTTGAGTTTTCTTCTAATTACACTACATATATACATATATACATATACTATATATATATATATATTGCTGCAAATTTAATACATTGTTGAAGGGGAATAAAGGGCTTCTCAACTTTCCTAAGGGTATTAGTCCTAAAGTGAGTGTAGAGGCTTGAGTTCAAATTCGCTAACGGCTATGTTGCAGTCTAAAACTTTAGCTATCAAGCCACAAGGACTTACTCGTGTTATTTATGGCTCATTCTGCTGGGACTGTAGAATAATGCGTCTCTGCAGAGGGGTAAGACCCTCCCCACCCCCAAAAAAAGCGTGTCCTAAATATGACACTAAACGATCTGATGCTATTGTATCTGAGGAAGTTTATTATCCTTATTGTTTTTTCTTTAATATATATATATATATATATATATATATATATATATATATCCAGTCAGCGTCAACCTCAAATTAAGAGTGTGAAGTCATCTGATGAGAGGAAAAGTATAATGATATTCTTCACCGAAACAATTTTACAATGACAATTTAACCAGGTTTGAATTTTCTTCTAATTACACTATATATATATATATATATATATTGCTGCAGATTACACCACCGCCAATTACCATACAATGAGCACTCCTGGAGATTTTTAAGAATCCTTTTATATATTTTCTAAGAGAATCATTCTCAACACATCTTTGAATTTTACACCCACACACAAATATATATATATATAAGTAAGTCGAAGGCAACTCGAAGGCTTCCTTTTTAATAGCTACTACACCAACGTATAAGTGAGGGCGCTACTCCTTTTCCTGGATTGCTCCACTTTACCCTTGATCCGTGCCTTATAATGCCATCTATCTGCTATTGGTATGACTCGATAAAGGACTGAACCCCGGTCTTCCAGACCATATATATATATATATATATATATATATTGTCATCCACTGACAGACCCGTTTCGTTCTATCAGAACTCTTCAGTGTGGTTTCGTTTGAGTCAACCGGGTTTCGATCCCAGCTTCGGGAATCAAGCCTGTCGCTAAGATTCTACCACTCAGCCACGAGGAAACCAGCGCAAGCGAAGGGAATTTAAACGCTTATGTATCACAATTGTTTTTGTTTACATATATCCACTTAACGTCTACCGAGAGCTCGATTCATATGAAGAGCCTTGCATTACGCTAGTGGCAACCATTTACTTCACTCGCAAGAGAGCTCAGTCCTACAGAGATAGGGGAACATACATATATATATATATATATATGATTTGTAAGCGAATAGGTGACATTTTTAAACGAGCCAAAGTTCATTCGTTTGCAGATGAAATGGTTTTTAAGTATTGCTATTTAATATTGCTATTTCTATTTAATGTAGAAGCTATCGAAAAGGGAGCCTTCGGGTCACCCTCGACTACGGTCTCCAACTTTACTAGTAAAAACTTACAACATTAACGTATTACTACCTGGCTCTCTCTCTCTGTCTGTCTCTCTCTCTCAATCTCTCTCTCTGTCTCTCTGTCTCTCTCTGTCTCTCTGTCTCTCTTTTACCATTCGTCCTTAGTATCCATCACTTCTAGTAGGTCCTCTTGAGTACATCCTATATCCGCATAGAACTGATGGATCTATGCCCTTGCTGTTCGGCCAACACTGGCCTATTTCCTTGTAAGAATCCATAAGAGAACGTTATTTATGAGTTCATCCTTACTTCTCCAGCAGAACCTAGCATGTCTTGTTGGTTTTACTTCGATGGTCTGTGAGATGGGAGGTAAGCAGCCTTACAACTTCTGTTTTCTTAGTTGTTGCTAAGAATCCATTAATCTATCTCTGTCCGTATCTATCTATCTATCTATTTTACTCTGTCCGTATCTATCTATCTATCTATCTATCTATCTATCTATCTATCTATCTATCTATTTTACTCAGTCCGTTTCTATCTATCTATCTATCTATCTATCTATCTATCTATCTCACTCTGTCCGTATCTATCTATCTATCTATCTATCTATCTATCATAAACACATTGAAGCTAGGCAGATATCTTTGAAAACCAGTTGAAATTTATAACATTCTAAACGATAGTCAGTATCATGTAAACATTAAAAACAATAAATCTCTTTGATTTAATGTCGTAATCCAAATTCTCGGATTCATAAAAGAGACGATGAAAGCAGTTCAACATCTCCGTTTGTCTGAAGACAACAACAGTCCACCCAAATCAGAGCGGCTCGCATTTTATAACGATCATCAAAATGGGCTCGCAGACCATTGTAAGTAAATTCGATTCCCATAAGGTGTTCCATACTTCTGATCTGGTGTCAAACTAAATTTGATAAACGACATCAACACAAGTGTATATTTCTTTTTCTTGACAATAACCTGGGAATAGCCAAAAGTTATGGGACTCAGTGGCGTAGTGGCTCACGTGCTGGACTGCGACAACATAGTAAGCGAGTTCGAACTCTTGTGCCGCCATTGCTATCGCCTTTTGGACTAAGACTCACGAGAAAAGTATTGAAACCCCTTATCCCCCCCCAGCTATGGATTAAATAGTACATCATGTTCTTCTACTAAGAGGGCTTTGATATTAAATAACCCAGGAAGTTTGATATACCATTAAACAAAGAAACCAAAGCAACCTAGGGTCGAAAGAAAGTCATCAAAATATTTATCATTTAGTTCATAAGATATATATATATGTCAAAACGTTGAAAACAAACAAAAAGAAAAAAATTAACACCATAAAAGTAATATTTCTATTTTGTCACTTTTGTTCATAATATATATATGAGGTACCCTGAAACTGTAGTTGGTTAGTTCCTGACTCACAAAATGATTTTTGGAGCTATATATATATATATGTGTGTGTGTGTGTGTACGTGTGTATTGAAAGAGAGAGAGAGAGAGAGAGAGAGAGAGAGAGAGAGAGAGATTAGCAGGGGGAGACAGATTGGTATGACAGACAGACGGAGAGGAACTCACTGAGATAGATAGATAGATAGATAGATAGATAGATATGAATCAATTGAGATAGATAGATAGATAGATGTAAGTTGGCTGAGGTAGATAGATAGGTGCAGAGATAGATATAGATAGATAGCTATATATGAGCTGGCTGAAATAGACAGGAACTTAAACATAGATAGATAGATAGATAGATAGATAGATAAAAAAAAAAATAGATACTGTGCATACAAGTATTCGGATGAAAACCAAAGGGATATATATATATATATATATATATATATATATATATATATATATATATATATATATTTACCAACCCCTCCGTTCGGGTAGGATATGACACAAGGTCATTTTTTAAGCGCAGTTTAACAGCTTTGAATTCAGAGTTTTCTTTCTCCTAGACTAGTTGCCTCACCAAGGCTGAAGAACCTAGTCTGTCCTACTATTTACCCATAGCTGGAGGGAGAATAATTGGATTCATACCTTTCCCAAGGGTATTAGTGCTATGTGAAATGCAATCAGTCTCGTCCAGGATTTGAACTTGTGTCACCATGTCCATTTCCTATGACGATAACCATTACACCTCTGGCACCTCTCTCTCTCTCTCTCTCTATATATATATATATATATATATTGTCATCCACAGACAGACTGCTTCGTTTTATCACAACTCTTCAGTGTGGCTATAGACGTAGGACGTTTGAAGCTGGCATCGAAACCCGCCCAATTTTACGTTAGACTTATGTGTGTGTGTGTGTGTAAATTTTACCGGCAAAAAGTGGTTATATATATCTGTGTATGTGTGTGTGTGTGTGTGTGTGCATGTGTGTCTATGTAAACATTTTTTCGCGCTCCAGTCTGAGAAAAGTTGCCTGTTTAGTTCTTAGAGGGGAAGTGGGGCCAATTTGTTTCGTTATTTTTACGTTAAACCGGAGACCCCTCAGATTGTGTTCCAAGAGTACTTCTTCACAGTTCTAACTCATGTAGAGCAGCCGAGTCAGCTGCGGTTTATAGAATACGCCGACAGCAACTTTGCAGAGGGGTAAGACCTCCCTCCTCAACGAGTGTCCTGGGTATGACACTAAACTGCATCAGATGGTCAGACTCCAGTCCTGGAACCGTGAGGAATAGAGAACTCAGAGAATTCACGGTGAGAGTACGTGCAGGCCCAATACACACACACACACATATATATATATATATATATATATATATATATATATATATATATATATGTATATATATTGTCAAATGAACAATTCATTATAAAAACGTTTTTATTTAAATCAATAAAGTGCTCAAATACTGGCCTGTTGAGCAGGATAAATCTCAATCGGAGGCTGCTGTAGAATACACCCACTGCATCTCTACAGAGCGATAAGAATCCTACTCACCAACAGGTATCCTGGATATGACTTTAAACCATCTGATGGTGAGGCTTCAGTCCTGGAGCTTCTGGGAATGTAGAGTAGCCTTACATTACTATTACTCCCAGGTCCACTCTGACTCAGTGTGGAAGTACCTTTTAGGGTTCTACCTATAGGTTGAACCATTCAAAAGTGTACAAACGAACGAATAATGTCGAATAGAATTATTATTGTGAGATAGGAATAGTTGTTGTCGACCGTAGTTGAGGGCGACTAGAAGGCTCCCTTTTCAATAGCTACTACACCGAAGTGTATGGGAGGGTTCTACTCCTTTCCCTGGATTGTTTCACTTTACCCTTGATACGTACCATATATTGCTGAGTGTTAAGCAAGGAGGTATCAATTGCCATTTTGAAAGTCTTTGGTGTGACTCGACCTGGGATTGAACTCCGGCCTCCCGGTCCATTGGCGAACACTCTATGCGCAAGGCCAATGAGCCAGTTTTGAAAGCATTTTGTGGTTTGGCATTAGATAACTCGCAAGGGTTTATATGCCATTAAACCAAATAACCATGAAGCTTCTGCTGACAAACTATTCGCTTAAAAATCATATCTACAAAAAACAAAAAAAAAAAACAAGAAAAAACTACAAGAAATAACAAAAAAAGATTTGGCATTAAATAACCCATAAGGGTTGATATGCTATAAAACACCAACGGATTTACCAACCAAATCTCTTGAAGAGTCTTTTCTAAGTAATTTTTTTTTGTTTACGACGCCGAAAATTCGCGGATCGGTTGGTGCGGTTTCCTTTGTCTAATCTCAATTGTTTGGCAAGAGGGCGACTCCTTGGTCCCAGGAAGATGTTTCACATGCTTCAGCATGACCAAGTTCATTGCTTGGTGCTTGAGGCGTCCTAGTAAAGGAATGCCATAGGGACCAAGAATTTCTGGCACCGCTGATTACACGGGCTTCGGTCCATGTCCGGCTCCCACTCTAAAAACAGGCTTCTTGTGATGCTTAGTCTTGGCGTGGAGAGGGCCAAATACCACACCACTGACAAAAATGATCGTGGGGAAATCCTGTTTGCCGTAAAAGTAACTTATCAAACTGTTACGCACCCCAACTTCAAAAATTAAACGGGTATATTATCTTCCGTTTTTAGCTCTCTGAAACTAGTAGACAAATTCACCTACCTAGGAAGCAGTGTCTCATCAACCGAGACAGACATCGACACGCGACTAACAAAAGCAAGAACAGCTATCAATAGGCTATCGGTCATACGGAAGTCAGACCTGACCGATAAAATGAAACGTAGTTTCTTCCAAGCAGCGGTCGTGTCGATATTGCTGTATGGATGCACTACTTGGACGCTAACTAAACGGCTGGAGAAAAAGCTTGACGGCAACTACACAAGAACGCTGCGAGCAAGTCCTGGAGGCAACACCTCACAAAGCAGCAGCTGTACGGCCACCTACCTTCCATCAAGAAAACTATCCAAGAACCAGACATGCAGGACACTGCTGGAGAAGTAGGGAGGAGCTCATAAGTGATGTACTTCAATGGACCGCTTCACGTGGCCGAGCAAAAGCGGGGCGACCAGCTCGAACCTATATTCAGCAGCTCTGTGAGGATACAGGGTGTAGCCCTGAGGAACTACCGGAAGCGATTGACAATAAGGAGAGGTGACGAGAGAGGGTCAAGGATATCCATGCTGATCGTACGACAAAATGATGATGATGATGATGATATTATCTTCCAAATTTTTTTATAATCTGAAAGTTTGGTTCTCAATCGATGTCAGTCCGAAGAAAATTGACTGGGGCTGTTGAATACACCCGCTGCATCTTTGCAGAGGAGTAAGACTCCTGCAACGAGTGTCCTGATATGACACAAAACAATCAGATGATGAGGTTCCATTAATGGTAGAGTTTTGGGGAATGAGGAGTACCCCTTTATTGCCATCGGTCCCAGGTCCACTCTGATGCGGAGAGGTAGCTCATGATAGGGTCCCATCTATGGGTCAAATAGAATTAAACTAAATTGTTTGAAATAGAACTATTTTGACATTTAGACTGCATACTTACGCCAAACTGAATTGTTTGAAATAGAACTGTTTTGACATTTAAACTGCGTACTTATACTAAACAGAATTTTTGAAATAGAACTGTTCATAACGTCTCCAGATTTAATGAAAGAAAACGGTTTTAAGTTGGCAAAGGAAAGAAGCAGAAGATACCCCGCACAAACTATTACGGATGCGGACTACGCCGATGTCATAACGCTTCAAGCAAATTCACCACTCAAACAGAATCCCTGCTACATAATCTGGGACGAGCAGCAGGTGGCATAGGGCTCCATGTCAACACAGACAAAACAGAATACGTGTATTTAATCAAGAGGTCACATCTCCACATTAAAGAACAGTCCTCTGAAACTAGTCAACAAGTTCACCTACCTCGGAAGCAGCGTCTCATCAACCGAAAATGACACCAACAAACGACTAGCAAAGGCATGGACAGCTATAGATAGGCTATCGGTCATGTGGAAGTCAGACCTGACCGATAAAGTAAAACACAGTTTTTTCCAAGCAACTATATGGAACAAGTCCTGTAAACAGCAACATCCTACAAAACAGCAGCTGTACGGCCACCTACCACCCATCACGAAAACTACCCTAGTTTGATGAACCAGACACATGGGACACTGCTGGAGAGGTAAGGACAAACTCATAAGCAACATACTGCTGTGGACCCCTTCACATGGACGATCAAAGGCAGGACGACCAGCTAGAACCTATATACAACAGCTCTGTGCCGATACAGGATGTTGCCTGGAAGACCTCTCAGGAGCGATGGACGATAGAGACGGGTGGCAAGAGAGGGTTAGGAAGATCCGTGCCTGCAGCGTGACATGATGATGATATGTATAAAAATGGATTTGGCATTAAATAACCTACAACTGTTGATATGCCATCAGATCAAACCAAACAAAACGAAAACAAAGTTCGTTTTTTTTTTTTATGAAAATGAACTGATTCGGCATTAAATGACCCTGTAAGGGCCATTTGTTTAAGACGTCGAAAATACGCGGATCGGTTGGTGTGGTTTCCTTTGCCTAACCTTAAACGTTTGGCGAGAGGGCGACTCCTTGATCCCTTGAAGATGTTTCACATGCTTCACCTGGACGAAGTTCATTACTTGGTGCCTGAGGCGCCCTAGCAAAGGAATGCCGTGTAGGCCAAGAATTTCTGGCACCGCTGATTACAGGTGCTTCGGTCCGTGTCCGGCTCTCACTCTAAAAAAAGGCTTCTTGTGTTACTCAGTCTCGGCGGGGAGATGGTCAAATACGACACCAACCAACCAACCAATCAAAGAAAATTATGCAGTTCGATCCGTTACAAAAATTTCAAAGATGTGACAGTTTCTAACGGCCCACAGCCGCCATTAAAGAAAATAAAACTTCTTTTTTTCTTCTTTAAAAAAAAAGTGGATCATTTTTCTGTAAACTTTTCTAAAACACGAATTTTTTTTTACTGCAAAGCTTTTTGATAAGATCTACGTTGTTTACGCTTACTTGACATGATAGGATAACAAGAGGACTTAATTAATTTGACTAAAATTTTTTTGAGAAAAATATATCAAAAAAAAAAAAAAGAAGCAGAATTAAATAGCCAGACAAGTAGTACGAGCGTAGACGTCACCCGAAAGGGACAAACAAACCAAGTGTGACTGTCTGACTGATTGCTTTTTCTTTTATGGGCCGCTAATAAAAGCAACGGGATGTTTCCTTAAAAGGAGGTTAAAAATTTAAAGGGGTGTGTGTGTATCTGTGGTAGGGAGGGTATACCGAAAAAGAAACATCAAATGAGAATTTTTATCTATTTATTTATTTATTTATTTTTATTTATTTATATGTAATTCGAGGTGCTGAACTGGTTGGCGTTAAATTCCGCTGCTTCTTTCACTTCATCCTTGACAAAATTTAAAACTGTTGAAGAGCATCAAAATATAGATAAAAAAAATACTTACACGTGGACTCTCTAATTCTTTCTTTCTCTAAAAAACAACAAACAAACAAACAAACAAACAAACAACAACAACAACAACAACAACAACAACAAACAAATAAAAACAAAAATAAAAACAGATTTTAATAAAAATATTATAATAAAAATTATAATTTCACTATCCGAATCTATCTATCTATCTATCTATCTATCACAGTCACTTCATATCTATCTATCTATCTATCTATCTCAGTTCACATCTATCTATCTATCAATCTATCTCGTGGCGTTGTGTTAACGTACTGGACAACGAGTAAACGAGTTCGAATTCCAGTTGATCTGCTACGTTTGCTTTCGGCCAAATATTTTTGGGAAGGGCATGAAATCTCCTTATGCCCCCCACCCCAGCTCCGGGTTTAAGTAATACCACTGCCTTTCTTCAACAAGGACGGTGTAAAATTACCATCGAAGGTTGATTTGGTATCAAAATCAATACGGGAAACTTTTAATATTGTGATTATAAAAAGAGGCAAGTGTGGTGCAAGTGAAATTAGGCAAGCAGTAATGGTAGCTCTCTATAGCTCACTTCTTGTCATTTGTATTTTCATTTAACATCAGTTATATTCATGGCTTGGACTGGTGTACACTGACACTTTGCTGGTATAACCTTTTTATAAGACTGATGAATCTTTAATTGCTACATGTTGTGTTCTGGTTAGTGAACACAAGTAGTAGTAATAATAAGACAAACCACGATATGTGAGGAAAATAGTTATATTTACAGGAAAGGGTATTTACAAGAGGGAGGCTGTTAGTAATAAGAACATAGGATTAGTGATAGTGTAATGATATACTTCAACAATAGGAACGGCTCTTCTGGTCTGACTAGTAGGCTTATTCCCAGACTGATCTCCGCTACTGCCATATATGGCAGATGGAACTGCTCATTATGTGGAAGAGGTAGTTGATACCCAACACTACACGAACAGCTTTTCGTGCTCATTTTATGTAATGTCAAAAAATGACATTAGATAACCCAAGAATGTTGGTATGCCATTAAACAGTAAAACAAACCAAAGACCATAATTCTTATTTCACAAAATGATAATAGTTGCTCTGAATAAGATATATTTTAAGATAATGTGTCTGTGTGAAGTCAGATTCTGTTTTCTTTTATTTAGGGTAATAATCACTTATTTTTGCTGAATCCCAAAATGTCGTATGATTCATCTGAAGATTTTATTGCTTTTAAAAATACGGGAAATTTATATTGGATAATTTTTATTGTCTTGTAATGCTTGGAACCATTTACTTGAAGGCAAATAAAATTATAAGTGGGAGCAGTGTTTGAAACAATTTACAATTTAGTTATATACAAAAAAATTAACTCATCTAAAAATAAAATTACCGACAAACCATTAACTTACAAAACATCAATGACACAATTTAACTGTGTGCAAACAAAGGAATGGTTTTAAATTGAATTATTGCTGTTACATCGCAATACTTGAAAACATTTAACAGTGTGCAATCAAATGAGTTATCACTTGTTTAAAACGTTACCTTTAAAGTACACATTTAGAAATCATGTATTTGATATATACGTATATAACTGGATTTGTCATTGAATAATCTACAAGTGTTTATATGCCAAAAAGCCAACCAACCGAACCAGAAAAAATCGTTTTTCAGATCAAACTGATAAGCTCATTCCGAGTATCTTTTACTCTAACGAAGATTGTTCATTTTAGCCGTCTCGACCCGAATCAAGAGTTCGCTGACGACAGAGTCATATTGTCCGATCAATTGTATTAATCAAAGAACATTTCCATTTGACTGAGAACCAAAATTTTCATTCGTTCCACGAAAAGCCTGGTTTCTTTCAGATAAAAAGACTGTCACATTGATTAAACGCTTCACTAAACACCTCAAAAATTCTATCTCATTTCGAAGACTGTATGACCACTTTGATTTAACACATTCATTATAAAATGGACACTTACTTTATAACCGGTGTAACATTTTCAAAATCCCGAAGAGAACTAGCCCAGTCGGCTAGCGCTGTAGAATACACAGACTGAATCTCTGCAGAGGAGTAAGAACCCCCCACCCCCGTATACTCACCGAATGTCCTGTATATGATATAAAACATTTTGATGGTGAGGTTCCTGTAATACATTTAAATTCATAATTCCCACCCTGAAGATGACCTAAAACATTTTCTACCAGAAATTTTCGTAATTTTCGTCTTAAATAATCCTGTCGAAACGCGCAGGTGGAACTAAATTAATATTTGGCAATAATTTTTTTCTCATTCATTTATATGTATTTTTCTTTCCGTTTTCTTTATCCAACATATGTTGGCTGTTTTGTTGGATACTACTTCTAGGACCTGTTCAAAACAGCATGTTTCCACACAGTTTTTTTTTTTTATTCAAGTATTTTGTTAAAGTCCAAGTGGTGCAAATATACGATAGTACTGACATAGCTACAACTTGGAAGAATTACCCATTTTATTATAAATCAAAGTTCATAAATGTGATAAAAAATCTTTTGAATATTATCCAGACGATCATTTCTCTAAGTGTCTATTGACTGAATTTGAGAGAAAATAAAATCGCAGCCATTTGATTATATCTTCAAGTATTGCTATGTATCTATCTATCTTGCTAGCTATGTAAACGTTACCCCCTCACCCCCACCACATTATCTCTGTCTTCTAACCATTCCACTTCTTACGCCGGCCGGTGATCAACTAGTGGTTCGAGGGGGCAACGCGCATTTCTTGCCACCACACAAGAATACGATCGAGGGAACGGAGAAAATAGAAGGACAAACGAACAAACAAAGCTTGGGGTTAACCAAGAGCAGAGAAAGGTATGCAACACTACATGCATGTGCAGACTATCGCTAGCGTGGGTTACTAGCGAAAATTCCACAAGCAACTCGAATGCAGACATCTTGAGACTCTTCTTCACTGGACCCTATCTTTTCTCCTACTGTCTCTGGAGTCCGGTGTTGACTGCCCCTCTCTGCTGTCCAGCCGCCAACTGCCCTCTCTGCTGTCCAGCCGCCAACTCCCCTCTCCTGGGTCGCGTCGTCAACTCTGATTCGCGTCCCCTTACCACTTCCGGATACGGTGAGATTTCATGTCCAAGAATCCTTTGTCTGGTTTCGCGCCAAAACAGACTCATCTGCTTTGGTGGCCTACCCACATAGTGCTACAGCTAGCTAGCTAGCTGGCTTGCTAGCTTAGTCTGTTTCTATCTATCTATCTATCTATCTATCTATCTATCTATCTATCTCAGTTTATTCATTATCTATCTATCTATCTATCTATCTTTAATATTTCTGATATTTTGATATTTCTGACTCTTTCTGTTCGTTCCTCTCTGTCTCTCTGTCTCTCTTTTTATCTTTGTTCATTTCTGTCTCAATCTGTTCATATTTCCCCCCTCTCTCTCTTACTTTCTCTTCTTCTCTCTCTACACTTTTATCAGTCTGCTTATATCCATCTATCAATATGAATATCTATCTATCTATCTATCTATCATATTCCAGACTTTTTTTGTTCGTCTCTCTCTCTTTCTCTTTCTTTATTTATCTTTGTTCATTTCTGTTTCAATCTGTTCATATTCCCCTCTCTCTCTCTCTTACTTTCTCTCCTTCTCTCTCTACACTTTTATCAGTCTGCTTATATCTATCTATCTATCTATCTATCTATCTATCTATCTGTCATATTCCAGACTTTTTTTGTTCGTCTCTCTCTCTCTCTCTCTCTCTCTCTGTGTCTCTCTTTATTTATCTTTGTTCATTTCTGTCTCAATCTGTTCATATTTCCCCCCTCTCTCTCTTACTTTCTCTCCTTCTCTCTCTACACTTTTATCAGTCTGCTTATATCTATCTATCAATATGAATATCTATCTATCTATCTATCTATCTATCTATCTATCTATCTATCTATCTATCTATCATATTCCTGACTTTTTTTGTTCGTCTCTCTCTCTCTCTCTCTCTCTCTCTCTCTCTCTCTGTATTCATCTTTGTTCATTTCTGTTTCAATCTGTTCATATTCCCCCCTCTCTCTCTTACTTTCTCTCCTTCTCTCTCTACACTTTTATCAGTCTGCTTATATCTATCTATCTATCTATCTATCTATCTATCTATCTATCTATCTATCTATCTATCATATTCCAGACTTTTTTTGTTCGTCTCTCTCTCTCTCTCTCTCTCTCTCTCTCTCTCTCTCTTTATTTATCTTTGTTCATTTCTGTTTCAATCTGTTCATATTCCCCCCTCTCTCTTGCACTTTCTCTCCTTCCCTCTCTATACTTCTATCAGTCTGCTTCTATCTATCTATCTATCTATCTATCTATCTATCTATCTATCTTGTTAGCTAGCTAGCTAGCTTAGTCTGTTTGTATCTATCTATCTATCTATCTATCTATCTATCTATCTATGGTGGCTGTTTGTGCGTTTGGTGACGAAAGAATGAATTTATTGTCAAGAGTGAATGAAAATGATTGGAACTGACTAGGGCTCCCTAGAGAAACCCATTGAATACCATAGTTTTCTTCCCTTCTCCCCCCCTCAAAACATTTCAGACCTTGTGCCCACTTTTTAAAATGTATTTTCAATTTTAAAAAAGAAATAAAATCTATCTATCTATCTATCTATCTATCTATCTATCTATCTATCTATCTATCAGATTCAGTCTATGTCATCTTTTTTAATGTCATGAATTTTGTCCCCTTTACATTCGGAGAATTTCCTGTTCGTCTTTACAGAATCGACTGCCTATATATATATATATATATATATATATATATATATATATACATATATATATAAAGACGAATTCTAAATATTGCCCATTTTCTCATCTCTTACTAGACAACTGCTCCAATGTTTATTTGAAGAATTCCTTTCGCATTTAATTGTAAATATATATATATATATATATATATATATATATATATATATATATATATATATATATATATATATACTAAGAATACTTACCTGTTTTATGGAGGGGCTAATAGATGTTAATTCCACTCATAAAATATTTTGTATTCAAACCTTTTATTTATAACATACAAGTTCCTTTTTATGATGAAAGATTCACTAAATAAGCACCATAAATTAATTTGATATGTATTCTTTTTTCTCCTTTTGGTGAGGCTTCTTAACCTTTTTGTATAGCCCATTCTGCTTATGCCTACATACAGCTGACCATGGAAGAAATCAGTTTATTGGGGAAAAAATCAATCAAGAAAATTACATAATTGTATGGTTTTTTTTTTTTTAAAGAAAGGACCTTGTTTGGTGGATTAAATGGTTGAATTTAAAGGCATTTCAACCCTTCTAAGGTTATTTTATGCCTAAAGTTTAGGGAATTGTTCACATTGTACATTATGCACCGATATATCAACCGATTCACATTATAAAATATATTCTTTGCCAAAACAACTGAAATGGTAAAAATAGATATATAAGTACACCATCTCTTTGTGGACACTGGATGCTATATAGAAGACCTACCAAGAGCGATGGATGATAGTTTTCTTTTTGTTGTGTTTTTAGCATATCAACTCTTGTGGGTTATTTAATGCCAAATTCTGTTGATATATATATATAGTCATCCACAGACAGATCTGTTTCGTTCTATCAGAACTCATCAGTGTGGCAAGACAGTATCTCCCCGTAGCTGGGATCGAAACCCGGTTGACTTAAGCACCAAGCCAAAGCTTCTAACCATTTAGCTACGAGGAGATATTAGTTACGAAGTACATTTTAAACGGTTATGAATCACAATTACTATTGTTTACATACATCCGTTCAACGGCCGCCGAGATCTCAATTCAAATACGAAGAGACTTGCAAAGGCGCAAATGGCAACACGATTACTCTCTCTCTCTCTCTCTCTCTATATATATATATATATATATATAGTCATCTACAGACAGAATGTTTCATTATATTGCCCTGTCGTCGGGGGCTGTAGAAGACACTGACAGCACCTCTGCAGAGGGGTAAGACCCCCACCACGAGTGTCCTGATATAAGACAGTGATGCTGGAGCTTTGGGGAATGTAGAGTACCCCTTTATTGCCATTGCTCCCAGGTCCACTCTGGCCCGGCACCTGATAGAGTCCTATCTATGGGTTAAATAGAAATAACGGCATAATTATGCTAAACTGGTTTGTTTGATTAAACTGGATTTACACTAAACTGAATTGTTTAACATAGAACTGTTTTGAATATCAACTGTGTGTAAACAAAACCTGTACTTATACTAAACTGAATTAGCTGAATTAGAACTGCTTGACTAAACTGAATAGCTCGAAATAGAATTTTTTTTCACAATTAAACTGTACTTAGATTTAAACTACGTGCTTATGCTAAACTGAATTATTTGAAACTGATCTGTTTTTGACATTGAAACTGTACTTACACTAAGCGGAATTGTTATATATAACTGCTTGAATAGTTTAAAATTGAAATGTTTTGTCAATTTTACTGTGTACTCAAGCTAAACTGAATTGTTTGAAATAGAACTGATTATTACATAAAAATCGATTTGGCATTAAATAACCTACAGAGGTTGAGATGCTATAAAACCCAACCAACCAAACCAATTTTTTATTGTAACACAACTCTTCAGTGTGGCTAGACACGCAAGATGCTTCAAATTGGGATTGAAATCCGGCTGACTTTACGTCAGTCGGATATCTTACCCAACACATAATGTCACTCTCAGCTTAAGTAGATGAATTTTTTGCATATCTATTTTTACATATACACTACCGGCTACCGGCTTGCTCAATTCACGAGAAGAGCTTTGCATTGACGCGTATGTAGCAGCCGGCAATTCCCCACATAAGTACTCAACCGCTTGGTCGGGGGGAGTATATATATTGTTATCTACAGACAGACTGCTTCATTGTATATCAACTTTTCAGTGTGGCTAGACACACGAGATTATTTCATTTTTTATTTTTGTACCTATACTTCAACTCTGGCTGAGTAAAAAAAAAAGAAAAAAAAAAGAACTTCAGATGATACAATCTGTAAATACAGAATATTACACAAACGGATATCTGGGAAAAAAGAAATAAATAGAGGAAATACTAACACCATCCGTACTGCTTGAAAATAATCAACCAGCACTGCAATATCTTGTCAAAATAAAAACCACAGATAGATTTACCAAAGCTAACACTTAAAAGTGCTCAATACGCTTCACTTATATATATATATATATATAATTTTATTGTATCGTATTAATTTGGAAGGTTATTGCAATGCAAAATAATAATTATTTGAGTCGAATTAGTTTTAAATTAAAAACTTCATCGTCAGAGACATTTTTAATGAAGGTGATATCGGATATTCAAATTTTTGGGGGCGTTGTCAACATTGTGTCACGTGGGTTGTTAGAACGCCATAATTTTAATATACAAAGTACAATCAGACTCCTCCACATCAGAATTAAAGAACACCTTAGCACACGTGCATCCTCATTCTATAAACATTTAATTAGATGCAAAAATAATGATAATTTTTCCATTAAAATAGAAGCAACAGTACGTAATGTTGGTAATCTCAAAATTAAGGAGGCTTTATTAATACCTAAGTTACATCCTCAGATTAATAATACATTAGAATTACATACTGAATATATCATTAATTAACACGCACATTATAAATACATATTTTAGTTTAAATAAAATAAAAAATAAGATAAAGAATAAAATAAGATAAAACGAAATAAAATGAAATTGATTAGAACAACTGAAGTCACGTCTATTCCGCATGGTGTTTAAACACCCCACTTGATTACAACAGCCAACATAGCGTTCTAACATCCCACGTGAAACCATGTTTACAACGTCCCCAAAAAATTTGAACATCCAACACCGTGTTCATTAAAAAAAAGTCTCTGACGATGAAGTTTTTACTTTGAAATTAATTAGACTCAAATAATTATTATTTCGCATTGCAATTACCCTCTAAATTAATTCATTATTATAGAATAAAATGGAGGTGCCCGTGGTGTAATAGTTATTGTCGCAGGATATGGACACGGCGACACGAGTTCAAATCCTGGACCTGACTGATCGCATTTCACATAGCACTAATACCCTTGGGAAAGGTATGAATCCAATTATTCTCCCTCCAGCTATAGGTAAATAGTAGGGTAGACTAGGTTCTTCAGCCCTGGTGAGGCAACTAGTCTAGGAGAAGGAAAACTCTGAATTCAAACCTGTTAAACTCCGCTTAAAAATTGACCTTGTGTCATATCCTGCCCGAGCGGAGGGGTTGGGTAAATATGATTATAGAATAAAATAATGTGTGCAATGCTTCAAGCAAATTATGAAATACTTAGGTATCATACACTAACTGATGGTTATACAACAGCATTGCTTCTAACAAAGCCTTCATCAGATGATGACACTGGGTTCAGGCATGGTCTCGGGGCCGAAGCATCATTACCACTAGCCCAGAGCGCCCAAGCAGAGTCTCACGACACCATCAGACTTTGATTGTCGTCACTCTAAGGGGGTTGCCATATCCTCGCTGATGCAGTTAGAGCCTTATATTGGATCTTCCTCTTGTCTGGAGGAGGAAGTCCAAGATTAGTCAAGAAAATGGAGGTTGAGTTGGCAATGAAACGTCTGCATCCGACTTCAATTGGAAACACATTTGTTATCCAGCCATTTCTGACACATTGTTATCGCAGAACCTCATATTTTTCCAATTTACGCTGATGTTTCCAGTTGAAATTTTCTTCAAAAGGGACCGTTAATTCAATAACGAAAACTTTTTTGTTTTAACGGACCAAATGACAATATCTGGACGCCTTATCGTTAAGGCTATTTCAGCTGGAAATATGAAGTTATGTTTTAAATCGGTTGCGACGTGCCAGTCCGTGCAGCAATAATGGTTTAAGCATATTTTTACGTGAAAGTTTCGAAATATTTCCTTCTTTAACGAACTGAATTGCTCTGTTGTTGATAATATTCAGAGCTTTATTGGTAGTCTCATAACATATTTTTGAAGCCTCAGCAAAAATCACCAGGACTTCGTTCTGTCGCTAAGTATAGCTTCTTAGAGCGTTCTCACATCCAGTGAGAATATGTTTGAGGCTGGCAGTTTTCCCACATGCTCTGCATCGATCGAATGTCGTTAACCTCCAAGCATGAAGGTTGACTGGTGATGGTAAGACGTCGTAGACTGCTTTTATGAGGAAACTTAATTTCTTTGGTTCCATGTGCTTGAGGTCGCTCCATATGATAGCACTGTCTTTTGCACTCTCCCACTTAGTCCATGTGCCCTGTTTCCTTTGTCCTACAGCTGTAGCAAAACGCCAAACTTCCTCAAAATGATGAATTTCATCCGTCACTTTCTTCTGCATATATCATCATCATCATCCTGTCGTGCCGCCGGCACGGATATCCCTGACCCTCTCTCGCCACTTCTCCCTATCATTCATCGCCTCCGGCAGGTCTTCAGGGTTACATCCTGTGTCCTCACATAGTTGCTGTATGTAAGTTCGAGCTGGTCGTCCTGCTTTTGCACGGCCATATGTGAGGGTCCATAGGAGTACATCACTTATGAGCTCGTCCTTGCTTCTCCAGCAGTGTCCCGCGTGTCTGGTTCGTCTAACTTGTATAGTCTTCATGATGGGGGCAAGTGTCCGTATAGTTGGTGTCTCGTGGGGTGTTGTCGCCAGGACTTGTTCAATATTGCTTTCAAAATTCTTGTGTAATTTCCGTCTAGTTTCTTCTCCAGCCATTTTGTTAACGTCCATGTAGTGCATCCATATAGCAGTATCGACATATATATATATATTTATATATATATATATGATTTGTTTGTGAATAGTTTGTAGGTGACAGAGATTATTTGTTTGCCCTTAGTTAAATGATATCAATTACTATTATACAATACTAATGCCCGTGGTGTCATGGTTATCGTCATAGGAAATGGACACAGCGACTCGGGTTCAAATCCTGGACGAGACTGATTGCATTTCACATTGCACTAATACCCTTGGGAAAGGTATAAATCCAATTATTCTCCCTCCAGCTATGGGTAAATAGTAGGACAGACTGGGTTCTTCAGCCTTGGTGAGGCAACTAGTCTAGGAGAAGGAAAACTCTGAATTCAAACCTGTTAAACTGCGCTTAAAAATTGACCTTGTGTCATATCCTACCCGAGCAGAGGGGTTGGGTAAATAGGATTATACAATACTAATGATTTTGTTTGATATTAATAATTTCTTGGCACATAGTTAAGTGGTTTTAAGTATTGTTAACACAAATAACTTTAAATGGTTTCAAGTATTGCTATCTGATAATAATGGTTCTATCTGATACTGATGATTTGTTTGCAAAGGGTTAAATGGTTTCAAGTATGGCTATTTCAACCCAGTTGACCCTTAGCCATGGAATTTTCTAATAAAATTTGATTAATTTAAAGAATGTGTTACATTGTACTGTCATATATGTTCTAGGGTTTGACATGGCCGGGCGGTTAATCGGATCGGGCCATTCCGATCGCTCGTCTAGTAGAGTAAGGGTTAAAGGGGGTGTTATCAGTCGCAAGACCACTTTGGTCGTTAGCTCATCAAGTGTTTAACTATCAGAACCCTGTCTTTATGCATTACAGGTAGCCACCTGTGACGAATAGCAGGCTTCGTTGTGTGCAGGGGTAGGAACTTACTCCTCTGCAAAGATGCTGTTTTATGGGATGTTGCTTCTAGGATTTTTCAATACTTATCCGATAATATAAAATATAAAACGCAGTTTTTTTCCAAGCAACGGTCGTCTCCATACAACTATATGAATGCACAACATAGACGCTGACTCAACGTATACAAAAAAATGCAAGGTGGGAACTGTACAAGAATGCAACGAGCTATAAACGAACGCTGCTGCTGCTGCTGCTACATAATACCTTATAATTCCCTAAGCCGACGTGGTACGCTTGTCTGCCGAGCGGTCTGATACTAAGTCTAACGTAAAGTTGGGCGGGTTTCGATCCCAGCTTCAAGCGTCCTATGTGTCTAGCCACACTGAAGAGTTGTGATACAACGAAGCAATCTGTCTGTGGATGACAATACACACACAAACACACACACACACACACATATATATATATATATATATTACTTGGTACAGTCTAACCCTGGGTTTCATGCAATCAACAATCGTTGTATACACAAACATATTAACATTCAATAACTAACTTAGACACAAAAATAGCCCCCACTTTTCGAACAAAAAATTAACCATATTAATCTTTTTTTAAAAAACCTTCACTCTGTCCGACGATTGCTGATTGCATGAAACCCAGGGTCACTCAATGCACCTTGTAATATATATATATATATATATATATATATAAATGTCCTATCATTGATATTGAGCTCTATATAACAATACTGCAATATTTGGTTCTCTTTTAACTCACCAAGTGAGCAAGTAAGAACCATAAACCTCTTATATATATATATATATATATATATATATATATATATATAAAATACCCTACCAGCCATATTTGGAAATCATTGTTCCAGAGAAGGGGTTCCTAACCGGTGGGTCACGTGCAGCTCTGGAGGCAAAGACTTTACGGCCCTACACCAAAGTTTCAAGATTTTATTTTCATTTTTAATGTTTATTTGGTTCCGTTTGGTTTCATAGCATATCAATCGTTCTAGCTTATTTAATGCCAAATCTATTTTTATACATATAAATAGTTCTATTTCAAACAATTCAGTTTAGCACAAGTAAACAGTTTTAATGTCAAAAACAGTTTTTTTTAAAAACTATTCAGTTTAGCATAAGTACAGTTTTTTGTTTCCCCACAGTTATCTGTAAAAACAGTTCTATTTCAAACAATTTGGTTTAGAATAAGTATGATGTTTAAATGTCAAAACTGTTCTATTTCGAACAATTCAGTTTAGCATAAGTACACAGTTTAGTTCTATTTAACCCATAGATAGGTTCCTTTCAGGTGGGAGTGATGGCAATAAAGGGATTCTCTGCCTTTCCCCAAGTTACAGCAGTACTCGGTCTTAACCATCATATTGTTTAGTGTCATATACAGGACACTCGTTGGGGGAGTCTTACATCTCTGCAGAGATGCAGTCTGTGTATTCTATAGTCCCAGCCGGCAGCGTCTTTTACTCTGAAGGAGTACCATTACGACTGCAGATGGAACTTTGTGTTCATATTTAAAGTCCAAGTTTATTTTTTGTCATATCTTCGATTTCTGTGAGAACCGCTTGCTTCCATCTGAATGATTCTCTATGAACAATTGTTCCCTAAAATGAAGCCTGAAATCATCACTTATCCGATGTGTTCCTTCTTTAACATACATACATATATATACATATATATATATGTAAATATATATTAGAAATATATATTTAATGCCATGGAATTTAGACTGCGACCCCTGGGTTTCATGGAGTTTCACAAGACATCCCTTCAACCAATGCTATTGTAGGGTCAAAAGCACATGTCCACTACTAGGAAAATGCCTGTATAAAAACATTAAAGACACGGTAAAAACAAACAACTCCGTCAAACATTACATCGGTGCAACGGAGGGCACCATAAAACAGAATTTTTCAACCATAAACTTTTTCACAAACAGAAACTACTCATCTGATACCTCCTTATCCTCGTACATATGGCACCTAAAAGACACAAACATCTCTCCTACAATCAGCTAGGAGATACTAAAACTAGAACCTGCCTACAACAAAACATAAAAAATGCCTTCTTTGCCTCCACGAAAAATTAACCCTCATAACCTACCCATCGCAAAACACCCTACAAAATAAAAAAAATCTGAAATCCTTTCAAAATGTAGGCACGAGAACAAACACCTTTTCTCCCACTTCGACCCATACATATAACCCATCAAACACCATACCACTCATCAAGCACCGTAAGTACCATTTTCCTCCACCAACCACCATACCCGCCACAACATATGTACTATCTTTCTCCATTAACTCCCACACCCTTCTCCCTACGCCTCCACTATCTGTTAAATTTATATTTTTATGCATATCAATAATAGACCTCAACACTCTACATTCATATTATCTACCACGTACACCCTGTCTTTTACTACAATAGCGTATAAATCATACAACGTTAACACAAACCCGATAACTATTTAAAATAACCATCACAACCCCCCAACTACTACCCATACCTCCCAAACCCACCATCTATTTCCTTATTTTTTATAATGACAACACTTTGTTCTTCAGTTATAATCATCATCGTACATAAAAATACTAACTATTATTGTAACCCCTTCATTATTTTCAGTACGTACGTACTATCGCAGAGAACTATAGTATACATAATATTTACACATTTCATCAATTTTCTATTATATTCTAGCATAAATCTCTTCCCTACATTTAATACCAACATTGTACAATAATCCATATTATTTTGTAATACAATATGTCTCTACCTCTTGATATTTATTGTGATTCTGATTGACCATACTATACCCGTTTAAACACACTTACAAATCAAATCTTTATTTATTTCCCTCGACATGCAATGATAATATTTTGCTCCTTAGTTATATTCATTTACACATACAGAAATAGGTAAAGAATCTTTCTCAAATTTTGTGGCAAAATAAGAAACACGGACGACTTATAACATCCGGTAAAAACAACGCACTGCGCATCTACCTTTACATACACATACACGTACTACGATTCCGCGATGAACTGCGGAATCGTAGTACGCGAGTTCGTACTCCAGTCGCGCTATTGCGTTCACTTTCGGGCAAATACCCTTGGGAAAGGTATGAACCCCCTTATTCTCCCTCCTGCTATGGGTAAATAGTAGGACGGACTAGGTGCTTCAGCCTTGGTGAGGCAACTAGTCTAGGAGAAGGAAAACTCTGAATTCAAACCTGTTAAACTCCGCTTAAAAATTGACCTTGTGTCATATCCTGCCCGAGCGGAGGGGTTGGTAAATAGTACCTTTACATACACATACACTATATGCCACTCACACATACACACACACAATAATACGTAACTATAACCAACACACACACACACACTAACAATCCCACGTAAAAATTCCTACAAAATCCCAACGGTTTTTGACTGTATTTTTCGATTTTCGATTCATTTCATTTTGTTAACTGGCTGATGATTGCTGTTTTGTAAAAAAAACTCCATGAAACCCAGGGGTCGTAGTCTAAATTCCATGGCATTAAATATATATATCTAATATATATCTACTTATCATTATATAATAGCTCTATCCTAGATATTGAACACTCTCCATATTATATTGTATTGGGTTCACCACAAACCGACGAAGGGATTTAGTGACAACCAACACTGTTATAATATATATATATATATATATATAGTCATCCACAGACAGATCTGTTTCGTTCTGTCAGAACTCATCAGTGTGGCTAGACATATTAGCTTCCCGTAGCTAGGATCGAAACCATGTTGACTTAAACGCCAATCCAAGCCTCTAAACCTTCAGCCACGAGGAGCCAGTAGCAGCAAAGTAAATTTTAAACGGTTATGAATCACAATTACTATTGTTTACATACATCCGTTTAACGGCCACCGAGACCTCAATTCATATATGAAGAGACTTGCAATAAACGTTAATGGCAACACGATTACTTCATTCGCCGGATATATATATATATATATATATATATATATATATATGTGTGTGTGTGTGTGTGTGTGTGTGTGTTCAATTTAAGTTCATATAAGAACTTTATAGAAGGTTCTATATAATTTAGTCAGTCAGTGAGACAATTAAAATTAAGATCTTGTAGATGAATAAGTAATATGTCGTTTATGTAGAGTGTTCGCCAATGGCCCGGGAGACCTGGGTTCAATCCCAGGTCGAGTCATACCAAAGACTTTAAAAATGGTACTTGATACCACCTTGCTTAACACTCAGCATTATAAGGTACGGTTCAAGGGTAAAGTGGAGCAATCCTGGGAATGGAGTAGCGCCCTCCCCTACACCTTGGTGTAGTAGCTATCGAAAAGGGAGCCTTCGGGTCACCCTCGACTATGGTCGCTAACTTTACTTTACTTATGTATTTAAAGTAACAAACACTGGGAGGATTAATATATTTATAAGGATCGGATTCCAGGAGTTTGAGATAAATGTATGAACAAGTATCTCTAATTGGAAAACCCACAGGTAAACCAAAATTCTGTTTATAAAACGTCTTATATGAAAAGATCTCCCCACAAACTGTTTTTGATAACAACAATGATTTCAATAAGTCTTAAAAAAATTAATCTCAAAAGAAGACAAATCTTGGTCTTCGCAAACCAATTACCATCCCATCATCCCCCAAATTTATGGTTTTCCTAAAACCCATAAACCTGACATTCCCTTAAGACCTACAATCTCGAGGATCAGCACCCCGCCTAAAGACCTACAATCTATAGGATCAGCACCCCCCACGCATAACATCGCAAGAGTTTTAGCTAAAATATTAACCCCTCTCTTGGGTACTATCAGCGATTCACACATCAAGAATTCCAGCTCACTCCTTAATAAATTTATTAGGTAGTTTAGATATGAAATCCCTATACATTAACATACTGGTCAATATTGCAGTAAACGTTTAGATAATCATATTAAAAAAAACTAACACTGTACTCCCCCTACCGGTCTCTAAATTAATTAAAATCTTAGTTAACTAAATTTCTAAGATGAAGATGAAAACTATTGCCTTCATCTTTATATTCACAAAGTTTCGGCCGATATGTTCTCCGACCTTCTTCAGGTGTTTCTTGTCAAACTCAGAAGCCGATACAGAACTTCGAACCACGTCCTTTATTCAATCCACGGAGGTCGCGTGTTCTGTTTTCGTTAACCATAACCGGGTATACCCGTATTATTACTCGCCCGCTGTCTTGATTGAACCTGCAACCTCCAGTTAACTGTCTCTTTTAAAAGATTAGAACCAACGTCTTTAACCGTTACGCTATATGTCCCGCTTGACAACTCAGAGCAAATTTTTGGGAATATAAAGTAACGGTTATTAACTTAAAATTCTTACATCACTACGATTACTACTACTATGTATGATTTTTTACCTGAGCTCATATTCAAATAAGTTTTCTGGGTTATTTTACTTATTTATCTTCAAGAACTTCATTTAAATAGTATCACTGACAGACTAAATGATATATATGTATATATATATATATATATATATATATATATATATATATATATATATATATATATATATATAAGACACTATATATATATATATATTATCCAGGGAGGGAGTAGCGCCCTCCCCTACATCTTGGTGTAGTAGCTATCGAAAAGGGAGCCTTCGGGTTACCCTCGACTATGGTCGCCAACTTTACTTATATATATATATATATATATATATATATATATATATATATATAAGACACAATATATATATATATATATATATATATATATATATATGTAGTCAATGCCAATTGTGTCTTTGCTAATTATTTTGTTTAAATTTTCCTGTACCCGGAATTTAATAATAATAATAATAATGATAATATATATATATATATATATATATATATATATATATATATATATATGAAAAATGATCGGACTTAAATGAAAGACTACACATGGCAGAGGAATAGAAATTACATTTATTGAACGATGAAAGATGAAAGGATAACATTTTAGGATCTTCAATCATTTAGTCTCAAATATGAACGAAAAATAACCAAGTCTTGCACTAGAATATATGCTCCAGATGTCTGTCGTTCAGTTGTACGCACTGTTGAATGCAGCGTGTGTAGTTATTGATAAGACGCACGCAGACTTCCTAGAGGCCCAGATAGTGAGCAACACGTCACCCTACGATCTTTGCAAGTGCCATTAACTTCAAAGTTCTTGACCAATTTGAAAATCTGACTCCTGTTTGGAAATGTGTTGATATTGCAATTCCTGTAGTATCTTTCTTGAACCATCTTGAAAGACTAAAAGATCTTCACACGAAGATCTTTTGCTCCATTGTTCAAGATTGGATTTCGCTATATTTGGTTAAATATATCAGAATTGTATCTATTTCCCAGCAATAATCTGAAAAAAGAAAGAAAATACGCACAACAGAGAAAATCTGAGAGGCCGCTGCTTTGTTTCAACAATCATGAAACACACCCTACATTTTTTTAAATTGCAAACATCAGCAGGACATATTGCGTAACGGTTATAGGCGTTGGTTCTCCAAGCCTCTAAAGAGACAATCACCTAGTGGTTGCTGGTTCAATCATGACTACAGGCGAGTAACAATACAGGAATACTTAACACTTGTACCCGGTTATGGCTAATTGAATCAGAACAGGCGACCCCTGGGGATTCAATAAAGTTCGAAGTTACGTGTAGGTTCCCAAGTTCGACAAACACCTAAGGAAAGCCGGAGGACATATTGGCTGAAACGTTGTGGAAATAACGATGAAGACAATAGTCCGAAAACCCTTTATGATAAAAATTATCAGATATATCGTTATTAAATTATAATTGATTTTTTTTAGCAGTATCTCAACCCGTATGAAGTTATTTTGAGTCTAGGGTTGTTGTTTCTGGAGAGTTTTGTCCAGTCGAATAGGAATAATCTTTTTTTTTAACCCTAACCGGTACTACCGCTCCTGAATTGAGTGGATCTGAGAGTAGTAGCAATGAAGGGGTACTCCACATTCCCCAGCTCCCTGAAATTGAAGCCTCGTTAACAGATGAAGTTTAGGGTTATGCTCAGGACGGATCTTTTTAGGGGTGTCATATACGTGGTGTATTCAATAAGTTTACAGACTCTTTTGTACAGGCATTTAAAATTGTCGTAGACTCTCGAAAATTGAGTATGTTATTGCTATACATCTTATGAGATGACTGACTAACTTTTATGATTTCAAGCTAAAATGAACAGCTACAGCAGCAATTGGAATACACCCTACTAAAGCCTGATTGTCACAGCTGGTGAATTTCAAAAATGCAATCTGGATGTGAGGAAGAACGATATGCAATAAAATTCTGTTTTAAACTCGAAGAAAATACCACAGAAACGTATGGAATGCTTCAGAATGCTTTTCGACCCTCTTGCATGAATCGAGCATCAGTTTTTAAGTGGCATATGAGATTCAAGGAAAGCAGAAAGTCTGTGAGGGATGATAAGAGGTGAGGGAGGAGTAAGGAAGTCAATATACCAGAGTTGATTGGCCTAAGAGTTAGGGTAAGGGTTAGGGTTACTATGTTGAGGATTTAAGGGAGTTCAGTAAGAGATTCCGTCGAAAGAGGCCAGCACTCTTCAAATCGGGTCAGGGGCATTTCCACCAGGACAATGCACCAGTCGACAACTCAATCCTTGTCACAGACTATTTGATCAAGATGGGTATCATGACAGTTCCTCACCGTCCCTATAGTCCAGACCTTGCTTCCTGTGACTTTTGGTTATTCCCTAAGCTCAGAGGCTGACGTTATGAGACAATAGAGGAGGTGAAAGAGGCTGTGACGAAGGTCATTGACACGCTCACACAAGAGGACTTCCATGGGGCCTTGAAGAAGTTGTTGGAACGGTACAACAAGTACATTGCAGCCGGAAGAGATTACTTCGAAGGGGACTAGAGTTTCATGTGTGTACTATCAATAAAAGTGCCCATACGAAAAAAAGTCTGGAAACTTATTTAATGATCCTCGTACCTCTGTAGAGAATACTGTGGACGTATTCTAAGGCCCACCGAATAGATTGTGACTAGCTGTCTCCTGTCTTATCTAAGGCTAGCTCAGTTGGCTTCGGCTGTATGACTTCCCCAACGAGTGTCCTGACTATGACATTAAACAATCTGATGGTGAGGCTCCAGTAATGCTGGAGCATTGGGGGAATGCGGAGTATCCCTATATTGCCATCGCTCCCAATTCCACTCTGGCCCGGAGTGGTAGCAACTGATTGGGTCTTATTTATGAGTCAAATAGAACTAAACTGCGTACTTATACCAAACTGAATTGTTTGAAATAGATCTGTTTTGACATTTAAACTGCGTAATTAGGCTAAAATGAACTATTTGAAATATTACTGTTTATTTGTATATAAATAGATTTGGAATTAAATAACCTACAATGTCATAAAACCAAACCAAACCAAACTAAGCTTATCTCAGATCTGTTTGAAGAGGAAATCCCTGTGGCTTAATTATCTTGTTGTTGGACTGTACCATTTTAATACGTGAGTTCGAACTCCAGTCGCGTTATTATGCTTGGATGGGAAAGGTTTGAACACTTATTCTCCAAGCTATGGGTTAAGTAGTAGCACTACTTTTCTTTATAACGCATGAAGGTTAATAAAAAATCAGACATTTCGGTGTTAAGCATTGTGGTATTCGAACTGATAAGGTGGCATGGACGCGTAAGTGAAGAGCACTCTGTGGTGGTGGGGGGGTTAAATTGTCTCTCTAAATAATCAACCTGTACGACGAAATGCGGTGGCTGTGTCGGACAGAGTGAGACCATGTGCCAAAGCGAATTCGCTGTCGCAAAAGCTGCCGGACAAACAAATCCAATATTTTTGTTCCGCTTGTGTAAAAATTTCAGTTGGACTAATATACTTTTATTGAAAAACACGACTGAAGGTACTGTCAGAAACTAAATTTATTATAAAAAAAGAGAAGATTTTAAACGAAAATCACACACACACACACACACACACACACACATATATATATATATATATATATATATATATATATATATATATATAGATCTGATCTGATAGATCTGATCTGATATCGTTATATTCAGCACTTTTTTAAACAACTTTTTTTTTTACTGATTGTTATTTATATATATATATATATATATATATATATATATATATATATATATATATATATATATATGTTTGTGTGTGTGTGTAACTATAAATAAATAAAGTGTTCACAGAATGAGTTTATTTGCAACGAAATATTGTTCAACTTTATCAAGTTTTTTTAGTGTACCATAATCGAGGCAAAATATAGTATTTGATACCTCCTTGCTTAACACAGCTTTATAAGGTACGTATCAACGGTAAGTGGAGTATTTAGGGAAAGTGGTAGTGCCCTTCCCTACACCTTGGTGTGGTAGCATTTGAAAAAAGAGCCTTTGGGTCGTTCTCAAATACAGTCGGCTAACATAACAACATATATATATATATATATATATATATATATATATATATATATATATATAAAGAGATTGGGAGAAAAGATGGAGTAGAAAGGGTACGTTTGTGTTTGTGCGAGTATGTATATATATATATATATATATATATATATATATATATATATATATATATATATATTAATTTATATCTATCATGTTCAAATCTATCGATATATTTATCTCAGTCTATTTATATGTATCTATCAAAGTCAGCCTGTTCATATCTATCTATCTATCTATCTTGGCCCGCAGCAGACGCTAAGATCGAAGTGTATGCGCCAAAATATCTAATTCTACAATCTCTGCAAACCGACCGACACTCTTTATATTGACTCTTAAGCACACACATAGACACACATTTATATCTTATATATATATATATATATATATATATATATATATATATATATATATATATATACTTTAAGAAAAACAACGAAACCGGTCACATAGAATTATAAATTTATTTCCAACTGTTACGCATTTTTGAAATTTCCAAAAACACGAAAAAAAATTAACAGGACTTCTTCAGATCTTTTTGAATACCCATATATATATATATATATATATATATATATGTATATGAAATTTTTATAACATCCACAATAAGAACATTACTCAGAGTTCTACCAGGAACAAACTATGATTTTCAGACGTGATATATATATATATATATATATATATATATATATATATAATAAAATATATAATATAATATATAATATATATATATAGATAGATAGATAGATAGATAGATATATAAGTGTGTGTATGTGCGTGTGTGAGTGTGTGTGTGTGTGGTGATACAATCGCAGGAAATACTCTCTGATATTCTCCCATACACTGCCACAGATGTGCATGTGCACACAGCGAAAAGTGTATGTGCGTGTTTTTACGTGTTTTCAAATTTGTCCAACATATGATTCCTAAGCTTACTTTCATACCCGTGCATAGATGGGTGTGTGTGTGCACGCGCCTAATTTTGCAGTTGCTACTACCACGACAAGAACAACCTGATACCCGAACACCCTGATACCCGAACATGTACCCGCATTCCCTGATACTTTCCCGTATAAATGTGTGTGCGCGGACATCACAGTCTTTTGCTATTAATGTATAGAACGCATCCACACCTACACACACGCACGCATACATGTACACATTTACACACACACACACACACACACATATATATATATATATATATATGTTTGTGTGAGTGTATTTATTTTTGTGATACGTTTGCTTCGATATCCCATGTTGTACACGTTAGTAGCGATCGGCGAATTAAATATATATATATATATATATATATATATATATATATATATGAATCCTTTCAGAGTTTCCATCGGAATTATAGAATAGAGTGTTCACCAATGGCCCGGGAGACCTGGGTTCAATCCCAGGTCGAGTCATACCAAAGACTCAAAAAATGGTAGTTGATGCTACATTGCTTAACACTCAGCATTATAAGGTAAGGATCAAGGGTAGAGTAGAACAATCCAGGGAAAGGATTTGCACCCTCCCCTACACCTTGGTGTAGTAGCTCTCGAAAAGGGAGCCCTCGGGTCGCCCACGACTACGGTCACCAACTCTTTACTTACTTTCTTATAAAAATTAATAATAATAATAATAATAATAATAATAATATATATATATATATATATATATATATATATATATATATATATATATATATATACACGAATTTGCGTGGAGGTATTAAGGCATGTTGCATGTCTACTGTAAAAGAATTGACTGCATATGGATATGTGTGGTGTATATCGTGGTGTAGTCATTTCAGAAATGACCACACACACACACACACACACACACACACATATATATATATATATATATATACGTGTATAAATTGCAGAACGTAGGAGTACCCATGTCCTCGATAATAAACAAAGATGGTCGAAAGTACCCGTAATATGTCTCCAAAATAGAGAATTTGGACGGCTTTTAAACTGACTACAATCTAAGTTGCAACATCTCGCTAGCCAGCAAGAAAATACCAATAAAAAGCTAAGCACTAAATCGTTGTCTGTTATTTCTCAACAAAATATGCCAACAATACACCCCCCCAAATACATACATATATATATATATATATATATATATATATATATATATATATACTTACATCTGCACATAATATACATGTGTGTGTGTGTGTGTGCGTGTGTGTGAGTATGTGTGTGTGTGTTTACGGCTGTAGGTGTTCCACTGTGCGATATACTTTCGTGTTTGTATATCCCTGTATAAAACGGAAAGGAAATATTTCTACCGTCCATGTATAAGGACAATAATCGCTAGAGATGAATACATACATATACTCATACACACACATACATACACAAGTAGGCGCATGCGCACACACACTTACACGCGCGCATGCGTGCTCACACTCACTTACGCATCGATACTGATAGTTGCTCGAAAACTAACACATGTACCATTAGCGCGTCTACACCCATACACAGATCTAGCGACCGGTGCGCGCGAACGGAGGCAGTAATATTCAACGACTACCCCCACCACTCAGTCTCTCACTCCTTTCTCTCTCTCTCACTCTCTCTCTCTCTCTGTATCTCACTGATTTTACTTTCACTCCCTCTAGCACTTTTCATCCGTATCTCTCTCTCATTGCTGTAGTACATGTTCTCCTCCA
>OY757942.1:45059344-45071844 GCA_963585895.1 Sepioteuthis lessoniana | reverse complement strand
GTCTTGGTTAAGACCCCATTTATGGGCCCAATTGATCGCTTTAAAAATTATCCGAATTCGATAGGACCGTGAGCAAAAGACAAACAAACAAACAAACAAACAAACAAACAAAAAAGATTTAAAAAATGAAATAATTACTTGAAACTATATAAATGTGTCGGCAAATGACTATTATTAAACAGAAACAATTACTTGAAATCATATCATTATTAGTATTAGATAGGAATACTTGAAACCATACCGCAGTTTGCAAATATTTGATATAAAAGTGTATGCAAAAAATCTTTCAAGACGCAACTACATAAAAAATGTAAATAGGAACGCATAAGAAAGGCGATTCCCTAACTTCAAGGCATAAAATATTTCTAGACAGGTTGACATGCCGTTAAAATTGATCACACAGTCAATCACTAAAAAGAACTGAATACCTTTTCGATCTTCCATAGCGTAATATCAAAGATTTCTCATGCAGTTACGACAAACTACATTGAATTAAGATCATCTTTTTTTCATTACATCATAGGGAAAAATTCTTGCAAAAATAAACTATATTTTATTAAAAAAAAGACCTTAAGTTTTTAATCGACGAGCTAAAATCCTAGATTAAACTAGTGTAAAGATTATTTTTAAAAGCGTTCAATTTTATATAATCGAATAAAGTCCTTGTTGATTTACGCGGAAAAGTTAAACCGCTTTCAGATGAGTGAACTTTATGTGCCTTATACAGTAAACTTTCAAGTTAAAGTTGGCTACCCGAGAGCTCCCTTTTTAATTGCTACTACACCGAGGTGTAGGAGAGGGCGCCACTTCTTTCCCTGGATTGCTCCACTTTACCCTTGGTACGTACCTTATACTGCCGAGTGTTAAGCAAGGAGGTATCAAGTACCATTTTTAAAGTCTTTGATATGACTTAACTTGAGATTGAACCCAAACCTCCCGGACCATTGGCGAATACTCTACCCACTAGGCCAATGAGCCGGTACCTATTTACCCGAATAAAATTACTGAAATTTAGGTTTTCCATAAGGGAAAAATCCTAACTTGATTATGGGGCAAAAATAGTCTAAATTTCAATAAAATAGAGAGTGTTTCAAAAAACCTTGTTTTGTGTTTAATGTTTAGACGTCGTTTCTTTTCCAGTGAATGGCATTTTTAGACTTGTAAAAACAAACAAACTAAAAAACAAACAAATAAATAAATAAATAAATAAATCAAATAAAATTTAACAATAAATTCCAAGCAAACATTAAAGGTTGAATTTTATGCTGTTTCTGCTAAAGCTTTTAAAATTTGAGTGCAGGGGAAGGAGAATTGGTCAAGTTATAAGATTATGGTGCTGTACTTCGGCATCGTAGTTAGTGAGTTCAAACCTCAGTCACGTTAATACGTTCAATTTCGAACTAAATACCATTGGGAAAGGTATCGAACCCCTTTATTCTTCCAGTTATGGGTTAAATAGTATTATTGCAGTTTTTCTTCAAGGATAGCGTTGGTATTCAATAACCCTCCATGGTTCATATGATATTAAATAAAGAAGGAAAAAAACAAAGAAATCCCTCCCTCCAGTAGAACCTCTCCACTCACACCCCCAACAAACAAAAACAAAAAAAAAAAAAAAAATAACAAAAAATAACAAAAAAAAAATACCCCCCGCACCCCCCAAACAAAACAAAACAAAAAAACATTAGATTAAAAAATAATATCGATTTTTCTGAAACACTTCGTACCTAGCTTATACAGATGTTTCCACAAATATCTATAAATTCGGTGAACGGTTTAAATTTCTTTTGAAAACCTACTCTATAATATCTGTTAGATGGAAATAATCTCTTTAAAATATTGCCCAGTCGCCTGGGGGCTGTAGAATACACCGACTGCATCTCTGCAGAGGGGTAAGACTCCCCTAACGAGTGTCCTGGATATAACACTAAACAATCTGATGGTGAGGTTCAAGTAATCCTGGAGCTTAGGGGAATGCGGAGCACTCCTTCATTGCCACTGCTCCCAGGTCCACTATGGCCCGGCGTGGTAGCACCTGATAGGGCCCTATCTATGGGTTAAATAGAACTAACGGCATATTTATGCTAAACTGAATAGTTTGACTAAACTGAATAGCTTGAAATAGAAATGTTTTTTAACTATTAAGCCGTACTTACATTTAAACTGCATGCTTATGCTAAACTGAATTATTTAAAATAGAACTGTTTTTTGGCATTGAAACTCTACTTACACTAAACTGATTTGTTTAATATAGAACTGTTTTGACATTTAACTGTGTGTAAACAAAATCTGTACTTATCCTAAACTGAATTAGCTGAATTAGAACTGCTTGATTAAACTGAATAGCTTGAAATAGAAATGTTTTTTCACATTTAAACTGTACTTACATTTAAACTGCGTACTTATCCTAATCTGAATTGTTTGAAATAGAACTATTTTCGTAAAAATGGATTTGGCGTTAAATAACCTACAAAGGATGATATGTCTTAAAACTCAAACAACCAACCATCTTTAAAACAGTTTTTTTTAGATGGCAAATATAACCGAATTATGATTTTAGAATATTGAAATTGAATCTAACCGAATGTTTCATCATCGATGAATGCGAAAAATAGGTACATATTATTAAAAAAAACTCAAAATCTTTCATTGTTTCAAATCCAGTGGTAAAATTCTTCACATGGAATTTTGGATTTTCTAAAAAGAAGCTAAATAAACCCCCCTATATATATATATATATATATATATATATATATATATATATATATATATATGTATATATATATATATATACCAAAAAGAGGCAGAAACTACCACCCAGGTTTCATCTTATGGATCTTCAGGATAATTCTGACTAGAGGGTTGGCCTAAACATTTTATCATTAAAGTGTTCATAAAAAGTTGGCATAAAACCCCGCCAAAACGCACATTGTATTTGCCAAGGAGCCAAACTTATATATATATATATATATATATATATATATATATATATATATATATATATATATATATATATCCTGTCAGTGTACGTTCTATACTTCTCTTTTCTTGTTATAGTAATACGACGCTTGTTCGCTTCGAGTGGCGATGAGCATGTCTCGTTTTATCTTGACAGTAAATTTTGATCATTGCTCTGTTATCTCCTCTTGTGCAATGAAACAATTTCGTGATGTAGAAAAACATTATGAGGTAACCAGTATAGGAGAAGGACTATTGTGAATATCTCCAAACTACACGAAAGGGAAATAGTTATTTCCCATATATCACGGGTCTTGGGGAATGTAATTCGAACAGCAAAACTATTTATTAGGTATTTCTATATTCATTCCATTAATTTTATCTAACGCAAAAGAAGATTAACCTTAGATCATTGAAAAATAAATCTAAAAAAATATTATATAAATATATATATATATCGAGAGAAAAATGAAATGTAAATATAAAAAAAAGACAAAATATACAAAAGGAATATTTAATTGCATATGAATCCGATGCAACGTTTAAACCTTCGTGTTTTTTAAAAATCATCTTCAGGGTGACGTTAGTATGTGATGTTATATATATATATATATATATATATATATAATTTTAATATATATAATATGTATATAATTATAAATACGTAATTAGAACAGAATAAACTCTTAAGCGTTGGCAGGTAAACAGTTTTCGAGAAAGTTGCTTTGGAATTCAAAAGTCCAGCTAAAACGTCATGGGACAGCAAGATCGGATAAGGGCCATTACTGCCCGTAGTAAACTTGGCACGATACTAAGAGAGAATTCTGACGATATGAAATTCATGTATATATATATATACATATATATATATATATATATATATATATATATATGTAGTAAGAATATCTTTGGGATATATATATATATATATATATATATATATATATATATACATTTGTATATAGCTGTGTATATATATATATATATATATATATATATATTTATATATATATATATATATAAGTGTTTGAATATATATATATATATATATATATATATATATATATATATATATATATATATATAATCTGTCATTTAAAAAGTAAGTAGTAATAAAAACCAGCTGTAAAAGCTAGGAAAAGTACCTAATACAAGTAGCTTGAACGAATATAACTATTTAAAAACTCACAGACTTTCTCACGTTGAAACGATCGTCAGTTGAGGCGTCACTTGATAATCTTGTTAGCGTGAACCTCAGAGTCATGTAATGTAAGTTTGTGCTTTTGCGTGTGTGTGTACATGTGTGTGTGTGTGTGTCTGTCTGTCTGTTTGAGAAATAAAGAAGTCTTTATAAAAATGTTTCATCTGGAGACTTTTTTGTTTGTTTGTAAATACCAGAAATTTATTGCCATGTGATTGACACGAGTGGATGAGAAAACATTTCGTTTATTTCAGGTTTTATATTGCTCTACTGGTCAGTATTTGAGCACTCTTCGAATTAATGAAAAAAAAAAAAAAGAAAGTTTTGATAATTTTTTTAATTTCTCCAAATAATCATCATTTATTTGTCAAAAACCTCTCAGGCTCTTTTTATTTATTCTTATTTTTCACTCAATAACAAGTAGTCACGTAAGATTCAATTGTTTTACAAGTACGTGAAACTGATAGTCATGACACTGACTTGACTATTTTAGGTCTTAGACGCACACACACACACACACACACACACACACACACACACACACACACACACACACACACACACTTATACATTTACATACAGTGTATACGATTAACGTTTTCATTCAAAATCTTCATTGATCACATAAAATATCTCGTAATCCATGTCATGGTCGCATGCAAATCGTCGACGATGACCAATGAGGGTTGAAAGTGCAAGTATTCGAGCCGTAACATTGGAAACTTCGGACAATTATTAAACAGCTCATTTCTAACATTAAAATATCACAAACAAGAAAAGGCTAACAAAAAAAAAATCAATTCTAAATTCTTGTGTGTAATCTTTAATAGAATATGCCTACAATAAAATCTACTGCCTAGACACACACACACACACACACACACACACACACACACACACACACACACATATATATATATATATATATATATATATATATATATATTTATGTGTGTGTGTGTGTGTATATATATATATACAACCCCACGATCACGAGTAGGATGCGTCACAAGGTAAACTGTTAAGCGTAGTACTATTCCATAGAATACAGACTTTTCCTTCTCCTAAATTGGTTGTCTGTCTGTCCATCTATTTGTCTATAGTAAGGAGGAGAAAAAATGGATCCATGCTTTTCTTAAAGGGATTTGTGCTAAGAGAAATGTAAACAACCTCGACTAAGATTTGAACTCAAGTCGCGGATTCCATTTCCTGTAATAGTTACACTAAAAAACGTCGCATATATCTATCTATCTATTTATTTCAATCTGTTCATATCTATCTATCTATCTCTATTCATATCTATCTATCTGTTCATATCTATCTATCAATCTTCATATATATATCTGTTCAAATCTATCTATCTATCTATCTATCTCTCTCTTTCTTTCTTTCTATCAATCTATCTATCTATCTATCTCAATCTGTTCAAATCTATCTATCTATCTATCTATCTAAATAAACAAATATAAATAAAGTCAATGATCTTTTACTCGGACCAAACTAAAGAAAATTTTTTGTACAATAATTCTTCAGATCCATTGACTTAGCATCAACATATTTATAATTACTTAACTCCTTGAGAGTTTTTCACACTAGCGTTAGCTGGTTGGCTTTCACAGAAATCTTAGTGACAGCAAGTTTCCTCAGATTTCCAGGACTCTTCTCAGTATTCTCTCAGATCTTAACAATACTGTAGTCTGAATAATCTCGATTCTTTCTCCGATTTCCAACTCTTCTTATCTTTTTTTCCAATCCTTTAGCGATCGGTCCAAGTGCTCCGACTACAACTGGTATTACCCGCATGTTCCACATATCTTTTTTAGTCCTCTAGCAAGGTCCAAGTATTTGTTTTTCACTTCCTTTTATTTTCTGTGACGCACTGAAACGACAAAATCCTTTAAACGATAAGTTCCCTTTTTTCTTTTTCTTCTTTTTTTACCTTTGATCACTAGGTCTGGTTATCTGGCCGAAAATAGGTGATCTGTTTGTATACAAAAATCCAAGAGAATTTTTTTAGTCTCATTCTCCCGGACAGATTCTGGTTTGTGCATATTATCATCTCTTTTTTCCACTCCAACTTTTTCCACTCCAACTTTTCACTGAAAGCTGAATGGCAGCAAGTCTCCCCCGGTCTGCAGGACTCTCCTAAGTATCCTAGCTGTCTCGGTTCTCCCTCTTAACACTCGTTCCCCTACTTTTATTTCTAGGTTCTTCGTTACTGTTCGAAGGGTATCAACTACAATTAGTATTCTGGGGCTGTAGAATACACCGACTGCATATCTTCAGTGGGGTAAGACCACTCTTAACGAGTGTCCTGGATTTGACACTGAATAATCTGATGGTGGGGTTCCAGTAATGCTGGAGCTTTGAGGAATGCGGAGTATCCCTTCATTGGCATCGCTCCCAGGTCCACTCTGGCCCGAAGTGGTAGCACCTGATAGGGCCCCATGTATGGGTTTAATAGAACTAAATTGTACTTATGCTAAACTGAATAGCTTGAAATAGAACTGTTTGAATCACCTGAATAGTTTGAAATAGAAATGATTTTGACAATTAAATTGTATACTTACATTTAAGTTGCGTATTTATGCTAAATTGAACTGTTTGAAACGGAAATTGTACTTACGCTAAACTGAATTGTTTAATGTTGAACTGTTTTGACATTTAACTATGTATAAACAAAATCTATACTTATACGAAACTGAATTGTTTGAAATAGAACTGTTTGACTGAACTGAATAGCTTGAAATAGAAATGTTTTTGATAATTAGACATTGTACTCATGCTAAACTGAATTGTTAAAAATAGATCAGATTATTTGTATAAAAATGGATTTGGCATTAAATAATCAACAAGGGTTGATATGTCATTAAACCCAACTAACCAACCAACAACAATTAGTATCAAAGCTACATTCAAGTTCCATAGCTTTTCCATGTCTTTTACAATGTATTTATTATTATTATTATTATTATTATTGTTATTATTATTATTTACTCATTAGAGTTTTTCACATCAGCGTAAGTTGATGGTATTTCACTGGAGATTGAGTGACAGCAATTATTATTATTATTATTATTATTATTATTATTATTATTATTATTTAATCCAACTTTATGTGAATGGAAATAAAAGTCGGATTAAGGTAATTAAATTTTTCACGCCGTACAGTTCCACGCCCTTTGTACGCCTGGCATTGAATATGATTTAAAAAATAAATAAAAAAAGATTAAAAGAAATGAAAGCCTCAGAATTAAAAAAAAAGTTTTTTAACATTGTAATCTTTCCCTTATTGCTTCTTTTTTACTTTTTCTCTCCTTCTCTTTCTTCTCTCCACCTCTCTCTCTTATACACACACACACACACACACACACACACACATATATATATATACGTTGGTTGCTTGGGTTTTATTGAATATCAACCTTTGTTGGTTATTTAATGCCAAATCCATTTTTATATAAATAATCAGTTCTAATTCAAACAATTCAGTTTATCAAAAATACGCAGTTTAATTGTCAAAACATTTCTATTTCAAGCTATTCACTATAGTCAAACAGTTCGAATTCAAACGATTCAATTTCGTATAAGTATAGTTTTTGCCCACACGCAGTTAAATGTCAAAACAGTTCTATTTCAAACAATTCAATTTAGCATAAGTACACAGTTTAAATATCAAAACAGTTATATTTCGAGTTGTTCAGTTTTACATAAGAACGCAGTTTAGTTTTATTTGATCCATACGGAGGACCCTTATCAGGTGCGAACAATCCAGGCCTGAGGGGACCTAGGGGCGATGGCAATGAAGGGGTACTCCTCATTTCCCAAAACTCTAGCATTACTAGAAGCTCAGCATCTGATTGTTGATTGTCATATCCAGAACACTCGTTGGAGGGGTTGTCTTACCCCTCTGCAGAAATGCAGTCGGTGTATTCTACAGCCCCAGCCGACTGAACAAATATATGTACGTGTTTGTGTGTAAGTGTATGTCTCTCTCTCTCTCTCTATATATATATATATATATATATATAGGCATACGCACATTTCTATACATACACACGCATATGTGTATACACACATGCACATATATATGAATAGAGACTAATATATATATAT
Source organism: Sepioteuthis lessoniana (assembly GCA_963585895.1). Lineage (NCBI taxonomy): Eukaryota > Metazoa > Mollusca > Cephalopoda > Myopsida > Loliginidae > Sepioteuthis > Sepioteuthis lessoniana. The sequence goes on along the minus strand of OY757942.1, from coordinate 45,063,569 downwards.
ATATATATATATATACTATTGAAATACGTCTATGTATGTAAATTTTGATACATATTCAAATATGTTTTTTTTTGTATGCAGTACCGCCTTGAGCTACCGAAACTGTGTTATCACCCTGGTTGGCGGCTGATGAGGCTAGGGTATCGCACGTGCTTTCACACGTTGTATGATGAAAATATGAATAGAGACTAATATATATATATATATATATATATATATATATATATATATATATATATATATGTGTGTGTGTGTGTGTGTATACTATTGAAATACGTCTATGTATGTAAATTTTGATACATATTCAAATATGTTCTTTTTTTTTTGGTATTTATGTCAATGTTTCATATACATGGGCAATATTTTTCCGTGTGTGTACGTATGTGTGTGTTTATGTGTTTGCATCGTTCATTACTTCTGTAAGTTGTTCCATACATACATACATAACAATATATATATATATATATATATATGTTGGCGACTTTAGTCGAGGGTGACCCGAAGGCTTTTTTTTTCAATAACTACTGCACTGAGGTGTAGGGAAGAGCGCTACTTCATTCAATGCCATGGAAGTTTTTCTACGACCTTAGGTTTCATGAAGTTTTACGAACAACTTTCATGGCACTAGATATACAAAATCTACTTTCTATTAAATAATTATTATTACACAATAGCTCTATCACAGATATTGAGCACTCACCAAATTATATCGCACTTGGTTCGCCACAAAGTGAATTAGTGACAACCAACACTGCTACAATATATATATATATATATTTGTGTGTGTATGTGTGTATGTGTGTGTGTATATATATATATATTTGTACATCGATAGATTAATACATCTGCCAAGTAGTTAGTGTATCGATAATGAAGGAGTTAATATTCAAATTAAACGCAAATTTCGTAAAACTTTTTCGTAAAACTTTTTTTTTATACGGCAAATGTAATTAACTTAAAATCAAACAAGTAAGCAAAAGTTTTGGGTTCTCTATATCGCAAGTTTTCAAACACAAATTGGTATTTTTTATATTATTATCATATATTATCATGCGATTAACCATTTCATCTCTGCTAATTTCCTCTTGCAATTCTGTTGCATTATCATATTATTAAAAGAAATTCCCTTTCTCTATCGAGCTTTCCAATTCTTATGAGCAATCTCCCCAAAATGGAGAGCCCTTCTGGCGTACTGGGTAAAGTGCTGGTATCACTGCATCATAGTACGCAAGTTTGATCTCCATTTGTGGTATTACGTTCACTTTTGGGCGAATATCCTTGGGGAAGGCATGAACCCCATTATCCACCTCGTTATGGGTTTATTAGTACCACTACTATTCTTCTACTAGGATGGCTTTGGTTTGGTTTAGTTTCTTAGTTTTAATGCCATATCAACCTTTGTATGTTATTTAATGCGAAAACCATATTTCTAGATGAACAGTGGTACTATTTAACCCATAGCTAGGAGGATAAAAGGGTTCATGCCTTTCCCGAGGATCGAGCTCGCTTACAACGATCCCACAGTCCATCGCTTTAACCACTGTACCATGAGGACACACACCAAGGATGGCTTTGGCGTTCAATAACCCACGTCGGTTTATATGCCATTAAACAAAGACACCAAACCAATCTTCTCAGTTTGTCGTTTGAAGTATCCGTACTGTTGTTTTTCTTTTCAAGATTGTTTTGATTTTTTTATCGTGTTATTGCTGTTACTGTAACGGACATTAGCATAATGGTTAGAGTGTTCGCCAATGGGCCGGGAGACCTGGGTTCAATCCCAGGTCGAGTCATACCAAAGACTTAAAAAAATGGTACGTGATGCTACTTTGCTTAACACTCAGCATTATAAGGTAAGGATCAAGAGTAAAGTGGAGCAATCCAGGGAAGGAGTAGCGCCCTCCCCTACCCCTTGGTGTAGTAGCTATCGAAAAGGGAGCCTCGGGGTCACCCTCGATTACGATCGCCAACAACTTTATTGCTGTTACTGGCAACAACTACTCTTTGCTGTTGCTTATATATTCTTTGCGTCCTTGTGTCCTTGTAGGACAGACTGAGTTCTTCAGCCTTGGTGAGGCAACTAGTCTAGGAGAAGGAATACTCTGAATTCAAAGCTGTTAAACTCCGCTTAAAAATTGACCTTGTGTCATATCCTGCCCGAGCGGAGGGGTTGGTAAATAGGATTAATCAAAGAAACCAAACCCATCTTCTCAGTTTGTCTCTTGAAGTATCTATACAGTTGTTTTTCTTTTCATTTTTGTTATCTAGATAATGTTGTTTTCCTGTTTGTCTATGAGCTATTTCTGTTGATATTTCTCTTACTGGCTTCTGTAATTATTTTTTCTTTGCTCTATTTTTGTATATGACTCGAGTCCTTGAATTTTTTGCCTCATTGCCATTCTCTCTGCTGGCAGTTCCTCATCGAAATTCTTTCCTTGCTACGTAGAGTCTATGTTATTTACAGGAGTGTACAGCCCATGGTATCGTCATCAGTTTTCTCGTCCTATAATCCGTTTATCTGAGTTTCTCCCAAGTTCAGAATGGTCCAGACTATCATAGAATTAGAACTGCCCTATTATTTATTCGTTTCTGCTGTGCGTTTGGTTTCGGAAAGTTTTCTTCTTCTTTTGCGGTACGCGTAATTTTAGTCTTTGCAAGCTGTTGGTCTTCTCTCTGAGTGGCAGCAATCTACTCAGTTCTCCAGGACTCTCCTCAGTATTCTAGCCGTATTCTCTCTCAGTATTCAAGTCTAAAAAATCTCAGTTCTTAATTTCAGATTCTTCAGGATCGTTCCAAGGGCTTTGCAATCCTTTAACAACCGTTTGTTTGGTTTAGTTGGCTTTTATAGCATATCAACAATTGTAGATTATTTAATGCCAAATCCTCTTTATACATGTATATTAAATATATATGATTTGGTTTGGTTGGCTTTTATGGCATATCAACCATCGTAGGTTATCTAATGTCAAATCCTCTTTATACATATATATTAAATATATATGATTTGGTTTGGTTGTGTTTTATGGCATATCAACCATTGTAGGTTATTTAATGCCAAATCCTCTTTATACATATATATTAAATATATATGATTTGGTTTGGTTGGGTTTTATGGCATATCAACCATTGTAGGTTATTTAATGCCAAATCCTTTTTATACATATATATTGGATATATGATTTCTAAACACATTTTGTAGATAACATTTTCAAACGAACCTTAGCCCATTTTTTTAGCACACAGTTAAATGTTTTCACTTATTTCTATCTAATACTAATAATTCTAACTTCTGTTGATCATTTGTTTGCACACAGTGAAATGCTTTCAAGTATTGCTATTTAACACTAACAATTGAATTAAACATTAATCATTTGTTTTCACGCAGTTAAATGATCAAACTGTTCTCTTTCCAGCAATACAATTTATCTTTAGTCATTTGTCTTCACAGTTCCATAGATAGGGGGTGTCCTCATGGTGTAATGGTTAAAGCGATGGACTGCGGAATCGTAGTAAGCGAGTTCGTACTCCAGTCGCGCTATTACGTTCACTTTCGGGCAAATACCCTTGGGAAAGGTATGAACCCCCTTATCCTCCCAGCTATGGGTTAAATAGTACCACTACTGTTCTTATAGGAGAATGGCTTTGGCATTAAATAACCTACAAAGGTTGATATGCAATTAAGCAAAGAAACCAAACCAAACCAAACCAAATCAACCATAGATTGGACCCTATCAGGTACTACCACTTCGCGCCAGAGTGGACCTGGAAGCGAGAGCAATGAAGGGATACTCTGCATTTCCTAAAGATCCAGCATTACTTGAACCTCACCATTAGATTGCTTAATGTCATATCAAGGACCCACGTTAAAGGAGTCTTACCCCTCTGCAGAGATGCAGTCAGTCTGTTCTACTGCCCCAGTCGACTGGGTCATAAAAGTTTTAATACTGTCATAATTTCGATCAAATCCAACCTCTATAATTTCATTTTCTGGTTAGGTTACCCAATTAAAAAAATCATTAGCAATGAAAAAATGAAAAATTCTGCCTCAAGCTAGGATTGAACTTGGTAACCCACGCCTAGAGCTACCATACTCGGTAATTCTTTGACAATATTACAGTGATATGATTAAAGTTGTAATTTACTCACACGCCAAAAACAATTGATTTTAAATTTATCGAATTTTACGTATCCTATTCTGTTCCCTACCTTTAGTACATATGAAACG
>OY757942.1:45054344-45056844 GCA_963585895.1 Sepioteuthis lessoniana | reverse complement strand
AATCAAAAGCACTCTTTAAATTTAATAGAAGATAATTGCTTGACTCGGGATGGTTTTAATTAATTTTTTCCTCCTCTTTGGTCTTGCCGTATTCATTTTCAGTCCCCCTTTCTTAATCCATTAATCTGTTTTCATTGTTTTAAACGACTTCCGATAGGTTCGTTTGACAAACATCGGATAAAAAGACCCTTAGGATTTCAACAATTTTTTCTCCCATTTATTGTTATCTCCTTATTGCATATGTAGCTTGGCATTTGTTTGTTTAAATCTATATGTACCAATATATATATATATATATATATATATATATATATATATATACATATATATATAAATATATACTGGGCAGTGTATGGATCAAGGGTAGAGTGGAGCAATCCAGGGAATGGAGTAGCGCCCTCTGCTACACCTCGGTGTAGTAGCTATTGAAAATTTATTTATTTATACATATACATTAAATATATATGATTTTGTTTGGTTGGGTTTTATGGCATATCAACCATTGTCGGTTATTTAATGCCAAATCCTCTTTATACATATATATTAAATATATATGATTTGGTTTGGTTGGGTTTTATGGTATATCAACCATTGTAGGTTATTTAATGCCAAATCCTCTTTATACATATATATTAAATATATATGATTTGGTTTGGTTGGGTTTTATGGCATATCAACCATTGTAGGTTATTTAATGCCAAATACTCTTTATACATATATATTAAATATATATGATTTGGTTTGGCTTGGTTTTATGGCATATCAACCATTGCAGATTATTTAATGCCAAATTCTTTTTATACATATATATTAAATATATATGATTTGGTTTGGCTTGGTTTTATGGCATATCAACCATTGTAGGTTATTTCAACGTTTGTTAGAAGTATGATTCAAACTTAATACTTTGTGGAGTGTAGACTTAGTTGTTTTTCAGCAAAGATAGCCCTGGCTTTAAATTACTCACGTAAGTTGATATGCCATTAAATAAAGAAACGAAATCTAAACCTCCATAGAAAATGACGTCTCGAGAACGACAATAAACTGCATCTAGTGTGTAGGATTCAGATATCTTTGCCATTAAATAACCCATGTAGTTTGATTTTCCATTTAACAAAGAAACAAACGAAAATAAAAATGGGATGACATTATTATCTTTTTCCATCACAAAACAATTACAAAAAAATAGGGGGTGTCCACGTAGTGTAATGGTTAATAAGCTGGACTGCGGAATCGTACTAAGCGAGTTTGAACTATTACATTAACTTTCGGACAAATACTCTTGGGAAAGGCATGAACCCCCTTATCCTTTCAGCTATGGGTTAAATAGTATCCTTGCTGTTCTTCTAGAAGGGTGACTTTGGCATTAAACATCCCACGAAGGTTGCTATGCCATTAAAAAACGAAACTTCACCTAAGTAACAAAAAATTGGCAAATCTATATTCATGTTTTCACAAAAACATTCAACCACATAATTCTTTTAACCTGGCTACAATTTGGCCTCGCTCTGTCGTCGGGGCTAGGTACTGATACATTGATCATTTTCCCTGCAGAAGGGAAGGACTCCCCCATCCTCCAAAAGGAATATCTGACATTTAAGTGCATCTGGTGTTTAGGCTCCAGTTCTCGAGGTATGCGGCGTCTGAAGTACCCTCTTTATTGCCATTACTCCCGGATCCACTCTGACTCGGAGTGGTCATCCCAGTAAGGGTCCTTTCTAGGTCAAATAAATTATTCGATTGGAATAATTGATGCAATATTATTGTTGCATCCATACACGGGTAGGAGGTAACACAAGGTCAGTTTTTAAAGCGGAATTTAATAGGTTCAAATCCATAGTTTTCCTTCTAGACCGGTTGCCATTCGAAGGTTGAAGAGCCCAGTCTGCTGGAGGGAGAATAGTTGGATTCATGTCTTACTCTGGTGTTTTAACGCAATGTGAAATACTCGTGGGGCAGTGGTTACCCTCGTTCGAAATAGACACGGTAATCCGAGTTCAAATCCTGGACGAGGTTGCTTGCATTTCACATCGTACTAACACCCCCAGGAAAGGTATGTGTTGTTATTCTCCCTACAACTATGGGTAATAGTTGAGAAGACTGGGCTATTTGACCATGGTTTAAGGGAAGGAAAACTCTGAGTTCGAACTCTGCTTAAAAACACTGACCTTTAGTCACTTCCTGCTGGTGAGCTGGGGTTGGGTAATTAAAAACTTTAGTCGTAATGGTCAACAGCGTTAACGCATTAACCACTACTCTACGACAAGTTTTATATTTGTTAGAAAGCATGAACATTCTTCCGGTTTCTTACGTACGAGGATCATTAAATAAGTTTCAAGACTTTATTTCGTATGGGCACTTTTATTGATAGTACACACATGAAACTCTAGTCCCCTTCGAAGTAATCTCCTCCGGCTGCAATGCACTTGTTGTACCGTTCCAACAACTTCTGGAAGGACCCATGGAAGACCTCTTGTGTGAGCGTGTCAATGACCTTTGT
>OY757942.1:45029252-45044252 GCA_963585895.1 Sepioteuthis lessoniana | reverse complement strand
GTGCAAACAAATGACATGTTGAACTGAATTGTCGACCAGGCCATTAGTCTAATGAGTAGAGTGTTCGCCAATGGTCCAGGAGACCAGAGTTCAATCCCTGGTCGAATCATGACCAAAGACTGGAAAAATGGTACTTGATTAGCACTCAGAATTCTAAGGTATGGATCAAGGGTAAAGTGGAGTAATCCAGGGAAAGGAGTTGCGCCCTACCCTATACCTCTATGTAGTTGCTCTTGAAAAGGGAGTTCGGGTCACCCTCGACTAAAGTCGCCAACTTAGAAAGCAATACTTAAAGCCTTTTTAGCCTGAATATATATATATATATATATATATATGTGTGTGTGTGTGTGAATGCCGGGTGGGTGAGTGTTACTGGACGCCTAGCATAGAGCAGTGGTTTCTTCTTACGGTGTTGTTTGCTGCTGTGATTTCGACAAAGGATTTATACTAAACAAATGATTTATACTAAATTATTTGTATAAGATTTATACTAAATTATTTGTATAAATTATTTTGTATAATACTAAATTATTTGTATAAATTATTGTATAATACTAAATTATTTGTATAAATTATTTTGTATAATGATTTATACTAAATTATTTGTATAAGATAGGATTGTTTGAATCTGTTTAAGTGTGAGCAAAAACCGAATTATTGTTTTACCGGCCCATTGGCCTAATTGGTAGAGTGTCTGCCAAGGGTCATACCAAAGACTCAAAAAATGGTACTTGATGCCTCCTTACTTAACTCTCAGTACGGATCAAGGGTAAAGTGGATCAATCCAGGGAAAGGAGTAGCGCCCTCCCCTGCACCTCGGTGTAGTAGCTATAGAAAAGGGAGCCTTCGGGTCACCTTTGACTAAGGGAGACAACTTACTTGGAACTATTTGACTGAGTGCGAACAATAGCAACATTTAATTGTGTAAAAACAAATAAGCTCTAACACATTTAGAAATAAGATTATCAACAAACAATTCAATTTCAAATCATGTATTTAAGTATCACCATTTAATTGTGTGCAAAGAAATGACTGGTGATAAATTGAATTGTTTGTGTGTTCAGAGCAATACTTAAATCCATTTAACTGTCTGAAAACAAATGGTTGCCTAGTCGCCTGGGAGCTGTAGAATATACCGACTGCACCTCTGCAGAGGGGTAAGATCCCCCAATGAGTGACCTAGATATGACACAAAAAAATCTGATGGTGAGGTTCCTGTGATGCTGGAGCTTTGGGGAATGCAGAGCACCCCTTCATTGCCTTTGCTCCTTGGTCCACTCTGTCCCGGAATGGTAGCACCTGATAGGGCCCTATCTATGGGTTAAATAGAACTAACTGCATACTTATGCTAAACTGAATTGTTTGAATTAGAACTATTTGACTAAACTGAATAACTTGAAATAGAAATGTTTTTGACAATTAAATTATGCACTTACATTTAAGACACCCCCCAAAGTGTCCTTTATTTGGCACTAAACAATCTGATGGTGAGATTCAAGTGATGCAGGAGCTTTGGGGAATGCGGAGAACCCCTTCATTACTATGGCTCCCAGGTTCACTCTGGCTCGGAGTGGTAGTACCTGATAGGGTCCTATCTATGGGTTAAATAGAACTAACTGCATACTTATGCTAAACTGAATTGTTATAATTAGAACTGTTTGATCCTTTAGCTGTGTGTAAACAAAGGACATGTTTAATTGAATTGTAAGTGATACATTGCAATACTCCGAACCATTCAACTGTTTGCAAATGACTGAATGGTGTTGAATAGAATTATTTGGGTTAAATAGCAATACTTGAAACCACTTAAACAATTAAACTGTACTGACCTTTAAACTGTTTTTGACATTGAAACCGTACTTACACTAAACTGAATTGTTTAATATAGAACTGTCTTGTCATTTAACTGTGTTTAAACAAAATCTGTTCCTACACTAAACTGAATTAGGCTGGTTTGGTGGGGTGGGATTTATGGCATATCAACCTTTGTAGGTTATTTAACGCCAAATCCATTTTTATGTAAATAATCTATTCTATTTAAAACAATTCAGTTTAGCATAAGTACACAGTTTAATTGTCAAAAACATTTCTATTTCAAACTATTCAAGCAGTTATATGTAACAATTCAGTTAAGTGTAAATACAGTTTTAATGTCGAAAAACAGTTCTATTTCAAATAATTCAGTTAAGCATAAGTAGGCAGTTTTAATGTAAGTACGGTTTAAATGTAAAAATATTCAGTTTACTCAAACAATTCAGTTTAGCATAAGTATGCTGTTAATTCTATTTAACCCATAGATCAGGTGCTACCACTCCGGGCCAGAGTGAACCTGGGAGCAATGGCAATGAAGGGGTACTACGAATTCCCGAAAGCCCTAGTATTGCAGTAACCTCACCATCAGATTGTTTAGTGTCATATCAGGACACTCGTTAGAGGTGCAGTTAGTGTATTCTACAGCCCCAGCCGACTGGGCAATACATAGAGTTAAATGTCAAACAGTTTTATTTCAGATAATTCATTTCAGCATAAGTACACAGTTTAGACGTCAAAAACAGTTCTATTTCGAGCAATTCAGTTCACCACTAGTAAGCAGTTCCAAAGTCAAAACAGTTCTATTTTAAACAATTCAGTTTAGCATAAATACGCAGTTTAAATGCAAAAATCAGTATAGTGAAAGAAGCACGGTTTAGTTCTATTTAACCCATAGATAGGACCCTTATCAGGTTCTACCACTCCAGGCCAGAGTGGACCTGGGAGCAATGGCAATGAAGGGTTACTCCGCATTCCCCAAAGCTCTAGCATTACTAGAACCTCACCATTAGATTGTTTAGTGTCATATCAGGACACTCGTTTGGGGGGGGGTCTTACCCCTCTACAGAGAAGCAGTCGGTGTATTCTACAGCCCCAGCCGACTGGGCAACTGAATTAGGTGAATAAGAACTGTTTGAATAAACTGAATAGTTTGAAATAGAAATATTTTAGACAATTGAAATGTGTACTCATGCTAAACTGAATTGTTTGAAAAAGAACTGATTATTTGCATAAAAATGGATTTAGCATTAAATAATCTACAAAGGTTGATATGCCATAAAATCCAACCAACCAACCAACCAACCAACCAACCAAACAAACAAACAAACAAATAGTTAAATTAAATAGAATTATTATTGTAAATAACAATTCTTATAACTATTTAACTGTGTCGTCTGAAAATAGAATTAAAACTGTTAAGTAGAAAAACTTGAAGCCATTTAACTGTGTGCCAACAAAAGACTTCTTGTTCATTTTAAGATATTTAATGATCCTCGTACGTAGGTATATATCAATACATATATCTACATCTCTATATAGATGCATGCGAAGAAAATGGAAAAACAAAGTTAACCGAAAGTAATGATCCTCGTATATATATATATATATATATATATATACTACGTACTTGATAGCTTACATATCGTCATTTTTAGCATTTCTTTTTCTTATCAACCGAAGGAAGGCGGTCAAACAACTGCCTGAAGTTAAGTGAAGGTATTTATTTTTTCGTACTATACATAGGTTTTTGTTGTCTTAAGCGTCTGTTGAGAATCATCTTGTCACTTTTAGTTTCACCGAAAGATGGAAGAAAGATACAACATGTTGCACAGACACGAAGACCAGTACATTTGGTTTCTCGAAAAAGGGTGTGGATATATATATATATATATGTGTGTGTGTGTGTGTGTGTGTGTGTGAATGCCGGGTGGGTGAGTGTTACTGGACGCCTAGCCTAGAGCAGTGGTTTCTTCTTACTGTGTTGTTTGCTGCTGTGATTTCGACCCTTCCCTTTGCGATCGACCCCACCTCGTCCTTTCACTACCACCTTTACCATCGACACCGGTGCCATTCTGGCTTTGTGCCAGAAATGACATGTGTTTAATATGCTTCTTAGTTTTGCTTGGCGCTGGGTGATGTTAATCTAGTGCATTTTCTAGATCACTGCCGAGCTAATATCGGGTACTCACTTTCATGGCCCTATGCCAGGCTAATTTGAGCTTTGTAAATATTCCTGAGGATCTAGAAGCATTTCAACGACACACACACACACACACACACACACACACACACACACACACACACACACACACACACACACACACACACACAATACTATATATATATATATATATATATATATATGACGCATGTACATATCGGATATAAGAAAAAAAAAACAGTTTAATACCAAATTTGAAATCACTTGAGGATATATATATATATGTGTGTGTGTGTGTGTGTGTGTGTATATATGAAAATGTAAGAATATGATAAACAAGATTTTCAGAGTTTTATTTTATTCTGTTCATATTCTGAATTATTAGCCAACGTTGAATGTTTCGGTTTTTGAAATATGAAAACATTAAACCTTCATCAGGCTGTATATGAAACGAAAAAGTAAAATCGTTCTTTTTTATTCTATTTTCCGGTGGTGATTTTCTGTTTCAAATTTATGTGATGAAATTCGAGTTCGAAAATTCATTTTATAAACTTAACGTAGAAATAATAAATAAAAAATACATACATATCTATCTATCTATCTATCTATCTATCTCAGTCTATTCAGATCTATCTATCTCAGTCTATCTATCTATATATCTATCTAAATATGTCAGTCTGTTTACATCTATCTATCTATCTATCTATCTGTCAATCTTTTGCTATCTATCTATCTATCTATCCTTGTAATTTTGCTAACGTTTACTAATTTTGAATATTCCAAAATATATCTATCCGTTTCTATTAATGTTGGTCTGTCAATATATTAATCTATGCATCTGTCTATCTATGAAGCCAATTTTTTTTACACAAGGGATTTTGTAACACACACACACACACCAACACACACACACACACACACACACACACACACATATATATATATATATATATATATCATCCATCTGTCTAGTCGGTAGAGTGTTCCCCATTGGCTCGGGAGACTGGGTTTCAATCCCAGGTCGAGTCATAACAAAGACTCAAAAAGCTGTGCCTGATACATCTTTGTTTAACACTCAGTATTAAAAGTGTAAAGTGGAGCCATCCAGGAAAAGGAGTAGCTCCCTCACAAACACCTCGGTGTAGTAGCTATTGAAAAGTGAGTCTACGGGTCATCCTCGACTATGGTCACTTTATATATATATATATATATATATATATGTGTGTGTGTGTGTGTGTGTGTGTGTATAGTTGGGCTGCAGTCTTTCATTTAAGCATGTTTGATTAGATAATAAAGACACATTTTGTCTTTAGGATTTTATCAGGATCCTTTCAAGTTTCCTGATAAGTGTCTCAGTTTCAGGTTGGAATTGGTGAATGAATTTACCAAAATTGTCCTGAGCGCTTTCGAACCTTTCATAGGTTTTCAAAATTAATTCTATTGGTTTTGATTTTCTTTTATAAGTAGGGATTCTAGAATTTGTAGTCGTAGCTTGTTAATTTCTTGTGTTATCATTGTGGTGTTTTCAAATTGGATTTTTCGAAATTTGGATTTGGGAATAGAATGGGTTTTAAGATATAAGACTATGGAGCTAGAATCATTAAGGTGTATAGTAAGCCATCTTAAAAGAGTTGTAGTGGTGAGACCAACATAAGTATTATTTTCGAAAAGTAAGGGAATCAGATTTATTTATTTGTTTGGTTTGATTTTATAGCACAATAACCATTGTTGGTGATAAATGCCAAATCGATATATATATATATATATATATATATATATATATATATATATATATATATATATATATATAAACAGTTCTATTTCAAATAATTCTGTTTAGTATGAATATAGTTTTTGTTTGCACACAGTTGAATATCAAAACCCTTCTATTTCAAACAATTCAGTTTAGCATAAGTACACAGTTTAGTTCTATTTGACCCATAGATAGGACCCTATTAGGTGTTACTACTCTGGGCCAGAGCGATGGCCATGAAGGGGTACTCTACATTCCCTAAAGCTCCAACGTTACTAGAAGCTCACTATCAGATTGCTTAGTGTCAAATTCAGGACACTGGTAAGAGGGTGGGACTTAACCCCCTGCAGTGGTGCAGTCAGTGTATTCTACAACTCCAGCCGACTGGGCAATTTATTCATTTATAAAGATTATAAAAATCTAATTGAAGAGAACCTTTCGTCCGGCGCGTTTTCAACAAAAACACCGGCATTTACACGGTTAATCGTCTAAAAGATAAAGATATTAAATCGCACTGGGGTGGCAATTTAAAAAAAAATCATCTCCCACGATTCCCATCCAATTCCCCAAACAAAGATAGGATGTAAAATTGTCTTCTCTGCCTACACAAGGTAGGGTATTGCCCAGTCGGCTGGGGCTGTTGAATACACCGATTGCACTTCTGCAGAGGGTTAAGCCCCTCTGCACGGGTGCAACGAGTGTCCTGATATGACACTAAACAACCTGATGGTGAGGTTCTAGGGATGCTGGAGCGCTTCTTCATTTCCATTGCCATTGCTCCCTGGTCCACTCTGGCCCGGCGTGGTAGCACCTGATAGGACCCTATCTATGAGTTAAATAGAACTAACGGCATACTTATGCTAAACTAAATTGTTTGACTAACTGAATAGCTTAACATAGAATTGTTTTTGACATTGAAACTGCACTTATATTTAAACTTCATGCTTATGCTAAACTGAATTTATTGAAACAGAACTGTTTTTTGACATCGAAACTGTACTTACACGAAACTGATTTGTTTAATATAGAACTGTTTTGACATTTAACTGTGTGTAAATAAGATCTGTACTTATACTAAACTGAATTAGCTGAATTAGAACTGCGTGACTAAACTGAATAGCTTGAAATAGAAATGTTTTTCACAGTTAAACTGTACTTACATTTAAACTGTGTATCTATCCTAAATTGAATTGTTTGAAATAGAACTATTTCCATAAAAATTGATTGGGCATTAAATAACCTGGAAAGGGTGATATGCCATAAAACCAACCAACCAACCAACCAACCAACCAACGTATGGTAATATAGCATAATAGCAGGAGCCTCTAAAAAGGGAAGATGATCTTTGGACTTAGCCTTGTACAAGACAGAGAAACAGTCATCCGAATAATTAGTCCTAATGATCGGCCAATAATTATATATTTTAAATCTGTGGGGCCTTCCCAGGATCAAAGTGTTGTATCTGTACCCGGCAAATCTATTTACCCTTTGAAATAATCAATAATTACATCACTGTACATTTTAAAATATCTGGGAAAGTGTCTGATTTTCACGGGTAGCGATAATCCTGGGCAGAATATGTGAATACTATACTAGGGTCGTTGGCGGAAATAATCTTGAGCTTTTTGACGGGCACAATGCGATAATCGTACTTTTCATAGGGTTACGAATCCTTCTTGTCACAAATAATATCTATAAGCGCTAAACTTTCTTATTCACTTCCTAATTACGACGAAGACAGATTACAGACCCGCACTGTACTGCCCCGTGCCCCACGGCCAGTTTCTTGAACTGACTGGCTCGTAATCAGGCAACGAAATTGGGGTTGGCGTGTGCCGTAGGGTAAAAATATTGCAAACATCGACATTAAGGGGCTTATCCGACTGCCCCATATGTTGACACAAAAAACAGAGTCAAGTGATTGGAGTTAGTTTAAAACATTCATCACCACCCCAACACCCACCTTTATTTTTTTTGTTTTTCTTATTTTTATTTTTATTTTTCTTATTTTTTTTTTTTTTTTAAATTTTGGCACCTCCACTCTTTTTCTAAAAAATGGTTGATGAGGAAAAACAACTTAGGGCAAAAAAGAAGAAAAAAGAAAAGAAAAGGAAACAAACAAACAAAAAAGATATTATCGTTATTCCCTTGTGTAATTTATCTTTTTATCTTTTTTTTAACAAAGTAGGTACAATAATTTTTCGTGTATAATACGCACTTGGGTATAAAATGCACCCCTGTATAATGCGCACCAGTCTATAATACGCTCCCTTCCCTAGCCAAATCTATACAATTTAGAGTATTCACGTGTTTTTGTTTTTTAAAATTTTTATTTGCGAAGTATATACCTTAATTATTAGTGTATCCTACACGCTCGTGTATAATACGCCCCCAACTCCAAAAAATTGTGGGCTGCAAAAGACGCAATCATTCTAGAATTTTTAATACGTATATAAGTTATACAATTATACATTTACATCAGTGTTTTGCTTTTCAAATTTTTTAGCAAAGTATGTACATTAAGTATTCGTGTATTATACGCACTAATGTATAGTACGTACTTCCGAAAAAAAATTGGGGGCAACAAAAGACGCAATCATTTTATATTCTTTAATATCTATAAAAGTTATTTTAGGAGGTGCCCGTAGTTTAATGGTTATCGTCGTAAGAAATGGACACGGCGACACGAGTTCAAATCCAGGACGAGATTGATTGCATTTCACATAACACTAATACTCTTGGGAAAGGTATGAATCCAATTATTCTCCCTCCAGCCATGGGTAAATAGTAGGACAGACTGGGTTCTTCAGCCTTGGTGAGGCAACTAGTCTAGGAGAAGGAATACTCTGAATTCCAACCTGTCAAACTCCGCTTCAAAAATTGACCTTGTGTCATATCCTGCCCGAGCAGAGGGGTTGGGTAAATTATGATAAAAGTTATTCACCTTATGCTTTATTTTTCATATTTAGATTTTTTTTAGCAAAGTATGTACTGTAATTGTTCACGTATCATTTGCAATCGTGTATAATACGCACTCTAAATTTTGGGCAACTAAATTAAAAAAAAAAATCTCATGTATAACACGCACTGATCTTTTTCTTTTTAAAAAGGTTTTCTTTGTTTCAATGGCATTGCAACCTTTGAGGGTTATTTAATGACAAAGCCACCTTTGTAGAAGAACAACTCTGCTGCAAGTACATTTTCTTTTTTAAGTAAAGGAAGGATATTGTGAATTGAATTATCAGAAAATCTGGCGCACACCTACGCACGACATACGGAAATACTGGACAGCTGTTTCGACCTTGTTATGTCTCATTAGTGGTGTATACCATGATTTCCACAACCAGCGACTACAGATCGAACCACACGATCGAACCAGCGACCACAGATGGCAGAGCCGAAGCTCTACAACTGACCACCATAACGCACGCAAGAGACACTATATTAACTAGTCTGGTAATTGCGCGGTCAATTAATCTGGATGCGTCTTGCAAGTTACATCCGTACTCTTTACAGAGAACACAGTCACCTCCAGGGCCACGTCTTCCCAAGAGGATTGGAAATACACATCCACGTAATTATTATAACCTCAAGGGCAAGGATATAGACGTACGTTTTCTTTTTTAAGTAGAGTAATTATATTGTGGTGGAGATCACGGTATACGCTGCCGATGAGAATTAATAAGGTTGAAACAGCTGTCTAGTGTTTCTGTAGGCTGTGCTACAATTTAACCCATGGCTGAAGGTACAAAGGGCTTCGTAACTTTCCCAAACGGGATTAGTCTGAAAGTGAACATAATGGCGTGACTGGAGTTCGAACTCTCTTACGTCGAGGCTGCAATTGAACATTGTAGTGTTGTATAGCAGAGAAAGATAACAACACCGATGTATGAAAATATAATCTGCCTCTTTTCCTTTTTTTTTCGTTTTACCCAGCTCGAAAGTTTCCCTGCTTTATCATTTTCCGAACACGCACGTAGATCCTCGTGGTCATACCTCCCACCTACATGTTGCACGTGGACACGCCTCCTTCTATCAGGCCACCCACGCAAGTTACGCGGCACTTCCGTGGGGGAAGTGCCTCCTTCTTACTTTAAGAAATAGATGCACTCTTAGTTATGCCACCCACGTAAGTTATGCGGTATCTGTTTCCTGTTTACTTTAGACAACAGGTGCATCCCCTGTTATGTCAATTAACCGGCATATCAAAGGGTTCTTCAAGTCAATATCCAACAGTATCCCTTAATTGATGCGGACTTTCCGCTCTTTTGAGAACGAGCTTGTTATATACGACTTTTCCATGGACAGGATGCGGCAAAGGTCAATTTTCTAGGCGGAGTAACGCTGATTTGAATATAGAGTTTTCCTTCTCTTAGACTGGTTGCCTTATTAGAGCTTAAAGAAGTCAGTCTGCTCCGCTATTTATTCGGAAAGTGGTAGAGAAAGTGTGGATTCGTGCTTTTCTTAAGAGCATTGAAGCAGAGTGAAACTTGGGTTGCGACTTCATTTTCTAAGTCATAACGCCAAGTACGCACTATCTATCTGTCTATCTTTCTATCTATCTAAATTTATAAACTAGACTCATAGATTGCATATTAAGCTGGAGATTCATAATGAAGCATTTAGTGACTCAAAATCAAGAGTCGACTTATACACCAGCAATAATTGAAGTAAATTTCAAATTATCATATAATGAATGAGGACTTGGAGTAACCATTTAATTAAAAGAATTAAATCCAAAAATTGATGATTCCATGATCGTCAATCAACAGTCGACTAATACAAGAGGTCGACACGTATACGCAGTAAATCAATTTTCATTTCCTTTAGCCTTCAAGACAATTCTAATTATCGCGGTTTTTGTTAAGAAATGGAGGAATGAATGTCATGGAATTGTTGCCAATCCAAGATGACCGAAGGTATCACAGGTTTTTGTTTTCACGACTGATGACGGTCATGAATTCCCTTCTTGTAGGTCCAGTCGGCTAGGGCTGTAGAATACACCGATTGCATCTCTGCAGAGGAGTAAGACTTCCCCTAATGAGTGTCCGGTGGCTCAGTCAGCTAGGGGTGCAGAATAAACCGACTGCATCTCTGCAAAGGGGTAAGACTCCCCCCAACGAGTGTCCAGTGGCCCCGTCGATTAGGGCTGTAGAATACACCGACTGCATCGCTGCAGATGAGTAAGACTCCTCCTAATGAGTGTCCGGTGGCCCAGTCAGCTAGGGGTGCAGAATAAACCGACTGTATATCTGTAGAGAGGTAAGACCTTCCCAACCAAGTGTCCTGGATATGACACAAAACAATTTGAGGCTCTACTAACGCTGCATCATTGAGGAATGTAGTGTACCACTTTATTGTCATTGTCCCAAGTCCACTCAGACCCGGAGTAGTAGCACCTGATAGGGTCCTATCAATGGGTTAAATAGAACTGTTTGATATTTAAAGTGTCTATTCCTTCTTAGCTATGAAACAAAACTAATTTCCTTATGTTCTGTGATGCATGCTAGTTGTCTGTCATATCAAGTATAGCTTCCAAACCAATATGAGTAGATAAATCTATTTCTTTTCACGTTATGAAAAAAATTCTGCGTTTTTTGTTGTGTGTTAACTTTCAATAATATCAGTTACTCCTTCTCTACAATAATTCTTTGAAATAAACCGATGTAGCGTTCACTGACGTTCTTATTAGGGTTTTTAAAAAAATGTATATAAAATTAGATTATTTCTAGATTTTAAAATTTTGATCTTGACGTGAAAGCGACTAAAATATTCTCTTCTTCTCTGAGGGAAAAACGTGGTTGGGGACGAGGGACAAATTCCCAAGTTTTAAGAAAATAGCAGTCACGAAAATTGTTCTGACGTATGCCATAAAAAAAGCAGTTTGAGGCTTGCGTGTTTGAGACCCCTATGCAAATTCTTGCCTGCGAAAATGCATAAACATCAACGCTGTTTGATTGTTGAAGTCTTGCTCCATATATAAGTATTATCATGACCCCCTTTAGCTGTCGTAGCTTATTAGCCTAGTGCTTAGAGTGTTCGCCAATGGTCCGGGAGACCAAGGTTCAATCCCATGTCATGTCATACCATAGACTTTAAGTATGGTCCTTGATACCCCATTGCTTAACACCCGGCAATATAAGGTACGTATCGAGGGTAAAGTAGAACAATTCAGGGAAAGGAGTAGCGCCCCCCCTGCACCTCGGTGTTGTAGCTTTTGAAAAGGGAGCCTTCTGGTCGCCCTCGACTAAAGGAAGACAACATTACTTTTACTTAGCTGTCGTAGCTCACGTGGAAATAAATTGGAGGATTTATTTTCGGAACGTCTCATGTATGGATATAGATTATATTTTATAGATGAGGATTATCCCAAACAAATGACGATAGCAGTCACTGACCTGACATCGTAGTTCGTGGTAAGAAGGCAGAAGCCATTTATCCCATTGATGATGTAATCTCAGATAATCCGAATCTCTTTTTGGAGGCAGAAGGGATTAACAAAATTCGATCGGCACAGATCGATATTCTATAGACATGGAACGCATAACTGAGGGTAGTGAAATTTCTTCATGAAAACTTTCAATAACTCGGTCGCTTTTATACTGACATAATAAATGAAGTACGACACAAGGCTGAAAAATCGGAGCATTTGCGAAGGGATTATTTGCAATAGAAGCTACCTGTGAGATACGCACATGCATACACTATCTCACCCTATTGGTGAGGTTTAGAATACTCCGCCATGTCATTACTTCCAGCTCCACTGATCCGGAGAGGAAGTACCTTTTCGGGTCCAATCTATGGATCAAATAAATCTGTGCATTAATTATTTTTATTCGATTGAATGGTGAACAAAAAAAATTTTAAATAAAGACGATACAAAAATGTAAATATGAATGAACCGTGAACACGATTCCCTTACCACTTGGCATTAAATAACCCTAGACAGGTCGACATGTCTTCAAAATCAATCCAGCAATCAGTCAATCATTGATATTATATCAGTGGAAGCAACAAAAAAAAAAATGCAAATATAAATGTACAGCGAATGTGATTCCCTAACTTCAAGGCATAAAATAACCCTAGACAGGTTGACATGTCTTTAAAATCACTCTTAAAAAGTGAAGCTGTACATAGTGTTTCATATTGGCCACACCTGAGGCAATATTCACCTTATTTATTAAACGAGCCTCGTATATATATATATATATATATATATATATAGTCATCCACAGAGTGACTATTTCGTTGTATCACAATTCTTCAGTGTGGCTAGACACGCGAGATTCTCGAAGCAAGGATCGAAACCCGGCTGTCTCATATGTCAACTCAACTGTCTATGTATGACAATATATATATATATATATATATATATATATATATATATATATACTGTCATACATATATATATATATATATATATATATATATATATATATATATATATATACTGTCATACATAGACTTTTTCTCTTCAGTGTGGCTAAACCTGCGAGATGCTTCATTGGCTTAATAACTTTTACATCTTTGACCGATCATTGGGGAGACAGTCACCAACATAGCGGAGGATTCTAGCGAGGAATGTGGATTTGGTATCGATACTGACATCACCTCTGTATTTACCAGAGATATTGCGATGTTAGCATGAAGAGATCTGGAAGTAATCTTATGATAAAATATTCCATTGATATATATATATATATATATATATATATATATATATATATGTGTATATATATATATATATATATATCCTTATCTCTGCACAAGCAGGATGCGACACAAGGTCAATCTTATGGGGAATTTAATTGTTGGAATTGAATGTGGATTTAGTTTGGTTTTATTAACCCTAGTATGTCTTTTGACATATACATATACATGTACATGAGATATATATGATTTGTAAAAATAAGTCAATAAAGTTAAATAGTTCCAAGTATTGCTATGTATCACAAATGTCAGTCATTTCAATCATCAAACAGCTCTATTTCTAACAATTCAATTTAGCATAAATCATTTGTTTAGATGTCTTAGTTCTATTTGATCCATAGATAGGACCCTATCCGGTGCTACCACTCCGGGTCAGAGTGGACCTGGGAGCAATGGTAATGAAGGGGTACTCTCAATTCACCAAAGCGCCAGAACTGGAGCCTCACCATCAAATTGTTTAGTGTCATATAAAGGACACTCGTTGAGGGAGTCTTACCCCTCTACAGAGATGCAGTTGTTGTATTATACAGTACTGGGCTGCCCTAATTGGCCGAGGAAGAATAATTGGATTCATGCCTTTACCAATGGTATTAGCGTATTGTGAAATAAAAAGTCTCTTTTTGGGTTTGAAATTGGGTTGCCGTGTCTATTTTCGTGTAAGGTAACCATTACACTACGAATACCTCTTTTTTATCAACCCCTCCCCCATGAGCACGATATGACACAACGTCATATTTTTAGCGAAGCTTAAGAGATTTAGATTTAGAGTTTTTTTTTCTAGACCAATTGCCATACTAAGGTTGAAAAGCACAGTCTGCCCCACTATTTTACTCATGAAGAAAAATTAGATTCATACTTTTCCCCTAGGTATTAATGCTATGTGAAGTGTTAACAGCCTAGTCTAGGATTTGAACTCGGGTCGCTGTATCCACGCTATCCACTACACCGCGAGTACTTGCATATATAGTTTTTTGCTTAGATGTGGCACAAGGCCATATGAATGGGGCACCCAATGTGACTCGAACTTACTCGTGTAGGTTTGTTCGTCTAGTTTGCTAACCATTACGCAACTAGAGGCGCCTACGCATGCATATATAGTGAAGAATATGTTTACTTCATAGTACGATACAAGGTCAATAGGTTTGGAGCACTTAATGAGAGTAATGTAATAATGTTCTGAAAGACTAATTCTTAGCCCCCCACCCTGCTACGGCGCGATGATAATCATAGATCATTATTTCCAAGTTTAGCAGTCTCTTTAAAATCTTTTGGGGATTGTTCCGAGTGCACCTATTACAATGGGTATCACCGTCACCTTCAGGCTCCATATTTTTTAAAGATCTCTAGCAAGGTCTGGGTACTTATGCCACTTTTTGATTCCTTTAAATGTTAGTCTGTGATCTGCCGGGACGGTAAAGTCCACTATTCGGCAAGTTCTCTTCCGTCTGGCCGGAATTAGGTGATCCGTTTGTATCTCAAAATCCCAGAGAAGTTTTTTGCGTCTCATTTTCCTGGACGGATTCTTCGTTGTGCATATGTCACTTGTTTGTAGAGTCAAATTTCA
>OY757942.1:45019252-45024252 GCA_963585895.1 Sepioteuthis lessoniana | reverse complement strand
TTGTGTCATATCCCCCCCCGAGCGGAGGGGTTGGTAAATAGTATCTGCATATATCATTTCGTAACACCCACACATTTCTGATCAACCACGTTACTGCTTCCGCTTATTTTCACAGGTGCGTCCTGTTCAGAGAATTTCTAATTGACGGCTCGGTCAAGAGTCAGTATGCAACAAAACCTCAGGAAAAAACTGAATAACTATCAATAAGAGCAGAAAATAAGCGAAAATTGATAATACGCCAAAAGTGTAGGAATACAAGACTTGACATGACTGGGTGGGAAATGTGATCGACGGGGAATTGTGCAAAAGATATAAATTTGAATTTTGAGATACAAACACATTACAAAAATCCCGGCCGAAAACCAGTCCTAGTTTTAATCAATAAGACGGAAAAAATTTGTTTTCTGGTGTGTCTTTCTGTTTCGATGGACTCCAGAGAGAAGATAAATGAAAGTCAAAAGATAGAACAATACTAGGATCTTGCCGGAGGGTAATGCTATGTCATTTGTAGTTGTTACTCTTGGAGCGGCCTCCAAAAGTATGGCAAAGAGACCAGGGAAACTGGAGATCTGGGTAGAGAATCGAGACTATATTGACCTCAGCACTGTTAAAACATGCGAGAATAATCAGACTCCAATGAAAAACTCGTTAAGAGTGAATATGATAACAGCCAGTATAAGTTAATAGTTTGCCGAGAAACAAGAGTTTAAAAGTTTATTTGATCAAGAATATATATATATATATATACACACACACAGGTGCCCGTGTTATATGGTTTCAAGTATCTAATAAAATTATCCTCATTAAACAATTATAGGTGCCCGTGGTGTAATGGTTATCGTTGTAGGAAATGGACACGGCGACACGAGTTCAAATCCTGGATGAGACTGACTGCACTTTTTGGCTGTTTTTTTCTATCTATATATTTATCGATCCATTCATATATATATTTACCTGTATTTACCCAGACCTTACAAGGATGTATTTTCCGAGACCTTGCAGGATGTAATACAAGGTCAATTTTTAAGCGGAGATTAACAGGTTTAAATTCAGAATTTTCCTTCTCCTATACTGGTTGCCTTTCCAAGACAAAAGAACCCACTCTGCTCTACTATCTATCTATCTATCTATCTATCTATCAATCGCACTTTCATTTTAATCCAGTATTTGAATGTCAACTTATTTTCGTTTTCCTATTCGGTTTCTTACTTCTAGGGTAGTCGCTATTTGAGTCCGAGAAAAAAAAAATCCCAGTCAAGTTGACCTATTGAGATCAATAAATCAAGATATAAAAATCAATCAATATTTTGCATCAAAATGAAAAGAAGACAAAGGAAAATGATATTATAATTAGAAATAAGCCAATGACCAAGATATTAAAGTATTGATCTCTTTTTTTATGCGAATGTCTGAAAAATATGAGTCGGCCATCGATCTTTTTTGGAAGGCCATCAACAGATTATTATCTGTGTGTTCGGCTGTTTATTTCTTTAGTCGGCGACGACTAGGAACCAATATGCTAGTGTGATCTAACCGTAGCAAATATCTATCTATCTATCTATCTATCTATCTATCTCAGACTGTTCATATCTATCTATCTATCTATCTATGAGCTTATTTGCATCTTTTCCAAGTCCCTACAAACATTAATGGTTGTAAACACTCTTATCTAAAACTAATAATTCTATCTAATATTAATCAGTTTTTGCTCACAGTTAAATGGTTTCAAGTATTGTAATCTAATACTTATAATTCTATTTAATACTGATTATTTGTTTGCACACAGTTAGATGGTTTCAAACATTGCTTTCCAATACTAATAATTCTATTTACGGGCAACTAGTAAATACGGCTCCGCGAATTACATTAACAGGCCGATTTCTAACAGACCGATGTAATATAAACCAAAAAAACTATAATTTTTTGTTTGTTTACAAACTTCAATTATAAAATGACTGAAGAAAAAGGAAAAAAATAACCAGTTTCTGCGTATAAACAAAACAGGCCGTATAAGCGATTGAAAATCATGAAAACAAGGTAATTTACAGCCGTCGTGCCCGTGGTGTAA
Organism: Sepioteuthis lessoniana; assembly: GCA_963585895.1. Lineage (NCBI taxonomy): Eukaryota > Metazoa > Mollusca > Cephalopoda > Myopsida > Loliginidae > Sepioteuthis > Sepioteuthis lessoniana. Next base: position 45,022,184 of record OY757942.1, on the reverse strand, counting down.
TGATTATCGTCGTAGGAAATGGACACGTCGACACGAGTTCAAATCCTGGGCGAGACTGATAGCATTTCACATAGCTCTAATGAATCTTTATTTAATCATCATTCTGTGACGGTTTCATTACTGTCATTTTCATATATTTAAAAAGAAAATACAATCATTGAATTTGGTTTGATTGGGTTTTATGGCATATCAACCATCGTAGGTTATTCAATGCCAAATCCTCTTTATACATATATATTAAATATATATGATTTGGTTTGGTTGAGTTTTATGGCATATCAACTATTGTATGTTATTTAATACCTAACCCTCTTTATAGATATATATTAGATATATATGATTTGGTTGGGTTAGGTTTTATGGCATATCAACCATTGTTGGTTATTTAATACCAAATGCTCTTTATACATATATATATATATGTATATATTGTCATCCACAGACTGACCTGTTTCGTTTTATCAGAACTCTTCAGTGTGGAAAGACAGGCTAGATTCCCGAAGCTGGGATCGAAACCCGGTTGACTCAAACGCCAATCAAAAATTTCTACCACTCAGCCACGAGGAAACTAGCGCGAGCGAAGGAAATTTAAACGCTTATGTATCACAATTGTTTTTTGTTTACATATATCTGCTTAACGGCAACCGAGAGTTCGAGTCATATGAAGAGCCTTGCATTACGCTAGTGGCAACCATTTACTTCCCTCGCCAGAGAGCTCAACCCTACAGGGGTAGGGGAGTATATATATATATATATATATATATATGAGTTGGTTTGGTTTGGTTGGTTTTATGGCATATCAACCATTGTATGTCATTTAATGCCAAATTCTTTATATATATATATACATATATATATATATATATATATATATATATATTTATCAACCCCTCCGTTAATTTTTAAGCGGAGTTTAACAGGTTTGAATTCAGAGTTTCCTTTTCCTAGACTAGCTGCCCCACCAAGGCTGAAGAACCTAGTCTGCGCTACTATTTACCCATAGCTAGGGGAAGAATAATTGGATTCCTACCTTTCCCAAGGGTATTAGTGCTGTGTGAAATGCAATCAGTCTCGTCCAGGATTTGAACTCGTGTCACCGTGTCCGTTTCCTACGACGATAACCATGACACCACGCTCACCTCTTTATATATATATATATATGATTTTTAAACATGTTTGTGGATAACATTCTAAAAGACCCTGAGCTTCTTTTTTCACAGTTTAATCATTCATATTTTTTCTGTCTAATACGGACAATTTTATTTACTATTAATTAATTGTTTGCCAACAGGTTAATGTTTTCATGTATTGCTATGTATCCGTTACAATTGAATTAAATACAACTCTTTTGTTTACATACATTTAAATGATTAATCAGGTCTATATCAAACAATTCAGTTTAGACGTCAAAGTGTTATATTTAACCCATAGATAGGACCCTCTCAGGTGCTACCACTACGGACTAGAGTGGACCTTGGAGTGATAGCAATGAAGGGCTACTCTCCATTCCCCAAAGCTCCAGCATGACTGAAGCGTCACCATCAGATTTTTTGGTCCTATCCAGGAGACTCGATAGGGAAGTCTTACCTCTGATGCATTCGGTGTATTCTGCAGCCCCAGCCAACTGGGACAGCGGTTGAGGTAATCGTTTAAAAAACGTTTGATAGATCCAAAAGTGCTCTTTTAGTGAACCGCAGAGTATTATAAAATTAGTCGTAATTTAAATCTAACGTTTTTGACATCATTTTATTGCAGTAAGTCTCACTTATCAACAATTGAATGAAATATATATATATATATATATATATATATATATATATATATATATATATATATATATATATATACGTGGTGCATTCAATATGTTTCCAGACTTTTTCTGTACAGGCATTTAAAATTGTCGCAGACTCTTGAAAATTCGGTATGTTATTGCTATACATTTTATGAGATGACTAAACAATTTTTATGATTTCAGGTTCAAATGAACAGCTACAGCAGCAATTGGAATACACCCTACTATAGCCTGATTGTGAAGCTGGTGAATTTCAAAAATGCAATGAGGACACTTAGAAGAACGATATACAATAAAATTCTGTTTTAAACTTGGAAAAAATGCCACAGAAACGTATGGAATGCTTCAGACTGCTTTTGGAGCATCTTGCAATAATCGAACATCAGTTTTTGAGTGGCATAAGAGATTCAAGGAAGGAGGGGTGTCTCTGAAGGATGATGAGAAGTGTGGGAGGAGTAAGGAAGTCAATACACCAGAGTAGATTGGCCAAAGGGTTAGGGTTAGGGTTATTATGTTGACGTTTTAAGGGAGTTCAGAAAGAGATTTCTAGGGAAGAGGCCAGCACTCTTCAAATCGGATCAGTGGTATTTCCACCAGGACAATGCAACAGTCCACAACTCCATCTTTGTCACAGACTATTTGACCAAGATGGGCATCAAGACAGTTCCTCAGCCTCCCTAAAGTCCAGACCTTGCTCCCTGTGACTTTTGCTTATTCCCTAAGCTCAGAGGCTGTCGTTATGAGGGAATTGAGGGGATGAAAGAAGCTGTGACGAAAGTCATTGACACGCTCACATAAGAGCACTTCCACAGGGCCTTCTAGAAGTTGTTGGAACAGTACAACAAGTGCATTGCAGCCGGAGGAGATTACTTGGAAGGGGACTAGAGTTTCATGTGTGTACTATCAATAAAAGTGCCCATACGAAAAAAGTCTTGAAACTTATTTAATGATCCTCGTATTTATGAAATCATGATATCAACTACTTTGGTGCTGTGGCTAACTGCTGGACTGCAGTCTCAGAGTAATTGAGTTCGAACTCCAGTAACATCATAACGTTAACTTTCAAGCTTATACCCTTGGGGAAGGGTATGAGCCCCCTCGTCCCCTCACAAATGGGTTAAATAGTATCACTACTGTTCT
>OY757942.1:45009252-45016752 GCA_963585895.1 Sepioteuthis lessoniana | reverse complement strand
TGATAGCGTTTTGTTTTAAATTCGTTCGATGTCATCGGCATCTTAGTTTAATCCAAAATTGTGCTTTCGTAATTTTTGCATATGTTATAAAAAAAATCTAAAAACGTAAAAAAGAAAAGAAAATACAATCTTTACGCTTGCAAACAACCCCTGAAGGGTTCAAAAGCTCTTCAGACAATTTTATTAATTTCATCTACCAAATCCAACCTAAAACCAAAACACTTGTCAGGAAACTTGAAAGGATCTTAAAATCATACAAACAAAATGTGTCTTTATCACACACACACACACACATACACACATACACACAACAACACATAAACATATTCTTATATATATATACACACACACACACACACACACGCATATATATTTATATATATATATATATATATATATATATATATATATATATATACGATAGTCGTTCAAAATATTCTAAGCCTCACCCAGAAAGAAGAGGCATAGCTGAACATTTTATCGTGAGTTGTGCGTCAAATCTAAAACCTGGGCGAAATTTTTTCAACGACCCCAGTGTGGTCGTATATATATATATATATATATATATATGTATATATATATATAAATATATGTATATATATATATAAATATATATGTATACATATCTATAGATCCACATGTTTAGATTACATATATATATATATATATATACATCCAAAGGTTTATATATATATATATATATATATATATATATATATATAAACTTGTGAATATATATCAGCTTCATCATCATCATCACAACTGCGTTAACAGCTCAGATTCCTTGTATTTCGCTCTCTGTCCTTATCCGCCATAGCACTTGTTTAGTTCTTTAGACGGCACCCAGGGTTCCTATAGAGCTGGCGACCGTAAGTTCATATATATATATATATATATATATGTGTGTGTGTGTGTGTGTGTGTGTGTGTGTGTGTAAGTGCATCCAAGAAAAACGCATTTCTTCGGTTGAAGACTTTTCAGGGAACTGAAATTTCTTTTTATTTCTTTACTTTTAATACCTGTTGTTTTAAAAGACAAAAAAAAAAAAAAATAAATAAAGATAAGAAAGCAAACGTTACCATCACCACAGACTGCCTCCAAATTTCTTGTCTTGTGGAACAATTAAGCTGAGGTTAAAGAAGAATGCAAATTTCTCTAGGTGCCGTCGTATCTCATTAAATACGGACACTTGTACGGCTTTTCTTTTTATCACCGCCACCGTTAAATGAGTTCTAACGTCCATGACGACACCGAACGGTAGTCGATGGCAACTTGACCCGTGTTTCATTTGAAAGGTCTCCTTTTTGGCATGGATTTTCGCCCCATTGCAATTAGACTGACCGTCCAAAAGGAGAGGTTCATAATAATTAATATATTGATGAATAGGCCTCAATTTACCACAGAAGTTGGCCGAAGCGGCCGGTGTTTAGCATTGTCCGCAAATTTTAACCCCAGACCTTACGGATAATGGTCGGTAATTGATCTTTATTGCTGATCACCAAGACGGTAGGTGTTCTGGGGAAAACGGAAGTGGATATTTTAATGTTCAGAAAATATGTACCGACAAGGGAAATTAATACATCGAATCAGAAGGCACGGCTGTTTTCTGTTCGGTCTTTTATTCTGCCGGTGTGTCCCTGTTTACAGGGGAAGAACCTAGAGAGAAGGCTTTTCTTCTTGATGAGGCCCCATTTAATATATAGTCACATTTCCTTAGATTAGGTTATTTAGCTAATGGCATATCAACCATTGATGGCTATTTAATGCCAAACCCAGTATATATATATATATATATATATATATATATATATATATATCTTTACTGATACATATTTGATTAAACAATAGTAGTCATTTTTTGTCTACATATTTTTGTATTTATCTTTTCAAGTTGCTGTATCGATTTTATGATATCCGGTTGGAATTGGTCAATAAGGTATATATATATATATATATATATATATATATATATATATTGTATCAATGTTGGTTGTCACTAATTCACTTGTCGGCGAACCAAATGCGATATAATTTGGAGAGTGCTCAATATCAGTGATAGAGCTATTATATAATAATGATAAAAAATATATATGTAATAGATTTTTTTTCGATTTTTTCATCTCCTTTCGTTATCTGCCTGATGATTGTTGTTTATAAACTTCATGAAACCTAAGGTCACAAATTTCCATGGGTTTAAATATATAAAATCTATTGTATACTTATTTACAATTATCATTATTATGATATATATATATATATATATATTAATGATAATAAATAAATAAATATATATATATATATATATATATGATCCATGGAAAATATTCTGCAGCCCTTGGTTTCATGAAGTCTTTTGTAAAACAACAATCATCAGGCTGTTAAGAAGATGGAATGAATTGAAAATCGAATATACGACAAAATAGAGATAAGGACCGTTAGGATTTCGTTTGTGTGCGGTTGTAAGTGTGTGAGTGTATATGGGTGTGTGTGTTTTGTGTGTATATGTTATAATTAATAATAATGTATAATAATATTTACTCAGTGAATTAATCTACATTGTATCTCCATACCTCTTAATCATCTGTCTAGACTACGTGCTTAGAACATCGATTGATAAAATCAGAGAAAACGGCTTTGAGCTGACAAAGAAAAGAAGCAGAATGTAACCCGCAAAAACAATTACCGACGTCGACTACGCCGATGATATAGCGATTCTTGCAAATACACCCAACCAAGCCAAAACACTACTACATAGTTTGGAACGAGCCGCCGCAGACAAAACGGAATATATGTGTTATAATCAAACGGGCGACATCTCCACACTAGATGGTACCTCACTGAAACTCGTGGACAAATTCACTTACCGAGGAAGTAGTGTCTCATCAACCGAAAAGGACATCGACACGCGGCAAACGAAGGCATGGACAGCTATCGATAAACTATCGATCATATGGAAATCAGACCTGACCGATAAAATGAAACGCAGTTTCTTCCAGGCAGCAGTCATGTCGATACTACTATATGGATGCACTACATGGACGCAAACTAAACGGATGGAAAAAAAGCTTGATGGCAACTACAAAAGAATGGTGCGAGCAATATTGAACAAGTCCTGGGGGCAACATCACACAAAGTCCCAACTGTACGGCCACCAACCTCCCATCATGAAAACTATCAAAGTTAGACGAATTAGACACGCAGGACATTGCTGGAAAAGCTCATAAGTGATGATCTCCTATGGACCCCGTCATATGGCCGAACAAAAGCAGGACGACCAGCTCGAACCTACATACAGCAAATATGTGAGGATACAGGATGTAGCCCTGAGGACCTGCCAGAAGCGATGAACGATAGGGAGGAGTGGCGAGAGACGGTCAGGGATATCCGTTCTGGCGGCACGACATGATGATGATGATTATTATTATTATTTGCACACAGTTAAATGGCTTTACGTATTGTTATTTGATACAAATAATTTTTTATTTGATATCAATTATAATCCCTAGGAAAAGACTTCATAGTTCTATTTCACCCATAGAGGGGACTCTCAAAAGTAATACCACTGGGTTAGAGTAGACCTGTGAGTAATGGTAATGATGAGGTACTCCATATTTCTCAAACTCTAAGACTGGAGCCTCACTATCAGATGTAGTTTAATGTCATACACAAATATACAAATATTTCAAATATCGTTATCTCACCCTAATTCAGGATTATTTATTTGCACATTTTTAAATGATTGGTATGTCGATGAACTTAGCAGATTCAATGCAGTCGCAAGATAACATCAACAAAGTGGTTTTCACTGGGAAGAGAAATATAAAAGATGATGGCGAGAATATAATTTATTGCCTATGGATATAGTGACAGATATTTCCTTTCGCACATAAGATCAACCAATTACCGGAAAATAAACGGAAGTATGCAAGTTCCGATAACCAACTATAAACAGAAAATACGTGAAACGAAGAGGATATTCATATATCCGCATGAGACTTGAAAAAAATATAAGGTCTTTAATTTTGGACTGAAGGAGAGACCCACTGGTCACTCAAGCAGACCTGTTAGCTCCTCATGTGTGTTTTCCAGCCGTTGCACTACTTCACAAAAAAGGTCCCTACCACAGAAGAGAGATGTGTGCGAACTCTCTGTGACTGTTTCCCTACTACACATAATTGTCGCCGTCGAAGAATAAAAATATAAATTATATTTTTATGTATCTGTGAGTCCTTCGTTGTTTGTCCAGAAACAGTGGTACAATATGCGACACACACACGCACACACATATATATATATATATATACATATGTGTGTGTGTGTGTGGTTGAAAGAAAACGGAAAAATTACATATAAATTGATGGAAAAAGATTTATTAATTAATTAATCCCACCATAATTAGTTCCACCGACGCGTTTCGACAGGATTGTTTGAGACATGAAATTACGTAAATTTCAGGAAGAAAGTCTTTTTGTCTTCTTCAGAGTGGGATTTATGAATTCAAAATAAAGGTTTGAAACGAATAGAGAAAAATATTCGAAAAATATTCGAAAATGATACGTCATGAAGCGTAAATTCTTTTAAACAAGGAACAACATAGCGTCTATGAAAAGTTGGTTTGTGTTGGTTGAGAGAGGAAAATTAAAGAAAGAATAAGAAGAAAGAAAGAAAGAAAGAAAGAAATAGAACTTGAAAAGAAAGAAAGAAAGAAAGAAAGATAGAAATATTGAGAAAGAAACAAAGAAACAAAGAAAGAAATAGAACTTGAAAAGAAAGAAAGAAAGACAGAAATATTGACAAAAAAAGAAAGAAAGAAAGTAAGAGAGAAAGAAAGAAATAGAGCTTGAAAAGAAAGAAAGAAAGACAGAAATATTGAGAAAGAAAGAAAGAAAGAAAGAAAGAGAACTTGAAAAGAAAGAAAGAAAGAAAGAAAGAAAGAAAGAAAGACTGAAATATTGAGAAAGAAAGAAAGAAAGAAAGAAAGAAATATAGCTTGAAAAGAAAGAAAGAAAGGCAGAAATATTGAGAAAGAAAGAAAGAAAGAAAGAAAGAAAGAAAGAAAGAAATAGAGCTTGAAAAGAAAGAAAGAAAGAAAGACAGAAATATTGAGAAAGAAAGAAAGAAAGAAAGAAAGAAAGAAAGAAAGAAAGAAGTAGAATTTGAAAAGAAAGAAAGAAAGACAGAAATATTGACAAAGAAAGAAAGAAAGAAAGAAAGAAATAGAACTTGAAAAGAAAGAAAGAAAGACAGAAATGTTAAGAAAGAAAGAAAGAAAGAAAGAAAGAAAAAGGAAACCGTGAAAAAAAAGAATAAATAGAAATTAATTTTTATTTTTTAATTACTGATGTTAGTATAAGTTGGAATAATAATTGATAAATATTTTTCCATCTATTTATTTTCTTTTCCTTTTTTCTTTTTTATACAAGATTTTTACCGCATTAAACCTCATACCTTACTCAAATATATATATATATATATCAGTAATATCCAGTCGGCGTCCGAAAACTACGGGTGTGGACTCTACGTATATAGACTATATGAGGGATTTCATAGACACCTATAAATATTGAGACACCCTCTATATATCAAGACACCCTATATAATGTCACCATCACAAGTGACCACCTTAACATCATGATCTGGGCTATAAGACTATCATGTGGGGATAGAATTAGCCAACGGTTGTTCTATGAGTTCATAATCTGATCCAGGCAGAATTTTTTCTCATTGGAGAAAAACTAAAGTTCTGTTTGAGGAAATGCTTGAGTTAGTTTTTCCTCTTGTCCTTGGTGGCTTCTGATAAAAATTGGCCCTTTCTCATCGTGTCTGAGAAATACTGAATTTCTTCATTTACTAGTTGCTAGATAAGAAACTGGGACACTCCCATGTCCCTGGCTAGAAATCTGATCGACTTGTTGGAATCGTTTTCAGTCCTTATTCAGATCTCACAAAATAATTTGGGTGTTCTTTTCTCATCAAAACGATGAAATTTCAGTTCATCAATTTTAGGAACAGTCTTATTCCTTTGCAGAAGATACTGTCAGCGTATTCTAACCCCCTTTTAGATTTTTGAGAAGGAATTTTGGTATCCGCTTCTAATGGGGATGAAAAATTCGGGTTGGTCTTTTAACAAGTTTAGGGAAGGGTGAACTTGCTGGTTTGATTTGATTTGGTTTAGTTTTGTGGCATATCAACCCCTAGAGGTTATTCAATGCCAAATCCATCTTTGTACATATAAACAGTTTAAAAAAAAATTCTGTTTAGCACAAGTTTAGATGTCAAAACAGTCCCATCTCAAGCAATTCAATTGAGCACAAGGACACAGTTTAGTTCTATTTAAGCCATAGATAGGACCCTATCAGGTGCTACCTGCCGGATGGACCAGGGAACGATGACAATGAAGAGATACCCTGCATTCCCCAAAGCTCTATCTTTACTAGAACCTCACCATCAGATTGTTTAGTGTCATATACAGGAGACTCGTTGGCGAGGGCCTTACCCTTCTGCAGAGATGTAGTTGGTATATTCTACAGCCCCAGCTGACTGGGTAAACACTTGTTGGTCTAGAAGATCTAATGTAACCTTACAGCAACAGTTCCCCTACTCCTGGTTTAGTGTGATTCACGTGTTCTTGACTGTGTAACTCTACAGAAAGTCGGAGGTCAGTAAGGGAAACTTTATTAACCAGAAGAAAAGGGAATCGATTTTCATATTTGAAGAATAGGGTAATACAAGAATGTGTAATGGCATAATGTATCAGTAAAAATCGTGTAATTTTGATGAGAAAAGAATTTGATGAAAACGAATCGTTATTGAAATAGAAAGAAAAGCAAATGCATCTGTTATTGTTTAACCTAAAAGCTCTTAGAAGATGGGTAAGTTGTTTTGACAGATCAAGGCCACCTGTCTGTTATACAAAGTGACTTTTCTAAAATTAGAATAAACATTCGAAAATGGAATTAATTCGCTTTCAACAATCTCGACATAATGCGTGTTAGTAAAAATTATTGAAATCCAAATTAGGAGAAAATTGATATTTCTTTTGTTTTCCCATCCCTACCCTCAGATGAAGATGAACATCAAATGACTGATTTTGTCACTCGAAGCAATAAACAATGAGAGATAGAGAAAGAACATCAAGTGAGTTGTAATCCCTTTAGACTCTTCGAACTCCTATCAAATCTGTCCTCAGATTGGCTTCAAACTTCAGCGAAATCTTCGCATAGTATCGTCTGTCTTGTATAACAAGCAGTACAGCATGCTATTTTCCTGATTTATGCAGGAATGAATTGCAACGTGGTTTTCATTTCTTGACAATCAATGACCACCAGACTCTTGTTTGCTGCACAGTAGAGAAAATCCGAATCAAAGAAAGCACATGCACAAAAAAAAAAAATACTTCAAAATAGTAACAATTTGTACATCACACCCTCTTTCTATATACATATATAGGTACGTGTGAGTATGTGTTTAAATGTCTGTCTGTTGAGAACATCTCATCCT
>OY757942.1:44896752-45004252 GCA_963585895.1 Sepioteuthis lessoniana | reverse complement strand
TACATATATATTAAATATATTTGATTTGGGTTAGTTTTGTTTTACAGCATATCAACCAGTGTAGGTTATTTATTGCCAAATCCTCTTTATACATATATATTAAATATATTTAATTGGGTTTGGTTTTATGGCATATCCACTAATTCACGTTATTTATTGCCAAATACATTTTTTTAATAAACAGTTCTATTTTCAAACAATTTAGTTTAGCATAAGTTTTTTCTTTAGGCACTGCTAAATATCAAAAACCGTTCTATTTCAAACAGTTCAGTTTATCATAAGTACACATCTTAGTTCTATTTGACCCAAAGATAGGACCCTATCTGATGCTACCACTCCGGGCCAGAGTGAACCTGGCAGCGATGGTAATAAATGAGTACTCCGTTCCCCAACGCTCCAGCATTACATAAGCCCCTCATCAGATTGTTTAGGTGCCCGTGGTGTAATGGTTATCGTCGCAGGATATGACACGGCAACACGATTGCATTTCACATAGCACTAATACCCCTGGGAAAGTATGAATCCAATTATTCTCCCTCCAGCTATGGGTAAATAGTAGGGCAGACTAGGTTCTTCAGCCTTGGTGAGGCAACTAGTCTAGGAGAAGGAACACTCTGAATTCAAACCTGCTAAGTCCGCTTAAAAATTGAACTTGTGTCATATCCTGCTCGAGCGGAGGGGTTGGTAAATATTATCATCAGATTGTTTAGTGTCATATCCAGGATACACGTTGAGGGAGTCTTACCTCTCTGCAGAAATGCAGTCGGTGTATTTTGCAGTCCCAGCCGACTGGGTGATAAATATGGTTTACTTACCCGATGGTAACATTGACTTTTTGCTGTTGTCGCTAGAGTCTTGTAAGGAGGTTGATAAGCACCGTATATTTATTTATAATATGCCGAGATAATATAATACGAACGTTAATGGATTTTTAAAAAAAAGATAGTTTCTCAATAAAAAAAGCAAAGAAGCAGACGATATTTCGAGGAAACTATGACTTATTCAGACAACACAGATAATTTAGCGCTTCTCACAAATACACATGCTTAAAAAGAATCCCAACTGCATAGTGGGCCAAGCAGCTGGAAGAATATATATATATATATATATATATATATATATACACCAAATGCTCCGCTCTGCAGGTTGTGATACAAGGTAAATTTTTAAGCGGAGTTTAACAGATCTGAATACAGAGTTTTCCTTCTTGCAGATTGGTTGCCTAACCAAGGCTAAAGAACACAGTTTGTACTACTATTTGCCCATAACTGGAAGGAGAATAATAATTTGATTCATACCTTTCTCAAGTATATATATATATATATATATATATATATATATGATTAAATAAGGAAATTAATTCAGACAGTATGAAGAGAGTAGAAAAAATGAAATAATCTAGATTTGCTGAATTTATTATGAAAGTTGACGTTAAACGTTTCGGTTTTAATAACCTACTTCAGGACTTTAAATTCATGAAAAATGTTTAAACAGCGATGGATATTTTTTAAAATAATGGGAGAAACAAAAGTCTTTATACATATACATACATATATATATATATATATATATATATATATATATATATATATATATATATATATATATATATATTTACAAAAAATAAGCAACTAAAACATCTCTGCCACATTCTGGCCTTTAATCAGATGATGATCTTTGGGTCAAGGATAGTTTCGGAGTCAAAGAATCATTATCAATAACTAGTAGAGTTCCAGCAGTATCTTAAAATACCACCAGACTTAATTCGCTTCCAGTCTCATCGCAGGAATGCCAGAAAAAATTTCGGCGATGTCACAACTTTTCACCCAATGTGAATGGCCAAAACAAAAAGCATTAATTCGTTGGTATCCTCCTCGTCATCGGGCGTGTCGTCATCGTGTAATGGTTTAAGCGATGGACCACGGAATTGTAGTGAGCGAGTTCGAACTCTAGTCGCGCTACTTCGCTCACTTTCGGACAAATACCCTGGGGAAATGTATGAACCTCTTCATCGTCCAAGCTATGGGCTAAATAGTACCACTACTGTTCGTGTTGGTTAGTTTGTTGGGTTTTATGGCATATCAACCTTTGTAGGTTATTTAACGCCAAATCCATTATTATGAAAATAATCTGTTCTATTTAAAACAATTCAGTTTAGTATAAGTACAGATTAATTGTCAGAAACATTTCCATTTCAAACTATTTAAGCAATTATATGTAACAATTCAGTTAGGTGTAAATACAGTTTTAATGTCGAAAAACAGTTCTATTTCAAATAATTCAGTTAAGCATAAGCACGCAGTTTAAATGTAAGTACGGTTTAATTTTCAAAACATTTCTATTTAAAGCTATTCAGTTTCTTCAAACAATTCAGTTTAGCATAAGTAAGCTGTTAGTTCTATTTAACCCATAGATAGGGCCCTATCAGGTAGTACCACACCGGGCCAGAGTGGACCTTGGAGCGATGGCAATTAAGGGGTAATCCGCATTTCCCAAAGCTCCTGCACTGCTGGAACCTCACCATCAGATTGTTTAGTATCATATACAGGACACTCATTGGGGGGGGGTCTTATCCCTCTGCAGAGGTGCAGTCATTGTATTCTACAGCCCCAGTTCGTTTCGGAGTATTTGGCATTCATTAACCTACAAAGTTTGATATACCATTAAACAAAGAAACCAATCTTCATCATTAAACAACGCTGATAACACTGTTCACTGACTCTTTTTCTCGCCATTTTTCTCTATCCCCCATATCTCCGAGCAGATCCTCTATACAGCATCAGGGGTCTGCGTAGTGCTAATGTATGTAAACCTTTGCCGCTTGGCTAACACTGGTGTGACCATATGTAATAGTCCCTCGAAGAAAGTTGCTCATGAGTTCGTCCTTACGTCTCCAGCAGTGTCCAACATGTCTTGATCGACTTACTTGGATGGTTTGTGAGATGGGAAGCAAGTGGCTGTACAGTTGCAGTTTTGTGGGGCCCTGGTACCAAGGTTTACTCAAAACAGTACGTAGCGTTCTTGCGTAGTTCCCATCAAGCCTTTTCTTCATATATATATATATAAGTAAGTAAAGTTGGTGACCGTAGTTGAGGGTGACCCGAAGGCTCCCATTTCAATACCTTCTACACCGAGGTGTAGGGGGAGGGCGCTACTCCTTTCCCTGGATTGCTCCACTTTGCCCTTGATAAGTACCTTATATTGCTGAGCGTTAAGTACGGAGGTATCAAATACCATTTTTTAAGTCTTTGGTATGACTCGACCTGTAGTAAAACTCATTTCAGCTTCATATCTTACTCATATATATATATATATATATATATATATATATATATATATATATATATATATATGTTATACATATAAATATATTATATATATATATATATATATATATATATATGAAGATGTATCAATGTCCTCTGCCTGATATTTGAATATAACGTAAAAACTGATTTGAAGTTTCACACTAAATGTTCGAGGTTTGTGATGAATAGCCACTTCTGAATTAAGTGCATGATCACGGTAGGTTTTGGTTTAGTTTTGTTTTGTTTTATGGCATGTCAACCTTTCTAGGTTATTTCATGCTAAATCCATTTCCATACGTATAAACAGTTCTTTTTCAAACAATTCAGTTTAGGATAAGTACAGTGTTGAATTCTATTTAGCCCATAGATAGGACCCTATCAATACTATTACCTCTGGTCTGAGTTGACCCGGGAGTAATGATAATGAAGAGGTGCTCCGAATTTTCCAAAACTCCTGCATGACTGGAACCTCATAATCAGGTTGCTTTGTGTCATATACAGGACACTTGTTTGTTGGGTGGTGAGTCGTACCCCTCTGCAGAGATCCAGACAGTTTATTCTACAGTCCCAACCGACAGGGCCAGATACGGTAGGAGATTATGATGGAAAATAAATATATCTTGCGTCAAACAACTCTTATTTTTTTTATAGGTTGCAGAGGTATTGACTCTCACTCACTCTCTCTCTCTCTCTCTCTCTCTCTCTCTCTCTCTCACACACACACACATATATATATATATATATAGAACCAGACATACATTTAGTATTTTGAAGAACATAGTAGGGAACATTATAAACAAATGCAGGGTTCATGTTTCTCCTGGCAAAACTCCAGCAACGATGTCAAAGAAGTCGGTTTCTCTGTACGTATTTCGAACATCAATAGATCTTATGTAACAGTTTCACATTAAAGAAAAAGAATCAAGAAGTAGAAAGTATCCCAGAGAAACGATGACAGATGCCGACTACGCTGGCGATCTAGCGCTTCTCGCAAATACACCAGCCCAAGCCGAATCCCACTTGTAAAGCTTACGGCAAACAGCAGGACGCATTAGCCACTACGTTTTCCCAGTCGGCCGAGGCTGTTGAATACACCGACTACACATCTTTAGAAGGGTAAGACCCCAGGAGAACTTGGCATCTCTCACTCTATTGTTATTTTGACATATTTACGATCTCGGCAAATGCATCTGGAGCTGCCGAATTCTGTCTCATGTTACCAAAGTATTGCAAAACTTTTGACTCACTCAAGTATTTTCTTATACCTGAGTGCCCAGTCGGTTGAGGCTGTGGAATACACCGACTGAACCTCTGCAGAGGAGGAAGCCCCCCCCCAACAAGTGCCCAGGATATGACACTAAACAATCCGACGGTGAGTTTCCAGTAATGCTGGAGGTTTGGGGACTGTGGAGTATCCCTACATTGCCATTGCTCCCAGGTTCATTCTGGCCCGGAGTGGTAGTACCTAATGAGCCCTATCTATGGGTAAAAAGACTATACTGTCTACTTATACTGAATTGAATTCTTTAAAATAGAACTGTTTTTGACATTTAACTATGTATAAACAAACTCTGTACTTGTGCTTGACTGAATTGTTTGAATTGGAACTGTTTTAATAAACTGAATAGCTTGAAATAGAAATGTTTTTGACAATTAATCTGTTCTTCTAGCAGGATGGCTTTGGCATTAAATAACCCACAAAGGTTGATATGCCAATGAACAAAGAATAAAACAGAGTGCATATGTTTTAAACAAAGAGGCGCCATCTCTAATCTCAAGCGGTAAGCTCCTAAAATTAGTTCACATACCGCAGTAGCAACATCTCATCGACTGAAAGTGATGTGAACATATGCCCAGCGACGGCATGAAACGCAACTTCCAGGTAATCAATCTATTTCATAAAATGAAATCGGATTTCTTCCAAGCTGAAGCTGAGTCCAGACTACTAAAAAGATGCACCGCATAGACGCTAACTAAACCCATAGAGAAAAAGGGAGAGGAAAGCTACATAAGAAGGTTATGAGCTATTCTGATCAAATCCTGCAAGTAACACGACCGAAACAACAACAACTGTATGGCCACTTACCTCCTATCTTATAATCCATTCAAACAAGACAAGACATACAGGACACTGTTTCAGAAGCATGGAGGACTCATAAACGACATTCTCCAATGGAATTCGATATTTGAACGGGATAATGTTGGCCTACCGGGAAGGACTTAACTTACATCAGCTCTGTGCGGACACTAGATGCAGCTTAGAAGACCTTCTAGGAGTGATGGACAACCGGTATGGATATCAAAAGAGAACCAGGGAAATCCGTACTATCAACGTGACTTGATAATGATCATGATGATGATATATATATGTATATATATATGAGTATATATATATATATATATATATGATTATATATATGTGTTTACGTGCACGCATACCCAAACACACACGTATGCGCATACATTGCACACGTATCCTACTTACAGACACAGAAATCAACCCAGACCTCTTCCTATAACAACCCCGACTTGCAGAATGTTTTGATAGTAAAGATTGAAAACCTTACGGAATGTCTATCAAACCTGCCCTTGTACCAGACGAAACTTATTAATTGGCCCCGTCCCAAACTTCTGAGTCAAGACATTCCTTTCCATCAGTCCGTACGGTGCGTTATAGACTTCTTTTTTTTTTAATCATGGTATCCAATGAACTTGGTAATAAGACTAATTATATGTGAAGGATAGAAAAAAAAGGCAAAAAGCAAGATACAAAAATACCCCCTACCAACACAACCCCTCAAAAAACAACTAACAAACTAAAGATTCAATTACTTAATTAGTTTAATTTGGGCGGGATAATGTTCATTAATCTGGTACGATGTCCGCTCTCGACTGCCGAGAGTATTCAAATAATTGTTAAGAGAAGCGTTGATATATTTCAATTTCTTCGACATCTCGACCCAGCCTAATGAGTAAACAGCTGATGCACATTTGCTGAAAATCCTTTCTTTTTCAGGAAGTGTATATATATATATATATATATACTACGATGAATAATTATATATATATATATATATATATTTATATATACTACGATATATATATATATACTACGACATATATATATATATTTACACACACATATATACACTCTCTCTCTCTCTCACACACACACACACACACACACACACACACATATATATATATATACATATTAATATATTCATATACATATATATATACATATATATATATTCATATATACATATATATACATATATTTATACATATATATATACACACATATATAAATATATACATATATACATATATATATATATATATATATATATGCACATATATAA
The DNA here is from genome assembly GCA_963585895.1 of Sepioteuthis lessoniana. Taxonomy (NCBI): domain Eukaryota; kingdom Metazoa; phylum Mollusca; class Cephalopoda; order Myopsida; family Loliginidae; genus Sepioteuthis; species Sepioteuthis lessoniana. Next base: position 44,997,579 of record OY757942.1, on the reverse strand, counting down.
ATATATACATATATATCTATATATATATGTATATATACCTATATATATATATATATATATATATATGTGTGTGTGTGTGTGTGTGTGTGTGTGTGCATCAGCGGTTGTCCTCGTGGTGTAATGGATAAAGCGATGGACAGCAGAATCGTAGTTAGTAAGTGAGTTCGTACTCCAGTCGCGCTATTGCGTTCACTTTCGGGCAAATACCGTTTGGAAAGGTGTGAACCCCTTTATCCTCCCAGCTATGGGTTAAATAGTACCACTACTGTTCTTCTGGGGGAATAGTTTTGGCTTTAAATAACATACAAAGGTTGATATGCCATTAAACGAGTACTTTCGTTTCTCGTCAGAATCATTATCAAGATAATTTATATACTATTTGTAAATTAAACTTGTTTAGTATTTAAAGTAAATTATTATTTCATTTTTGTTTTTATTAATAAAGTGAGGCTTGTGAGGTGATACTAAGCGCTAGTAGTAGTTTTGGCCTTGTGGACAGAGTGTTCGCCAATGGTCCAGGAGACCTAGCTTCAATCCCAGGTCACGTCATACCAAAAACTTTAAAAATGGTACTTGATACCTCCTTGCTTAAGACTCAGAAATATATCGAGAGTAAAGTGGAGCAATCCTGGGAAAGTAGTGGACCCCCTTAAATCTCGGTGTAGTAGCTATTGAAAAGGGAGCCTTCTGGTTGCCCTCAACTACGGTCGCTAACTTTACAGTTTACTATATATATATATAGGTATATATGATGATGTCGTATAATATATATATATATATATATATATATATATATAGGTATATATGATAATGTCGTGCCGCTAGCACGGATTTCCCTAGACCTTTCTCGCCATATGTCTCTATCGTCCATCGCTCCCGGCATGTCTTCCAGACTACATCCTGTATCAGTACATAGCTGTCGTAGATAAGTTCTTGTTGGTCATCGATCACTTTCTCGTCTCTGTGATGGGGTCCATTGGTGGACATCGAGTATTAATTCGTCTTTACTTCTCCAACAGTGTCCTGCAGTCTGGTTCGTCTAATTTCCTTGGTTTTCGAGATGGGTGGTTGGTGGCCGTCCAAGAAAATGTGCCGGTCCTTTTTTCCTTCTCCCTTTCTCTATCTCACTACTTTCTCTCTGTTTGTCTGTCTCTGTCTCTCTCTATATATACACCCTTACTCACGCCCCCTATATACATATATATATATATATATATATATATATATATATATCCACACACGCACACACACACACACGAATACATATATATAAAAGACAAAAATTGGCGACCGTAGTGGATGGTGACTCAAAGGCTCCCTTTTCAATAGCTACTACACCAAGGTGTAGAGTAGGGCGCAACTCCTTTCCCTGGTTTGCTCCACTTTACCCTTGATCCGTACCTTATAATGCTGAGCGTTAAGCAAGGAGGCATCAAGTACCATATTGAACCCAGGTCATTGGCGAACACTCTAACCATCATGTCAATGTCCGGTAACACATATATATATGCACCCATATATATATATATATATACACACACACATACATATATATATATATATATATAAATACACACGCATTTATATTTACTTACGCACACACATATATATACATAGTCACACAAACACTTACACATATATCTACCTACACACACTCACGTATCCACTCACACAAGCACACACACATATACGAATCTACTCACACAGACACAGACACACACACACACACACATACATACATATATATATATATATATATATATATATATATATACGTATATACATTTATTTCTTTATGACGGTGAATCTATTTATTTATCTACGTTTAAATTGAACTCAACTTAAACAATTATATTTCGTTTTATCGCCAATTTAATCTTTCGTCTTTTAGTTCGCGCGCGAAAATCGAACGTTCTTGTTCGCTTCGAATTTCGTTTCCTTTTTTGTCCGTTTTCTTTTTTCATCGTTTCTCCCGACCTATTTTTACCATTGATCTCTTTATCTCTCTCTCTGACCTACTCGACTTCGACTTCCACCCGTTTCGTTTCGTTTCGTTTCTTTCATGAAGAACTCGACAGTTAATTCGGTCTTGGTTCTTTCCCTCTTGTTTTATATTTTCATTTTTTTTGTTGTCGATATTCCAGTCCCAGTCCGTTATTTCTATTCCATAGTTTAGGTTTTTATCTATTCTGACATTCTAATTTGCCCTTCTTTTTCTTTCATCTCAATGTCATCATTTTAATTCTTCTCTTTTGAAAACTTACATCAATTGATTTTTTTTGAAGACTTGAGATTAAAAGACAACTAATTATAATTCATCTGCTAATTACTAAAATTTCATAATAATATTATTACTGTCATAGAAACAGGGTCTCTAATTGACTGATTGATTTTAACGGTATGTCAACACAGATAGGGTTATTTCATACCTTGAAGTAAAGACTTCACGTTCATTGTACATTTACATTTATGATTTTTGTGTAGCTGTTTCTTAAGAGGATTTTGCAAATACTTATCAGTTAGGTTGGGTCATCAGTTTGGTTGGCATATCAACCATTGTAGGCTATTTAATGCCAAATCCTCTTTATACATATATATTAAATATGTATAATTTGGTTTGGTTGGGTTTTATGGTATATCAATCATTGTAGGTTATTTAATGCCAAATCCTCTTTATACATATATATTAAATATATATGATTTGGTTTGGTTGGGTTTTATGGTATATCAATCATTGTAGGTTATTTAATGCCAAATCCTCTTTATGCATATATATTAAATATATATGATTTGGTTTGGTTGGGTTTTATGGTATATCAATCATTGTAGGTTATTTAATGCCAAATCCTCTTTATGAATATATATTAAATATATACGATTTGGTTTGGTTGGGTTTTATGGTATGTCAATCATTGTAGGTTATCAAATTTCAAATACATTTCTATACGTATAAACAGTTCTATTTCAAACAATTCAGTTTAAAACCGTTATTGGTGTATCGGTAAGCAGAGGCTGCGAAGCAAAATTAAGAATATTCTTGTATAATAATAAACGACTCTATTATAAAACAAGATTAATTTTGATTTTAAAATATAAACAAAAAAATAAGATAGTCTCAAAACAGTAAATTTACTCAGTATGGCAGCCATTTCTTTTTAAATTATTGTATCTTCACACCTTCTAAATGATTTGCATGCCTAAATCAATAAATTCTTCAGACATTTTATTCTATTTCTCCCCAATAGCAGAATCTGAAGTGAACCAATATTTCGACGCGAAGTTGCAGTTGTTTTGTTTTCTAAAATACGTCATATAACGTAATCTAAGGGGTTAACGTTTGGGCTTGACGGAGGCCATAAAGAAATTCCACTCGTTTCGAAAAAAAATTTTGGCTGAGATTATGCGTTAAGCAAATCATAGATTCTTTGTCGTTTCTTTTCTTGCTCACTCGTATTGGACTAAAAATTAATATAAAAGATTAGACTGATTAGACTAAAAATATACCGGACTTTGGCATGATGGTTAGAGTGTTCGCCAATGGCCTGGGAGAGCTGGGTTCAGTCTCAGTCTCGAGTCATACCAAAGACTAAAAAATAGCACTTGATGCCTCCTTGCTTAACACCCACCAATAAAAGGTAGGGATCAAGGGTAAAGTGGAGCAATCCAGGGAAAGGAGTAGCGCCTTACCTTACACCTTGGTGAAATAGCTATCGAAAAAGGAGCTTCCTTACACCTTGGTGAAATAGCTATCGAAAAAGGAGCTTCCGGTCCAACTTTACTTTATTTACTAGACTAAAAAATTAAAAAAAAATTATACCGTATCTTCCTTTCGTACTTCCAACCAAACCAAATTGTGGCATAAAGTCATTTTATTGTGGGAAGCCATGCCCAAATCGAGACTCATCTACAGCTGGTCCAAAAAAATGCTTGGCCCCGTCGGTATTCTCCCAATGGGGCTCCTCAGACGCTGAGCAATGAACCTAACCGTACAAAACAGATAAATCCTGGGGGAACGGACCCCTGAGACAAGCTTTCAGAAAACAACTACCTATTCGTCCCCACTATTGATTCTTTTAAAGTTAGATCTGACTCAAATTAAACAATTCCATTTTTATCTTCAATCTTATCTTTCGTCTTTTCATTAGCGCCAAAAATATCGAACGATCACATTTTTCTATTTTCCTCTTCTTTTAATGGTATCATCATCATCATCATCATCATCATTTTTCGCCCTCTCTCTCCTCTCTCTCTCTCTCTCTCTCTCTATATATATATATATATATAACGATTCTAGTTTATCAATGTTACTGCTAGCCCTGTTGGATTGGGCTGTACAATACGCCGACAACATCTATGCAGACTCTCACCAACAAGTATCCTGTATATGACAATAAACCATCAGATGGTGAGGTTCCACTCCTGGAGCCTTGGAGAATGCAGAGAACCCCTTTATATGCATTACTTCAAGGTCCATTCTGACGCTGAGTGGTAATACCTATTAGGGTCCCATCAATGAGTCAAATCGAACAGTTCAACCAATTAACTGTGTGCAAACAAAACGATTTATGTTAACCTGAATTGTTCGTGTTACAAAGTAATACTTGTAACAATTTAACTGTGTGCAAATAAAACTATTAAAGTGACTAATAACTGAAACCACTTTACTATGTACAATCAAAGGATTAATATCGAATAGAATGACACAGGTCAACACGGATTTTGGTGCCAATAAAGAAACACATTTTTTTGCTGATTCCGGAAATCCCCTTAATTTTGGTTGGTTGGTTGGTTGGTTTTATGGCATATCAACCTTTGCAGGTTATTTAATGCCAAATGAATTTTTTGTACAAATAATCATTTCTATTTAAAAAAAATTCAGTTTAGCATGAGTACACAGTTTAATTGTCAAAAACATTTCTATTTCAAGCTAGGGGGTGTCCTCGCGGCTTTATGGTTAAAGCGATGGACTGCAGAATCGTAGTAAGCGAGTTCGTATTCCAGTCGCGCTATTACGTTCACTTTCGGGCAAATACCCTTGGGAAAGGTATGAACCCCCTTATCCTCCCAGCTATGGGTTAAATAGTACCACTGCTGTTCTTCTCGGAGAATGGCTTTGGAATTAAATAACCTACAAAGGTTGATATGCCATTAAACAAAGAAACCAAACCAAACCATTTCAAGCTATTCAGTTTAGTCAAACAGTTCTAATTCAAACAATTTAATTTAGTATAAGTATAGGTTTTGTTTACATACAGTTAAATGTCAAAACAGTTCTATATTGAAAATTTTAGTTTAGTGTAAGTACAGTTTCAAAGTCAAAAACAATTCTATTTCAAACAATTCAGTTTAGCTTACGTACGCAGTTTAAATGTAAGTACACAGTTTAATTGTTAAAAATATTTCTTTTTCAAGCTATTTGTAGTCAAACAGTTCTAAATCAACCAATTCAGTTTAGCATAAGTATGCAGTTTAGTTCAATTTAACTTATAGATAGGGTCCTATCAGGTGCTACCATTCCGGGCCAGAGTGGACCTGGGAGGAATAGCAATGAAGGAGTGCTCCCCATTCTCCAAAGCACGAGCATCACTGGAACCTCGCCATCAGATGGAGATAATGAATACAGATATTCTGACTGTATTCATCATCTCCATGTTGGATCTGAAGAAGTCGTGTTAAAGTTTTGGGAGTTATTGTATCATAATAATGCACTTAGCAGGATGGAAATAAATTTATAATCCTAATATGGCCGAATTTTAGTTTTTCTTGAAGGTATATATATATATATATATATATATATATATATATATATAAACAATAATTGGCATTATATAACCTTCAAAGGTTGATATATCATAAAACCAACCAACCAACCAACCAACCAATGTTACCCGGATTAATATTTTTTTTATTATGATTTACTTAAAATAGAATTTAGAATATAAGAAGAGTTTTTACATTGAACTATTTTTTTTTTCGAAATAAAATTCATCAAACCCCATTCTTGATCAGGGATGCACAGTTAATACTTGACAACTGACTATTCTACAAAAATCAAAACGATGATTTCTGTTTATTTGCTGTATTTTTCAAAACAAATTATACAAACGCAGATTTTGTGTGATTGCCAACATATCTGATCCATTTTTAACCTGCTACCTTGGAGGCTAACTGTTCAATGTTCTGTGTTAGTGGAACAGATTCCAGATTAACATACCTGCATTTGTTCCCCTCAAAAGCAGGCACAAAATTTAGATGAAAGCGAATCAACTTTGTATTATCAAGTTTCACTCAAAAAAACACGCACACACACACACACACACACACTCACACACACACACACATATATATATATATATATATTGGCATATTACTATAAAGCTTAGAGTATTCGCCAAAGGTCCGAAAAACCAGGGTTCAATCCCATGTCGTGCCATGCCAAAGACTCAAAAATGGTACTTGATTCCTCCTTGCTTAACACTCAGCATTATAAGGTATGGATCAAGGGTAAGTGGAGCGATTAAGCGAAAGGAGTATCGCCCTCCTCGACACCTCGGTGTGGTAGCTATTGAAAAGGTCGCCTTCGGGTCGACTTCAACAACGGTTTCCAAACTTATATATATATATATATATATATATATATGTATGTATATTTTGGCAGCATTTCTTCATTAATACAAATTTCGTTGAACATAATTCTGTCTACATATTTTCTTGTTGATCCAGTCGAATTGCCGTATTGCTTTTATCGTATTCGGTGGGAATTGATTGATGTATTTTCCATAAATGTATATATCCCAAGTAATTTCTGCCCGACTTTGGGCCATCATCAGGAGAGGATCTATTACAAAAGGAATGTAACTTTTGTTTTTGCATTACTACTATGTAAGAGCGTCTGAACCGTTGGAGTATATATATATATATATATATTGACTGATAGTTCTCTACAGAAGAAGTCACCCTCTTAAACCTTACAAAAAGCACTTGTGCCATGCAAATGGCTCCTCAGGACAACTTTATATTTGTTATATATGTGACATTGACGTACATACTAACAAACAAATACACCGATATATATATATATATATATATATATATTATATATATATATATCACTGGCGTATCTGTGTGTGGGAGCCAAAAGGAGGACTTCGGTTAGGAGTTCGTCCATAATTTTCTCCAACAGTGCCCATCATGTCTTGTTCTTGGAGGCAGGTGGCCTTTTGATTGTCGGATGCTGCTTCTGGCATTTGTTCAAAATAGCTCGTAGCATTCTTGTGCTTTTTTAATCTAGTTTTTTTTTCTCCAAGAATCGTAGATAGACCTATATAGGCAGGACATTCTAGTAAGATAGATACCTAGATTCATAGATATGACCAGACCCAGATGGATAGATAGATTGAGAGATAGATATGACCAGACCCAGATAGATAGATAGATATGAGCTGGATGAGATAGATAGATAGATAGATATGAAACAATAAGATAGATAGATAGATAGATATAAGCAGGATTGGTAGATTACTGCTTTGTGGGGTGCTACTTTCAGTATTTGTTCAAAACAGCTCGTAGCATTCTTGTGTTGTTTCAATCGCTTTTTCTCCAAGAGTTACATTAAGGTACTGGTTGGTTGGTTGGTTGATTGAGTTTTATGGCATGTTAACCTTTTGAGGTTATTAACGCCAAATCCATTTTTATGCAAATAAAAACAGTTCTATTTCAAACAGTAGAGTTTAGCATAAGTACACAGTTTAATTAGTAAAAACATTTCGATTTCAAGTTATTCAGTTTATTCAAACAGTCCTAATTCAGCCAATTCAATTTAGCATAAGTATGCAGTTTAGTTCGATCTAACCCAGAGATAAGGCCCTAGCAGGTGCTACCATTCTGAGCTAGAATGGACCTGGGAGCAATGCATTCCACAAAGCTCCAACATTACTGGAACCTCACCATCAGATTGTTTAGTGTCATATCCAGAACACTCATTACCCCTCTGCAAAGGTGCAGTCAGTGTATTCCACAGCCCCAGCCGATTGGGCAATACACAGAGTTAAATGCCAAATCAGTTTTATTTCAGATAATTCAGTTTAGCATAAGTAACCGGTTTAGACGTCAAAACTGTTCTATTTCGAGCAATTCAGTTTAGCATAAGTACGCAGTTTAAATGTCAAAACACTTATATTTTAAACAATTCAGTTTAGCATAAATACGCAGTTTAAATGCAAAAAGAAAATCAGTATAGTGAAGGAAGCACGGTTTAGTTCTATTTAACCCATCGATAGGACCCTTATCAGGTACTACCAATCTGGGTCAGAGTCGACAAGGGAGCGATGGCAATAAAGGGGTACTCCACGCTCCCCAAAGCTCTTGCATTACTGGAACCTCACCATCAGATTGTTTAGTGTCATATCCAGGACCCTCGTTGGCGAGGTATTACTCCTCTGCAGAGGTGCAGTCTGCCTATTCTACAGTCCCAGCCGACTGGGAAATGAACAAACTGAGATAGATAGATAGATAGATATAAGCAGGCCGTGATATATATATATATATATATATATATATATATATATATATATATATAGAGAGAGAGAGAGAGAGTTATATACTGGGATTGTTCTATCGACAGAAACAGATAAAAAATTAGATAGATAGATATATAAATAGATAGATAGATAGATAGATATGAGCAGGCCGTGATATATACATATATATATATATATATAGAGAGAGAGAGAGAGACATATAGATATAGAGAGTGAGCTAGATAGGGAAATATTATGTCGTCACAAGAGCAACTAAGAAAAAACTCATGAAAGAAAACAAAAGAAAAAAGTTTTGAAAAAATTCCCAAAAGAGGTAACATAAATCTTCAAGAGTAATAAATGTCAATATTTCCGAAGAGTGTCTGAGACAGAAGTAGAGAAAGTGATAGCGTGCAAGGAGAGGGAAAGAGAGAGACAAAGACAAAAAGAAAGAGAAAAAAAAAAAGAATTGTGGAGCAGTGTGTCTATGTAAGGATAATAAAATATGAAAGAAATGACCGAAACCAATATAATGACAAAAAGAGAGAGGGGAAAAAACACAGCAAAAAAGAAACTGAAAGTGAAAGTTAAAGTAAAAAATGAGAAATAAGTAGGAAGTGTTGATTGCAATATTTAGTATTCATTTGGTCGAGCAATTTCCGTTAATTACATTACAAAATGGCGTCGTGGCAGTGGAGGCCAGATTCAACCATAAATAAAGCCACCATTATTTTTTATTGACCGTGATTTTTTCTCCCTAATGGTTCACGACGGCAGTACTTTTCGAGTTTCTTTTCTTTACCTAATCAGAAGCCTTTTAATATACCTTTCATTTGTGTATGTATATAAGCGTGTGTGTGAGTGTGTGTGTAAGTGTAGGGGCGCTTCTCATTTCCTTCTCGAATTCACTTCTCTAAATTTGTGATCAAAATGTCAGAGGGAAGGGTAGTGGTGTTGAAAACGCAAAGACATGATTGTTCATGGAAAAAAAAGGAACAAAAGAACGCTAAGCACTGGGCAAATTGCTGTGTGCCTATATTTAATTTCTCGTTTCGCACCATTATTTTTTTTTTTCGATTTTTTCCCACCAAAACCGAAATGGATGACAATACAATTAATGTTAGCACATCATTGAAAGATGAAGAAAAGATCAATTTATATTGTCGACAAAGGTAACATGCTATAAATTCAGAATTTCTCATCCAACAGAAGGCCGCCTTGTCGTCTGTGGCTGTCGAATATGCCGACTGCACCTCCTCACAACGAGTGTCCTAGGTATGACACTAAATTGCATCTGATGGCGAGATTCCAGTCCCGGTGATTTGGGGAATCTAAAGTACCTCTTTATTGTCACTACACCCTTGTCCAATCTAAACCGAAGAGGTGTTACTTGCTAGTGTCCCATCATTAGGTCAACTGGGAATAGGTAATTATTTGTTGCACTCGTGGCAACGAGTTTTTAATTGGTCGGAGCTTTTCTTTTTTGATATAGTTCAATTTATTTAGTCTACCTTTTTATTTCCCCCAGCTAGAAAAAGAAATGGGTTCATTCGTTATCCAAAGGCATAGGCAAACTGGCTCGTTCAGAATTTGAATTCGACTCGCTAAGTCCATTTCCTACGATGCTAATCGTTACGTCTCATTTTTTAAAAAAAAAGTATCAAAGACTGAAGCTGTATTTATATGATATTCATATGCACTCGTGGCAACGAGTTTTTAATTGGTCGGAGCTTTTCTAAATCTCTTTTGATATAGTCCAATTTATTTACTAAAACCCTCAACCATGTGAATTGCCCAGTCGGCTGGGGCTGTAGAATACACTGACTATAACTCTGCAGAGGGGGGAGACCCCCAACCAAAACGAGTGTCCTGGATTGGACACTAAACAATCTGATGGTGAGGTTCCAGCAGTGCTGGAGCTTTGGGGAATGTGGAGTACCCCTTCATTACCATCGCTCCCAGGTCCACTCTGGCCCGGAGTGGTAGCACCTGATAGGGCCCTATCTATGGGTTAAATAGAACCAACAGCATTCTTATGCTAAACTGAATTGTTTGAGTAAACTGAATAGCTTTAAATAGAAATGTTTTTGACAATTAAACCGTACTTACATTTAAACTGCGTGCTTATGCTTAACTGAATTATTTGAAATAGAACTGTTTTTCGCCATTAAAACTGTATTTACACTTAACTGAATTGTTACGTATAACTTCTTGAATAGTTTGAAATAAATGTTTTTGACAATTAAACTGTGCACTGAATTGTTTTAAATAGAACAGATTATTTACATAAAAATGGATTTGGCGTTAAATAACCCACAAAGTTTGATATGCCATAAAACCCACCAAACCAAACCAATCAACCATATGAAGGATGTGATACATGGTCAATTTTTAATCGGAGTGCAGCTGGTTAGAATAAAGTTTTCTTTCTCTTTGACTGGTTGCCGTACCAAGGCTAAACAACCAATTCTATCCGACTATTTACATATGAATGGAAGCGGAGAAAACAGATGGATTCATGCTTCTTCCCATGATACAAACAGAAGGTGAAACGTAAAGAGCCTCTTCCAGGATTTTGATCTCAAGTCGCTATGTCCATTATATATATATATATATATATATATATATAAGCCCGCACGATCTAGCTGAGAATTATCACGTATCTAACATTTTACACAATAAAAACATGACACATTTATGAAGTAACTCTCTGGCTGCTACCATATTGTTGAGGTGAAAGAAGAGACGCGATTGTTTTTGAAGTAATGTTTAATCAGTTCATCACAACAGGCGGCCATTGTCCATCCGTTTTTGCCGCTAGATGGAGTCAGCCTAGCAGACATAAAAAAAAATCCAGAGAGAGAGAGAGAGAGAGAGAGAGAGAGAGAGAGAGAGAGAGAGAGAGAGAGAGAGAGATTATTTCATTTACTTACAGCAGAATTGACATTTATTACAAAACACGTATAATAATAATAATAATAATAATAATAATCCTATCGCCAAAAGAACATGAATAAAATCATAAAATACGACATTATATACATTGGTAAGTGTGCAAAGTAATATTGGAATGTGTAATATGGTATAAACACCAACTAGAACCAAAAGGAGAGACCAACAAAGTGATTCTCTGGGACTTTGCCATCCAAACTGAAAGAGCAGCAGACCAAATTTAGTGTTTAAGGACTATAAAAGAAAAACCCGTGGTGTAATGGTTATCGTCGTAGGAAATGGACACGGCGACAAGAGTTCAAACCCTGGACGAGACTGATTGCATTTTATATATCACTAATACCCTTGGGAAAGGTATGAATCCAATTATTCTCCCTCCAGCTATGGGTAAATAGTAGGGCAGAATAGGTTCTTCAGCCTTGGTGAGGCAACTAGTCTGGGAGAAAGAAAACTCTGAATTCAAACCTGTTAAACTCCGTTTAAAAAGTGACCTTGTGTCATATCCTGCCCGAGCGGAGGGGTTGGGTAAATAGGATTATTATTATTATTATTTACTTTTCAGCTCTATTTTTGGTTTCTTACAATCCTACAAAGGGTTTTTACCCAAGAGCTAGCGAGAGGGAAGGGGCACTCTCCATATTAATGTTTGTTGCTACCTCTTTTGGGTGATTTTTTTTTTCAGTCACATTAATTGTATTCTCCTAATGTCTGCAAAGTGCTTTTTTTTATATCTCATATAGTTTGGGACTGTCAGGTATCTTTTTACTGTGTTTTTCTGTATTTTCCTTGATCATACCCTATTTACCCATAGCTGGAGGGAGAATAATTGGATTCATACCTTCCCCAAGGGTATTGGTGCTATGTGAAATGCAATCAGTTTCGTCCAGTGTTTGAACTCGTGTCGCCGTGTCCATTTCCTATATAATAATAATAATAATAATAATAAAGCCACGCTAACAGCACGGACTTCACCCTCTCTCTCTCTCCTTCACCATCCGTTCCTATCGTCCCTCACACGCGGCAGGTCTTCCAAACGACATCCGGTGTCCGCAGAGAGTTCTTGTTAGTCCACCAACACTGGCTCGTCCATATGTAGGGGTCATGAGACAAACGTCACTTATGAGTTCGTCCTTTCTTCTCCCGCAGTGTCCCGCATTGTTCGTCTTGCTGCATACTAACCCTTGACCGAGCCGTCAACCAGAGACGCCCTTGTCTGAATAAGCGGAAGAAGATCACGTGATCTAATCGGAAGTTGTGGGCGTTATGAAATAACGTCAGTTGGAAGCAGTGTGGGCTTGAGACAGAGCCAGCTTGTAGTTACTGAGAGCGCCCGGCTGGGGCCTGTGGCCCACACCAGGCCTCCGGTGGAGTACCCCCAACCGAAAAGCTGAAAAAGTGCTAAGAGGGGTCTTGAAGATAACACAGCATGCCATGGTCAAGAGAAGAAGTTATAGGTCAATATAGCAATCCGTCGTTGTCTCCTTTCGTCCGTCTGTCTCACACACCACAGAATCTTCAATCCCTTCCAAGAATACATTATGGCTATACAAGTCTTACTTGGATGGTTTTAGAGATGGGAGGTAAGTGGCCGTACAGCTGTTGCTTTGTGGAGTATTGCTAACAGGATTTGTTCTAAATAGCTCTTTGGATTCTTGTGAGGTTCCCATCTTGCTTTTTTCTCGTTGCATTTTGTTAGCGTCCATGTGGTGCACCCATACAGTAATACTGACATAGCCACGGCTTAAAAGAAATCCCGTTTTATTTTATCAGATAGATCAGAGTTTCATATGCTCCATATCCGATCGATAACAGTCCATGCCTTCGTTAAGTGAATGTTGATATTACACTCAGTAGATGAGAAGACACAAGAAAACAGTAAATATAGACTATGCGGTGATAGAGACGAAACGATCAATCACATAATAAGCGAATGCAGCAAATTAGCACAGAAGGAGTATAAGGCGAGACACGACTGTGTCGGCAAGGGGATCTACAGGGAAATGTGCAAGAAATTTAAATTATATGCATAACCCAGCACCTGTTCTAGAAAATGACACACTCCTATGGGACTTTAACATACAAACGGATCACCTAATCCCGGCCAGAAGACCAGACCTTATAATAATCAACAACAAAAAAGAGAATTTACAAAATTGTCGACTTTGCCGTGCCGGCGGACCACAGAATAAATCTGAAGGAATGAGAAAAGAAAGATAAGTACCTCGACCTTGCTAGAGGATTGAAAAAGCTGTGGAACATGACAGTGTTCCAATTGTGCCAATTGTGTTTGGTGCGTTAGGCACAATAACTAAAGGATTATTAAAAGGCCTGGAGGACTTGGAAGTTGGCGGACGGGTGGAGACTATCCAAATGACAGCATTGCTGAGAACGGCCAGAATCCTGAGACGAGTCCTGGAGACTTGAGGAGACTTGCTGTGACTCAAACTCCAGTGAAAAACCATCAGCTAACACTGATGGGAAAAACTCTAAAGGAGTAAATAATAATAATAATAATAATTGTGTTGATCCAAAAGAAGAAAAGAAGAAAAAGAAAATTGGAATAAAAACAACAACAATAACAAAAGGATCGGAAAAAACTGATTTTTCTCTAAACCTAAGATACCAGAATCGTATCATCTATAGCGAAACATCATACAACGCTAGGAGAATTGAATTCACGCCTTCTTCATCAGTACCGCGGTTCAATCCCAGCTCGAGTCTTACCAAAGACCCAAAAAATTGTACTTGATACCTCCTTACTTAGCACTCATCTACAGATCAATGATAAGTGGATCAATCCAGAGAAAGAATTCTAGATCTTGAATCCTCTAGATCTTGGTGTAGTAGGAATTGAAAAGGGAGCCTTCTAGTCGCCCTCCACTACGGTCGCCAACTTAATATATATATATATATATATACCTTAAATAAGTACACACCAAGTGATGATAAAAGATGCTAATATTCCTTTTTTCCGATAGAATATTATACAGTTAAACGAATATTATTAGGTATTATCCATCACCAAACACCACAGTATGGAAACTTTGAGAGCCACAATGAAATTGCTTAAAAAGCGTTTGGACGGTGACATATTCATATTTTTGATTGCAATGTTTTAATTCTATCATCATTATCATCATCAAGGCACAGGGTGACTCTCTCTCACCATCCTTCCCTATCACTCATGAACTTTGACAGGTCCTTTAGAAGTCATCCAGTGTCCGCATATAAAAGTAAGTTCTTGCCGGTCGGCTAACACTATGTATGAATCCATAGAAGAACGTAGTTTATGAGTTTGTTCTAACTTTTTGTAGCAGTGCCCAGTATATCTTACTGGGATGGTTAGAGAGATGGGAGGTAAGTGGCCATACAGCAGCTGTTTTGCTGAGTGCTGCCTCCAGTATTTGTTAAAAATAGCACCCAGCGTCCTTGTGCTGTTCCCATCTTGCTTTTTCTCCAAAATACAAAAAGGTGCAACCACACAGTAGTATTTCTAGGGCTACACTTTGAAAGAGGATAATATCCATGCAAAATGATGATACCTAATGATACCCGTTTTGATCTCCTGACTTTCTACATCGACAATAGAAATAAGATATTTTTGGTTTGGTTTGTTTTCATGGCTCATCAACCATTGTAGGTTATTCAATGCCAAATTCTTTATACGTATATATGTAATAAATATATATGATTTGGTTTGGTTTGGTTTGGTTTTATGGCATATCAACCATTGTAGGTTATTTAATGCCAAATCCTTTATATACGTATATATCAAATATATATGATTTGGTTTGGTTGGGTTTTATGGCATATCAACCATTGTAGGTTATTTAATGCCAAATTCTCTTTATACATGTATATTAAATACATATGGTTTGGTTGAGTTTTATGGCATATCAACCATTATAGGTTATTCAATGTCAAATCCTTTATATACATATATATTAAATATATGTGATTTGGTTTGGTTGGGTTTCATGGCATATCAACCATTGTTGGTTATTTAATGCTAAATCCTTTATATACATATATATTAAATATATATAATTTGGTTTGTTTTGGTTTTAGATAATTAAGAACCGTTCAGACATTTCGTTGGAAAATCCCAACTAACAAGATATTTTTCCAGAATATATTACCCAATCCTCGACCAAATAACCTCGGAATAATAATTGGTTTGGATTTATTTGGTTTCATGGCATATCAACCATTGTTGGTTATTTAATGCTAAATCCTTTATGTACATATATATTAAATATATATAATTTGGTTTGTTTTGGTTTTATGGCATATCAACCATTGTTGGTTACTTGATGCTAAATCCTTTATGTACATATATATTAAATATATATAATTTGGTTTGTTTTGGTTTTATGGCATATCAACCATTGGTACAATAGGGCAACATCGTTGCTAACAACTCCCCGAGTGAATAACAATCAAATATATCTTTATCAAAAGAGAATCCTTTGTGTATCGAAAATTGGGATGATACCACATTGTTATTTTTTGACCTTTTGACCCGTCCAAAAATGCCATTCAAGGAAGGAAGTGACACATTCAAAAATGCCATTCAAGGAAGGAAGTGACACATTCTGATGGCAGTTATGAGAGGAAATCGCGTGGGCGGAAATTGGCTGATGAAATGGGACGAGGTAAAAAAAAAATTCCATTATACTCTCATAGACTGACGCACCGGAAAAGAGTGACCTCTGAACTGCATGACAGTTATTTCCGCTCGATGACGATCACACAGGCCATTCCAAAGATAGCGGAAGTGACTCATCCCGATCACCAGATATCGGAAGAAATTGCAGAGGGGTGGAGGCGTGTCCATATCACCGCGTGGGAGTTTGAAGGTAATATAAGGCCGACGAGGACAGTTGAGTAGAGTTGGAGTCGGAGTAAGACGAGAGGTAGTAAGGAAAGCCAGCACCCAGCAGAGTGGACTCCATGTTTCTGGTTGAGCAGCCCTGGAGAACGAGAAAGACACAACGCTGACGGCCATAACTTTGGGGTCAAAATATTTCAGTTATGTTCGGTCTCTAGCTCCCTCTCACAGTAAAATCCCACACAACCTTTTCGAACCCTTGCAATAAAGTCAGAGGTAAATATTTTTATAAAGAAGTCCTCCTGCGTCTTTTTATCATTGCATCGGTATGTATCCAGTATATATATATTTATGTTTCTGCATGAATCAGCAGATGACAATACAACAACATTATATAACTCTAAAAATTCATTTTGATATCAGTTAATTGTTTGCACACAGTGAAATGGTCAAACTTCTGAGACCCTAACAGGCACTACCACTAAGAGTGGACCCGGGAGTAATGGTAATGAAAGGTTATTCCACATTTCCTAAAGCTCCTGGGCTGGGGCCTTACCATCAGATTCAGTTTAGTGTCCGATCCGGGACACTCGTTGGCGTGTGTGTGAGTTGGGGAGGGTGTTACCTCTCTGAAGAGGTGCAGTCGGCGTATTCTACAGCCTCAACCGATGAGACCGATTAACAATCTGTTGACATTTCTTTTGTTTTGTAAACTTTTTCTCGGTACGTTCGGGGATGCTTAATTTTTCTTCCAAACCCAATTTGCAGCAATAGTCAACCCCTTTATAAGCTTGGACCTTTTTTTTTTTCATAATATCCTATTTTTTAAGGGAGGTTTGAGTATGAAGTCCTTAATTTGCCATACATGTTTTGATAAAGTTGTTTTGTTGGAATATCTCTTGATATTGAAGACAAGATTGTGGTTGTATAATCGGTTTTTACATTTTATTTCAGTGACACAGACGTTTGCTTAATGTATAAACCATTATCCCCTTTATTCCTTTAACTATATGATAAATAGTACCACTACTCTTCTGCAAGGATAGTTTTGGCATTACATAACCCACGAAGTTTGATATGTCATTAAACAAAGAAACTCAACTAATTCAAGACATCTCTCTTTTCAACAGAACCAAATTCAATAAATAGATACGGGTTTGGTTTGGTTTCTTTGTTTAATGGCATATCAACCTTTGTAGGTTCTCCCAGAAGCACAGTAGTGGTACTATTTTTACCCATAGCTAAGAGGGTTCAAACCTTTCCCAAGGGTATTTGTCTGAAAGTGAACGTAATAGTGCGACTGGAGTTCGAACTCGCTGACAACGATTCCGCAGTCCAGCGCTTTAACCATTACACCACGAGGACACCCCCACAATACGCGTTTGTAATCAACTTCTAAGTTCAACATTTAAAAATGGCGGCCTGGTGTGGTTCGTAGATAAACAAAAGGCACAACGGTCAGTTAGTTCGTATTGTAGCTAATTTGCTTTTGACAAAACAATAGTGAATGCGAGGCAGACACATTTGTGGAGAGTGAGTGAAGAAAGAGAGAGAATGAATGATAACGATAGAAAACAAACAAACAAACAAAAAAAAAAAACTAACAAAAAACAAAAAAAGGATCTACCGATGAGAAATGAGGGGGTAAGAAGGACCAAGAAATCGATAAAACAATATCCTGACTTGGGGAGAATATGGAATCAAAGGAAAAAAAAAACAAACTAATTTTTAATATCCTTGGAGGCTCAAGCTTGAAATTAAAAATAAATAAACAAATGAATAAATAATTATGTGCTCAGCTAAGACTTTTTTTAAAATAATATGCAGGCGCTCATGGCGTAATGGTTATCGTCGAAGGAAAGGGGCAAGGTGACCCGAGTTCAAAACCTGGACGATGTTTACATATTTTTATGTTCTAAGTAGTGGAATTAATATTGTGAATTGAATTGAATTCACAATATTAATTCCTCAACTTAAAAAATAAAAATATGTTCATCTATTCCCTTGCCCCTGAGGTATAATAATCACGCGGACACGTATTTCTACGCTTCATGGGAAGACGTGGCCCTGGAAGGGGGTGACCGTATCCTCTGGAAAGAGTCCGGATGTAACTTGCAAGACACATTTTGGTTATTTGGCCGCGCAATTACCGTGACTAGTTGACTTAGCATCACTCGTGTGCGATATGAACTGGTGGCTCTGTTCTAGAGTTTCGGCACTGCAATCTGTGGTCGCTGGTTCGATCTCCAGCGGTGGAGATTACGGTATACACAACTGATGAGCCACAATAAGGTCGAAACAGTTGTCCAGTGTTCCCGTATATGGTGCGTAGTGTGTTCGGCGGATTTTCTGGACAAGGTTGTTTGCATTTCACGTAATGTTGCTACCTTTACGAAAGGCATGAATCCAATGTCCCTCCAGCAATAGGTAAATAGTAGGGAATATTAGGCTCTTTCACCTTCGTATGGCAATCAATCTAAGAGAAGGAAAACTCTGAATTCAACCCTGTTAAAATCCGCTTAATAAGTTAATCTTGTGTCACATCCAGCTCGTGCAGAGGGGTTGGGTAAATGCATGAATGATAAATTTATGGTGTTTAGCCTTCCTGTCAGCCGACAATTGTATTTATATTTTCTGTTTATTTTCATTTGCTTATTTTTTAATATATAAGAATATTCATTGGTTTCTCCACTAAGAAGAACGTGTATGCCATCTGATGAGGCAGGAAAAAGGTCGTCGAAATAAATTTATAATGGTACGGTAACTGTTCGTTGACTTTTCTTCCATTTGCATTACTGATATATTCGTTCTGTATGAAAGTTTATATATATATACTGATACTAATTGATCAATATACTAATAACCATATATCGAACACTCCTGTGGAATCATATACAGTTTGTCATATTTGTGTTACAAACATATTCTGTAATGTTTTTATATATAGATATAGCTATATATATTCTTTTACATATAGAAATATATATAGTTAATGCAAATTTCTAACATCAAAATAAAAAACAAAAACTTCAGATTCTCGAAGCACTATATATTAGAAGCCTGCAACCAGCACTTAATAGAATTAATTTTCAAACCAGTGCTAATGTACTTAAATGTCTTTAGCTACTGGCACTATTTACAGAATTACATTTAAAAGCAAACGCCATAATCTTCAACGGCAAAGACGTCCTGACACAGTAGTAATTTGCTAAAACAAAAGTTACATCACTTTTGTAATAGATTCTCCCCTGATGATGGCCCAAAGTCGGGCTGAAAGTACAAGGGATACGTACAACTATGGACAATACATAAATCAATCCCCCCCCGAATACGATAAAAGTAATACGGGAATTCGAACGGATCCAGAAGAAAATATGTAGGCATAAAATGTCTATTATGTTTAATGAAATTTGCATTAACGAAAAAATGCTGCCTAAATATACATACATATATATATATATATATAGTTATATATATTCTTTTATATATAGATACAGTCATGAATATCCTTTTATATATAGATATAGTTATATATATCCTTTTATATATATATATATATATATATATATATTGTTATATATATTCTTATATATATATATATATATAGTTATATATGGACAGCTATCAATAGGCTATCGATTATATGGAAATCAGACCTAACCGATAAAATGAAACGCAGTTTCTTCCAGGCAGCGGTCACATCGATACTGCTATATGGCTGCACTACATGGACGCTAACAAAACGGCTGGAGAAGAAGCTAGACGGCAATTACACAAGAATGCTACGTGCAATCTTAAACAAGTCCTGGCGGCAACACCCCACCAGACACCAACTGTACGGCCACCTGCCCCCTATCACGAAAACGATTCAATTTAGACGAACCAGACATGCAGGACACTGCTGGAGAAGCAGGGACGAACTCATAAGAGATGTACTCTTATGGACCCCCACACATGGCCGTGCTAAAGCAGGACGACCAGCACGAACATACATTCAGCAGCTATGTGAGGATACGGGATGTTGTCCTGAAGACCTACCTAGGGCGATGAACGATTTGCAAAAAGAAAAGCTTAACCTCAGAACATTGTTGTACGCATGTTCTCTACAATGACCAACGATGGTCGAAAGTACATATATACGGATTATAATATTAGAGATTTCGGACAATCATTAACTGGCCTTCATCCGCAGTTGCATTATCTTCAGGACGTATACGATATTAAAAGACATACAACGACCTAGCTGCAAACTGACGATAACCGTTACGCTACTGGTGCTTCCATCGAACGGGGTTAAATCTATCGTAGTTTTAGCAGGAATAAGTAGGAAGCGTTATTTTCGGAACACCCCTCGTCAGTGAAGCTATTCATTATTGTTGGATGTTTTGAGGTGAGTGGTTTCATCAAAATGCTTGTCATCGAACAGCAACCCCAACCTCTCTCTTTCTCTCTCTCTCTCTCTCTTTCTATCTCTCTCTCTCTCTTTCGCGCATGCGCGTTATTAGTGGTTCGACCGACTTTGTTGAACCAGCCGGCCGGCCAGCCGACCAGTTAGCCAGACCGGAAGCTCCGATGGAGTAGATCATTAAAATTGTTTACGTATCAAGTAGGCATGCGCAAAAGCAATAATCGAAATGCCCGGATGCGATTGTTCAAAGTAATGGAATTGATTGGGTGATCGTTGAGATTGCAGAGATGATTGCGTTAGAAAAAAAAAGATGGCGCAGGGAAATCGCGTCGGGGTAGGAAAAGGGTACATCGGGAAGAGTGAGGGGGTTTGAATGAATGAGAATGACGAAAACGGAAGGAAAGATGGAAGGAAAAAAAAAAAGAACTGATCGAAAAATAAAAGAAAAAATGAAGAAAAGATGAAAGATTGAAAATAATAAAAGTTGATGGATACTGGAATCGTATGAATTAAGCCCCTTGTTTGTGAGTATACGAGAACGTGTTTTATTGATGTCCATATTGGTTGTAAGGGCAATAATACTGCAGTTGTAGCCCCTCCATTTTATGACCTCGTCGGCAGGAGCTACAGAATACACCACCAGCTTCTCTGCAGAGAGGTAAGACTTCCCCACCGAGAATCGTGGGTATGTTGGCGTTACTTTCAGTAGATGAGATATTGAGACCGAGTTAAACAACTTTAACTTCAACAATGGACACTTTCTACAAACAAAAGGATGAACAGCTCTTTTTATGCAAACTTCTACTTGAAAATAGTTTGAAAACACGTTATCTACCCAGAAATTAAGAATGACAACGTCTTTTTATGCAATGTTTGGCTTGGTTGTGTTTGATTTTATGGTATATCAACCATTGTTGCATTTGGCCAGGCCCTCTGCAGAAACGCAGTCGGTGTATTCTACAGCTCCAGCCGACCTGGCCACAGGACACTCGTTAGAGAGGGGTCTTAGCCCTCTGCGAAGATGCAGTCGGTGTATTTTACAGCCCCGGCCGACCTGGCCACAGGACACTCGTTGGAGAGGGGTCTAAGCCCTCAGCAGAGATCCAGACGGCTACACGGTGTATTCTACAGCCTCAGCTGACTGGGCCATTGTGCTATATGTACTGGTGTCATTTTGATTATATATATTATATATTTCTCCGTTACTTTAATTAGCGTAAATTTAAATTTTCAACCTAAATTAAATAAGGAAAGACTGGCGAATCATACTCTACTAGATGCATTTAGCCAGACCCAATTAGAGATGCAGTGGGCACATTCTAAAGCCACACACAAAGCCGACAAGGCGTGTGTTATATTGTTTGTAGTTGTCTGTTCTTATCACTATATACAAGAGTAAGGTAAGTAAAGTTGGCGATTATAGTCGAGGGTGATCACAAGGCCCCCTTTTCAATAGTTACTACACCGAGGATTGCAACACTATACATTTGATCCATAACTTATAATGCTGAGTGTTAAGCAATGAGAGATCAAGTACCTTGTTTTTGAGTCTTTGGTATGGCTCGACCTGGGATTGAACCCTGGTCTACCGGGCCATTAGCGAACACTCTAACCACTGGGCTAATGGACCGGTGTGAATATGCAAGAGTATTTCTCCTCAATTTAAAGAAATAAAATGTGTTGATTTAATTTTTATTCATTTATTTACCCCTTTTTCTGATATATATATATATATATGTCATCCACAGACAGAGTGTTTTGTTGTATCACAATTCTTCAGTGCAGTTAGACACGTAGGACGCTTGAAGCTGGGATCGAAAACTGCCCAACTTTACGTTAGACTTAGTATCAGAACGCTCGGCCAACGAGCGTATCACGACAGGTTAGGGAATTATAAGGTATTATGTAGCATCATCATCAGCAGCATTTGATAAGCGAATGGGATAACGGTTATCTTTCTTGAAAATGGACTTGGTGATTTGATTCTTACGAAGATTTTCTATATTTTTCTCTCACCGTTCTTTCCTTTTTATCAGTGAAGCATCCGATTCGATATCGAGTCATAGAGTAAACTGTTCAAGTCTTTACTATTTTTGAAAGGATATCCTTAGTTTATTTAAATATATCTGCTTCACTCGGCTCAACATAAGGGTTATTTTCTTCTTTTTGCGGTCAGCACACTTTAACTGAGTGTCTAAATAAAATTGTTAGTATTACATAGCGGTTATATTCGGTTTTGTATGCATTGACATGGAGGCCAATGCCTGCAGCGGCTCGTTTCAAACTATGCAGTAGTGTTTCGGTGAATATATGTACTTTAATCAAGCAGTCGAAATTTTCACCCTAGAGGGAACCTCTCTGAAACTCGTAGACAAATTCACCTACCTAGGAAGCAGTGTCTCATCAACCGAAAAGCACATCGACACGCGGCTAACGAAGGCATGGACAGCTATCAATAAGCTATCGATCATATGGAAATCAGACCTGACCGATAAAATGAAACGCAGTTTCTTCCAGGCAGCGGTCGTGTCGATACTGCTGCATGGATGCACTACTTGAACGCTAACAAAACGGCTGGAGAAGAAGCTAGACGGCAATTACACAAGAATGTTGCGAGCAATATTGAACAAGTCCTGGCGGCAACACCCCACAAAGCACAAACTATACGCCCACATGCCCACCATCAGGAGAACTATTCAAGTTAGACGAACCAGACACGCAGGACCCTGCTGGAGAAGCAGAAACGAGTTCATAAGTGATAATATTTACCAACCCCTCCGCTCGGGCAGGATATGACACAAGGTCAATTTTTAAGCGGAGTTTAACAGGTTTGAATTCAGAGTTTTCCTTCTCCTAGACTAGTTGCCTAACCAAGGCCGAAGAACCTAGTCTCTCCTACTATTTACCCATAGCTGGAGGGAAAATAATTGGATTGATACCTTTCCCAAGGGTATTAGGGCTATGTGAAATGCAATCAGTCTCGTCCAGGATTTGAACTCGTGTCGCCGTGTCCATTTCTTACAACGATAACGACTACACCACGGGCACCTCCTAAAATATTATAACACGAGTTCATAAGTGATGTACTCCGATGGACCCTCACATATGGCCGGGCAAAAGCAGGACGACCAGCTTGAACATACATACAGCAGCTATGTGAGGATACGGGATGTAGCCCTGAATACCTGCCAGAGGCATAGGGAAAAGTGATGAGAGAGGATCAGGGATATCCGTGCTAGCGGCACGACATGATGATGATGATGATGATGATGACATAGTGGTGCTTAAAATCATTCATAATGTGTGCAAAAAGAAAAAAAATTCTGGTATTAGATAGCAATATTTGAAACCGTTTAAGTGAGTCCAAACAAATGACTAATATTAAATAGAACTATTCATGTTATAATATTTGGAACCATTTAACTGTGTGCAAACAAAAGAAATCAGCTCTGACTCATTTAAAATGAATTTACCTACAAACTATTCACAAATCAAACCTATAACCATTTACCTGTGTGAAAACAAATGAGCTCTGGCTCGTTTAAAAATGTTATCTACAAAGTATGCACTAACAAACCGTACATGCATAAAGAGGATCTTGCATTAGATAACCTATAAAGGTGTACATGCTATAAAACCCAAGTAAACGCAATCATATATATTTAATATATATGTATAAAGAGGATTTGGCATTAAATAACGTTTTAGGGTGTATATGCCATAAAACCCAACCAAGCCAAATCATGTACATTTAATATATATGTATAAAGAGGATTTGGCATTAAATAACCTACAATAGTTGATATGGCATTAAAGCCAACTAAACAAATCATATACATTTAATATATATGTATAAAGAGGATTTGGCGTTAAATAACCTATTAGGGTTTATATGCCATAAGACCCAACCAATCACAATCATATACATTTAATATATATGTATAAAGAGGATTTGTGATTAAATAACCTGCAATGGTTAATATGGCATAAAAGCCAACCAAACCAAATCATACATATTTAATATATATGGATAAAGAGGATTTGGCATTAAATAACCAACGATAGTTGATATGCCATAAAACCCAACTAACCTACTAGCAACATCTAATTGATGACCATGCTGATTTTAATCTCAAATATGTTAGTAATCCCCTCAAAATTTTAGCTAGCTTGCATTTCTCCCTCTCTTTTTTAAGAGTTTTAAAAAATGAATAGCCAGCCATTTTTAAATCTAAGGATTCAAACAACCACAAGTCTAAAATCCAATTGTCCATTACTCCCAGTTGGTCCTCTAGAGCGCATCCAGTGTCCGCTTAGAGTTGATGTAAGGTATTGCAAAATGACTTGAATGATTAGGAGATTCATACCTTTCTCAAAGTTATTAGACTGTTTTATTTCTTAGTAGGCACAAGGCCTTGAAGTTTTGGGGGAGGGGAAAGGGAGCGGTCATTTTCTTTTCTCTATGTTCTAAGGGGACCTAGCTTGCCACATTCGCCGACCCATTCAACAATACAATATATAGCCATTCTTCCATCGTCATTCGCGCTGCAATCACCAAAATACCACGTTTGCTCTATGAAAAAGCCCTACTTAAAACCCGAAAGTGATAAATGATTTTATTTACAATTCATGATTTATGTACAGTGAACATGTTGGGATTGGGAGAAAAAACCCGAAATAAACGGAAAAACATGAAAAAAATCCCCCGTTTGGTTACCCTCCCATCCCCGTCTATAAAATTGGAGGCCGACTGTTTTCCGGGGCGAAAGAACCGAAAACAAGCCGGACCTACCCTAGGTGGGGCAAGGATTCTAATCTACAGGGGTAAAAGAAAAAAGGGGTCGGGCGCGGTATGAGTTGATACGACCAGGTAATATGATTTTTATACATATGAATGCTCAAGATATTCAGTAAACGTGGACTGGGATACGGGTTGAGGTACAAAAATAATGGGGATGGGGAAGATCTTGAGAACTAAGCAACTAGATGACGGGGACAATGACTCACAAACATACTGCTAACTAGGTTTTTATTAGACTGTAATTCAACGTAGTAGCCTGACTGGAGCTCGAACTCGCTTACTAAGGTGACGCCCTCGTTGATTTAAGTCTTTGGTGCGTCCATATGAAGGAGTCCATCAGAGAACGTCATTTATGAGTTCGTCCTTGCTTCTCCAGCAGTGTCCCACATGTCTTGTTCGTTTTACTTAAATGGTTTTTGAGATGGGAGGTAAGTGGCCGTACAGCTGGGTATCGCTTCAAAGATTTACACAAGACAGCACATAGCATTCTTAAGTGGGTGCATCCATACAGTAGTATTGACGCTGTCACAGCTTGGAAAAAATCCAGTTTTATTTTATGAGATTTCAGGTTGCTCTGGGTAAGATACTTAACTGATCAGAACTGTGGAGGACGCCATCATTTCCAGTATAGGGGGGGTGTCCTCGTGGTGTACTGGTTAAAGCGATGGACTGCGGAATCGTAGTACGCGAGTTCGTACTCCAGTCGCGTTATTACGTTCACTTTCGGGCAAATACCCTTGGGAAAGGTATGAACCCCCTTATCTCCCTCCAGCTATGAGTAAATAGTAGGGCAGACTAGGTTCTTCAGCCTTGGTTAGGCAACTAGTCTAGGAGAAGGAAAACTCTGAATTAAAACCTGTTAAACTCCGCTTAAAATTTGACCTTGTGTCATATCCTGCCCGAGCGGAGGGGTTGGTAAATTGGATCATTTCCAGTATTCCCAGGTTCACTCAAACCCGATGTAGTAACATTTTTTAAGCTCCCATATAAGGAATATTTCAAACTATGTAATTGCGTGCAAATTATTTATATTAGATTAGAATACTTGATTCCATGTACCGTTTTAAACGGAGACGCTTATAACTTTGTGGCTGGCGTATTCTATTGAGACATCATAGAACGTAAGATCTAAGTACAGTATCGCTATCACCTTCATTTTCCGACAAATATTTCGGAAATATATGAACTTCCTTATTTCACCGATTATTTACCAAGACAGAACAAGGCATGAAATATATATTTTCGTCTTTGTTGGTCTTTTGGTTTGATGACATATCAACCTTAGTGGGTAATTTAAAGCCAAAGTCATTCTTGTTGAAGAAAAGCAGGGATACTATCTAACCAATAGCTGAGGAGATAAGGGGTTTCCTACCTTTCCCAAGGGTATTAGGAGGTATATCAACAGGTTTGAATTCAGAGTTTCCTTTCCGCTAGACTGGTTGCCTAATTAAGGCTAAGGAACCAAGTCTGCCCTACTGTAGGGAAAAAAATCAATGGATTCATGCCTTTTTACAAGGTTATTAGTTTTATAAATGAAATCTGCCTCGTCGAGTGTTTGAACCCGAGGCCGTCGTGTCTATTTCCTAAGATGACGACCATTACAACGCGGGCAAACACGCATTCATTATATATATATATATACTTATATTTAAAGATGGTTGTTGTAGGTCCAAAGAAATAATAAGAATATATCTAAAATAGGAAGGTCCACGAAAATACAAATATCTTCGTGGACTTGCCCATTTTGAATTTTTTTTTCCTCATACAACGTGTGAAAGCACGTGCGATACTCTGTCCTCATCAGCCGCCAATCAGGGTGATAACACAGTTTCTCAAGGCGGAACTACCGAATATATATATATATATATATATATATATAAGAAAAGTTGGCGACCTTCATCGAGGGTGACCCGAAGACTCCTTTTTCAATAGCTACTACACCGAGGTGTAGAGGAGGGTGCTACTAGATTGCACCCCTTTACCCTTGATCCTTACTTTATAGTGCTGAGTGTTAAGCAAGGAGGCATCAAGTACCATTTTTAGAGTCCTCGGTATGACTCGAGCTGGGATTGAACCCTGGTCTCCCGGACCTTTAACGAACACTCTACTCATTAGACTACTATATACACATATAGATATAAGTAAAAGTAAGTAAAGTTGGCGACCATAGTCGAGGGTGACCCGAAGGCCCCCTTTTCGATAGCTACTACACCAAGGTGTATGGGAGGGCGCTACTCCTTTCCCTGGATTTCTCAACTTTACCCTTGATCCCTACCTTATAATGCTGAGTGTTAAGCAAGGAGACATCAAGTATCATTTTTAAAGTCTTTGGTATGACTCGACCTGG
Source organism: Sepioteuthis lessoniana (assembly GCA_963585895.1). Lineage (NCBI taxonomy): Eukaryota > Metazoa > Mollusca > Cephalopoda > Myopsida > Loliginidae > Sepioteuthis > Sepioteuthis lessoniana. The sequence goes on along the minus strand of OY757942.1, from coordinate 44,969,721 downwards.
GATTGAACCCAGGTCTGCCGGGCCATTGGCGAACATTCTAACCATCATGCCAATGTCCGGTATACATATAGATATACATATATATATATACATATGTATATAAATATTTGTGTGTGAGTATATATATATATATATATAATTATGTGAATTTTTGGCATATTTTACTGTAATTGAACATTGGTCGGACACAAACAGAGCTGAGCGTGGTAAAGTCAATCGATTGACTGTTTAGTGGTCAGATTGTATAACCAAGAGGAATGACAGATAATGAATTGATATGTGAAGAAGGGAGATAATTATGTCTTTGAATGAGAAACAACTGCGTGTTTACGGAGATACAAATTGCTTTGCACTAAATGACACACACGCATACGCTAGCACAATCGTATATACATCCCTATATATATTTATATATATGGAGGTGCCTGTAATGGTTATCGTCGTAGGAAATGGACAAGGCGACACGAGTTCAGTTCCTGGACGAGACTGATTGCATTTCACATCGCACTAATACCCTTGGGAAAGGTATCAATCCAATTACTCTCCCTCCAGCTATGGGTAAATAGTAGGACAGACTAGGTTCTTTAGCCTTGGTGAGGCAACTAGTCAAGGAGAAGGAAAACTCTGAATTCAAAGCTGTTAAACTCCGCTTAACAATTGACCTAGTGTCATACCCTGTCCGAGCGGAGGGGTTGGTAAATATATATGTATATGATTGTGTGTGTTTTGTTTTTTATTCAAAGAATTTCGTAAAGTTTTTGGTCATCTCGTGCAGATATTTCGAAACGACACAGTCGACTTAATTTTGTATCAAAATTGGAAATGATAGCTGGAAATGTTCTGAGGCGAATTTTAATGACTTCAAATAAAGACTCGATGCAGTTTACATGTGACTTTGCTTAGCACTGGGCGGGGAAGGTGATCCAGTGGAAACTGTGGAAGAAATTCAAATTTGACCATACGAACAAATGGTACATGCACAACCCAGTAGCTGTCCTGGAGAATGAGACACAAAAACTCCTATGAGATTTTGGCATACAACCAGATCATCTAATCTCGGCCAGACGACCAGATCTTATTATAATCACAAAAAAAAAAAAAAAAGAATAAAGAAAGGACTTGCAAAATTATGGACTTTGTAGTCCTGGCTGACCACTGAGTAAAATTGAAAAAAGTAAAAAGAAAGATAAATACCTCGACTTTGCTAGAGAACTAAAAAAAACTGTGGAACGTGAAAGTAACGATTATATCAATTGTAATTAGTGTTCTTGGTACCATTCCCAAATGAATGGTACAGGGACTGGAGGACTAGGAAATAAGAGGATGAGTGGAGATGACTATTGAGATTGGCCAGAATACTGAGAAGAGTCCTGGAGACTAGAGGAGACTTGCTGTCACTCAGACTCCAGTGAAAAACCATCAGCCAACGCTGGTGTGAAGAACCCACAAATGAGTAAATAATAATTATTATTGGAAATCAGAAGAAGAATTAATACCCAGTGCATAATAGGCTCGGCTAGAATACTGAGAAGAGTCTTGGATATCTGAAAAAGATTTGCTGTTACTCAGATTACAGTGAAAGAACATTAGCTAATTGATGTGAAAAAAAAAAAACCCAGCAAAATAACAAAATGCTTCAGGAAACATTTGCGCTCTCCCAATCATTATAATTTTTCAAGAGAGATAATTATCAAATCTTAATTACAGGGTGTTCCCTCTTATTTGTCGTTGATTAATTATATCAATTCAATAAACAGGGTCTTATTTGACGCACTTTAATTAAACAATTATCATAATTACTAATTTAGTTTCCCTGCCATCAATAATTAATTTTATTTCTTGGAGATCAAGCGACAACACTTCTCTTCTATACTTAAACTATCTCCTCAGAATTTTCGCTGATTCTAGCTTTTTTTATTATTCATCGTGTTAGAATTGCTAGGTTACAATTCTCCCTTATTTTTTAAAAAGGCCTTTCAGAACTGTTCCTTGAGATCCAGTTCTATCTCACTCAACTGATATCTTTCCTTTATATATATATATATATATATATATATATATATAGCAAAATTGGCAACCGTAGTTGAGGGCAACTCGAAGGCTCCCTTTTCAATAGCTACTACACTCAGGTGTAAGGAATGGCGATGCACTTTTTCCTGGATTGCTCCACTTTACCCTCGATACGTACCTTATAATGCTGAGTGTTAAGTTAGAAGGTTTCAAGTACCATTTTTTGAGTGTTAAGTTAGAAGGTTTCAAGTACCATTTTTTGAGTGTTAAGTTAGAAGGTTTCAAGTACCATTTTTTGAGTCTTTGGTATGACTCTACCTGGAATTGAACCCCGGCCTTATATATCTAAAGGAATGATATTCTTTCTGTTTGGCGCTTTATGAATAAAATGTTGTTTGGGCCAATCATCTTTAGTCGGAATAACTCCTGATAATCTTCTTCGTGAAATCTAGGTAGACAAGTTCTGGCTCTTTAGGTCTTTATATATATATATATATATATATATATATGCATTTTTTTCTTCTAGTTTTTTTTTCGTAGGGCTTAGATATTTTTTACCAGCTTTAATATCTTTTTAAATTTTGTTTATTTATTCTGTATAATGCACCAGTCGGCTGGGGCTGTAGAATACACCGACTGCATCTCTGTAGAGGGGTAAAACTCCAGAACGAGGGTCCTGTGGCCCAGTCGGCTGGGGATGCAGAATACGACACCTGCATCTCTGCAGAGGGGTAAGACTCCTCTAACGAGTGTCCTGGATATGACACTAAACATTCTTATGGTGAGGTTCCAGTAATCCTGGAGCCTTGGGAAATGCTGAATAGTCCTTCATTGTCATCGCTTCTTGGCCCACTCTGGCTCGGAGTAGTAGCACCAGATAGGGTCCTGTCTATGAGTCAAATAGAACTAAACTGTGTACTTATGCTAAACTAAATTTGTTTTGAAATTGAACTGATTATTTGTATAAAAATGGATTTGGCATTAGTTAACCTTCATTGGTTAAAATGCCATAAAACCAACCCAAACCAAATTATTCTGTATAAGGAGAACTATCAGTAATCTGAGACATCTGTCTAAATTCCTTTACAATGAATCTCTTCTCTTGGTTTGGATTGGATGATCCATTTGGAATCCATTTTTTTTTCAATTATTACGTAAAACTTTTTGCTTCATCTTCCGTTCTTTATCTTTAAGCTAGGATAGCATAGACACGGAGACAACGGCGATTTCTGATTGTAACTTTCCAGCCAATGCGTTCATATATATATATATATATATATATATATATAGCTTCCACCAAACACACCTAGAAACTTTGCAACGGAAAACATTCCGAAATAATGGTTCCTATTCATTTCTGCGGAAACTGCAACAGAGACAGGAAGTGCAATAAAACTGTTGAATAGAGGAAGTTTTCACTAACAAATACCTGATGCTACCTCTCTCAATCTATCTATCTATCTATCTATCTCCGTTCCTGATCTATCTATCTATCAATCTATATATCTATCTCTGTTCCTGTTCTTTCTTTCTATCTATCTATCTATATATATATGTATATATCTACCTCCCTTCCTGTTCTTTCTATCTATCTATCTATATATATATATATATATATATATATATCTACCTCCGTTCCTGTTCTTTCTATCTATCTATCTATCTATCTATCTATCTATCTATATATATATATCTACCTCCGTTCCTGTTCTTTCTATCTATCTATCTATCTATATATATATATATATATATACACCTTCGTTCCTGTTCTTTCTATCTATCTATCTATCTATCTATCTGTCTCCGTTCCTGTTCTTTCTACCTATATATATATATATATATATATATATATATACCTCCGTTCCTGATCTATCTATCTATCTATCTATCTATCTATCTATCTTATTGCTTCATATCTATCTATCTATCTATCTATCTATCTATCTATCTATCTATCTCCGTTCCTGTTCTATCTATCTATCTATCTATCTATCTATCTATCTATCAGTGCATTTAGACGTCTGCTTATAAAGTTATAGCTATTAATTCAAAGACACCTATTCACGTTGTAATCGTTTCAATCTCATGTTTACGAATTCGGATAACGAGAAAAAATAATTATTGTATTTAACTAAAACGAAGATCGTAAACAAGGGAAATTATATAGCAACGCCAAATTAATGTCTGCGGTCAGACAAGGAAAAGGCAATGGAACGTGGGCGACGGACGAAGAAGGGTGGCTACGGGTGTGTTTACATTGTATATTTGAAAAGATAAAGATAGTGGTCAGGGTCGGGCTGGTTGGATTCGGATGCCGATGCAAGAGATTGTACAATTCATCTATGAAAATAACGTTGTTGCATAGTCAAACGGTCCGGTCGGCCGTTGGCAGTTGAAAACTATTTGTTGATTGGAAAAATGGACGTCAAGGAGCCTGCAATGAAGTCGGGGTGGAGGAAAACAAAGATGGCGGAGGAAGACAAAGATGGCGGAGGAAGAGAAAAATGGCGGCAATTTGAGAATCTTTTCTTTCTTTCTTTCTTTTTCTTTCTACCTTCATTTCTTTCTTTCTTTTTTATCTTTCGCAATTTTTCATCTTCTAACTCTTTCTTTCTTTCTTTCTTCTTCTTCTTCTTCTTCTTCTTCTTCTTCTTCTTCTTCTTCTTCTTCTTCTTCTTCTTCTTCTCGATCTTTTTTTCTTTCGATCGATTATCGATCTCTTTCTCAAAAACGCCACAACAGATTTTTTAATTTAAGATTTTTTTTCTCGAACTTCATTAGATTTCCTTCATTTTCCTTTCTTCCTAATTTCTTTCTATTTCATAATTTTTAATTTTCACTTTTTTCTTGGATTCTTCCCGCTTTTTTCTTCATCAATTAATACACATTTCTTTCTTTCTTTCTTTCTTTCTTTCTTTCTTTCTTTCTTTCTTTCTTTCTTTTCAAACTCTTTCTCTCTTTCCCTAGTTTTCATTTTCTAGCTATTTCTTTCTTTTTTATTTTTCATCTTCAAACTCTTTATTTTTTTCTCACTCTTTCTTTCTTTCTTTCTTTCATTCAGACTGTACATTTCTTCCTTCCTTCCTTCCTTCCTTCGTTTCTTTCTTTCTTTCTTTAATATTCAAATTGTTTGTTTGTTTGTTTGTTTCTTTCTTTCCTCTTTTCTTTCCACCAATTAATTCTGAATTTGCTAATTCTTTCTTTCTTCCTTTCTTTCTTTCTTTGTTTTACTTATACCCACCATATTCTTTCTTTCTTTCTTTCTTTCTTTCTTTCTTTCTTTCTTTCTTTCCACCAATTTGTTCTGAATTTGCTAATTCTTTCTTTCTTTCTTTCTTTCTTTCTTTCTTTCTTTCTTTCTTTCTTTCTTTCTTTCTTTTACTTATACCTCCTCCCATATTCTTTCGTTCTTTCTTTCTTTTACTTATACCTCCCTCCGTATTCTTGTTTTCTTTCTTTCTTTCTTTCTTTTTTTTACTTATACCACCCTCCATATTCTTTCTTTCTTTCTTTCTTTCTTTTACTTATACCTCCCTCCATATTCTTTCTTTCTTTCTTTCTTTCTTTCTTTCTTTCTTTCTTTCTTATACCTCCTCCCATATTCTTTCGTTCTTTCTTTCTTTCTTTTACTTATACCTCCCTCCATATTCTTTCTTTCTTTCTTTCGTTCTTTCTTTCTTTCTTTTACTTATACCTCCCTCCATATTCTTTCTTTCTTTCTTTCTTTCTTTTACTTATACGTCCTCCCATATTCTTTCGTTCTTTCTTTCTTTCTTTCTTTCTTTTACTTATACCTCCCTCCATATTCTTTCTTTCTTTCTTTCTTTCTTTTACTTATACGTCCTCCCATATTCTTTCGTTCTTTCTTTCTTTCTTTTAATTATACATCCCTCTATATTCTTTCTTTCTTTCTTTCTTTCTTTCTTTCTTTCTTTCTTTCTTTTACTTATACCTCCTCCCATATTCTTTCGTTCTTTCTTTCTTTTGATTATACATCCCTCCATATTCTTTCTTTCTTTCTTTCTTTCTTTCTTTCTTTCTTTCTTTCTTTCTTTTGTGTCGCCTAATGAAGCCATACAATACAATAAAAAATAAACCGTTTTCCTTCTTTCATAGACTAAACAATTCAAATTCCATTTACTTGAATCTTTTTCAATGAAAATATTTAAGACGGGTCAATGAGTAAAAAATTTTTAAGAAGACATCTTTAGTTTCGAGAATTACATTTATGGCCACTAGGATTGTTTTCTACGGATTTCGCTATGGCACAAATAACGGGCCTGCGCCCACATTCATACTCATTCAAATGTGCACGCGCACTCACACTCACACTCAAAACTCACCCATACAAACCCAAACACTTGTGCACACACACATTCAAGCCCGTACACACACACATACACACACACACACTACGCATGCAGACGGGCACATACACGTATACGCGAACGCACAAACACAAAAAGACACACACACACATACACACACACATAGAGACAAACACACATAAACACACACTCATACGAAGAGACTTATAGACAACCATACACACACACATAGAGACAAACACACATAAACACACACTCATACGAAGAGACTTATAGACAACCATACACACACACATAGAGACAAACACACATAAACACACACTCATATGAACAGACTTATAGACAACCATACACACACACATAGAGACAAACACACATAAACACACACTCATACGAACAGACTTATAGACAACCATACACACACACATAGAGACAAACACACATAAACACACACTCATACGAACAGACTTATAGACAACCATACACACACACATAGAGACAAACACACATAAACACACACTCATACGAACAGACTTATAGACAACCATACACTCACACATAGAGACAAACACACATACATACAAACACTCTCATACACGTAAACGCATACACAAACACTTACACATATGTAAACATACACAAAAACAAACACTTACACATACACGCACACAAATATAAAAACACACACAAACATACACAAACACACACACACATATACACACACATACACTAACACTGACACACACACACACAAACATACACGTATACGAAAACATACACACAAATGCATACACTTACACAAACACACACACACACACACACACACACGTACACAAACACACATACAAAAATACACACACACAGATACAAAAAACACACAAACATACAATCGCACACATTTACACACACATACACAAAAACACACACACAAGCACAAACACGCAAATACAGACATACACACACATCCTCACATACCGTACACACATACATACATGTACACATATATATATACACATAAAAATAGAAAAACCAAATTTTATAGATTGTGAGTGATATTAAATGTATTATTTTTTAAAATCAATTTTTTTCTGTTTCCTTATAAGGTTTGGTTTATTTGTTTTTAATGGCATATCAACCTTTGTTGGTCATTTAATGCCAAAGCCATTTTCCGAGAAGAACAGCAGTGGTACTATTTAACCCATAATACATTGGAGGATAAGGAGGTTCATGCCTTTCCCAAGTGAATTTGACCAAAAGTGAACGCGATGGCGCGGGTGCAGCTCGAACTCGCCTGCTACGATTCCTTAGTCCATCGCTTTAACCATTACACCACGAGGACCTTCACTCCTTAAAAGAAAATGTATATATGGATTAAAATACTTTAATTACTTTTCAAGGCCAAGCTCATTCGAGCCTTTCTCCGGTCATTGTGAAGTACAAGTGTTAAATAAGGCGTTGTTGTTTTCGGATTATATATAAAAGTGAAGTTGGCGACCGTAGTCGAGGTCAACCAGAAGGCTCCCTTTTCAATAGCTACTACACCGAGGTGTAGGGGAGGGCGCTATTCCTTTCTCTTGATTGCTCCACTTTACTCTTGATACGAACATTATATTGCTGAGTGTTAAGCAAGGCGGTATCAAGTACCATTTTTAAAGTCTTTGGTATGACGTGACCTTGAATTGAACCCAGGTCTACCGGACCATTGGTGAACACTCTACCCACTTGACCAATGAGCCGGTATGTGTGTGTGCGTGATTAAAATAAGTGGAAAAGTGGATAGATTAAACTCTTATAACGGGTTTCGTGGTAATATTTCGTTTTTTTATTTACAGGAGAACTTCATCAGTCTAAATATTTTTTTCAACGTTTTAGCAATTGAGGAAAAATAAACTAATGGAGAATGTAAAACAGTATTAAGGGAGGGCGGGCGGGGCTTTTTACATTCTCCATAACTTTATTTTCCTTTACTTATTTACAAAATCTACCATTTCTCCATATATATATATATATACGTGTGTGTGTGTGTGTGTATGCGTATAGTGATTGTTCAACATTAAGGTTGAGAATGACTGCAGAATAGTCGATTGCTGACTGTCTCATTCACCATGATGCAGTAGATAGGCGCCTCTGGTGGTGTAATGGTTAGCAAGCTCGGCTAGCAAACCTACACGAGTGAGTTCAAGTCTCATGGGGTGCCCCTTTCATATGGCCTTGTGCCACATCTAAGCAAAAAGCTTAGTAAATTTCCACCATGATGCAGTAGATCAGGGAGAGATGGATTCATGCATCCAAACCAAAAATAAAAAGAAAGAGAACACGAATTACCTTAACTGCAATTCTTGAATTCTATTTTCCAAGTTGATGACATTCTTTTCTTTACACACTTATGTAGCTGTTTTCAGTCATTCTGCCACTACACACACACACACATATATATATGTTGTCATCCACAGACAGACTGTTTCGTTCTCTCAGAACACTTCAATGTGGCTAGACACGCAGGACGCTCGAAGCCGGGATCGAAACCCATCCAACTTTACGTTAGACTAAGTCTCAGACCACTCGGCCAATAAGCGGACTACGTTGGCTAAGTAAATTTTTAGGGTATCTATGTAGCAACAGCAGCTGCAGCGTCCGTTTGTTTACATTTTAATACCCTATCGGCTACCAGAGTGCTCAATTCTTTCGAAGAGCTTTGCATTATGCGAATCATCCACAGACAAACTGTTTCGTTGTATCACAACTCTTCAATGTGGCTAGACACGCGAGACGCCCCAAGCTGGATTCAAAACCTTTACGTCAGTCTGATGACATACCCCTAACTTAATGGACAACTCAACGTCAGCTTGGGAATTTAGCACATATGAATCAACTTTGTTTTATTTTTTAACATTTTTACGTCATCGGAAACCGAAATTGGAAGAGGGTCTAGTTGATGGGTCAAATAAATCTATTTAAAAACTACCTGTGTTCGATAGGATCTTGGGCAAAAATGGACGTACAATGAGCGTGATTCCCTAACCTCTTGGCATAGAATAAGCCTTGACGTGTTGACATGCCATTGAAATGGACCAATCCCGTTTCATTTATATTTATTATTGATATCTTATTTTGTCTTAGTGGTGTGCTTGGTTGTAGAGAAGATGTTTCAGTCGAGTCTCTTTGACCAAGGACCAATATTAACATTCGAATATATCCATGATATACTAACAATGAACAAAACGGAAAGAAAGACAAGAGAAACTCATTTACTCATACCAGAACATTTAATATAGTCAATATGTATATCAGCGGCATTAAAAAGAAATATACATCAACATGTCCCATCATCTAAAACAATGCAAACAATGTGTACAAGGGGTAAAAAATATCAAAAGGATTACTTGATGAATGTAGGAAATACACCCATGTGGCTATATCGTTCTCTGACAGGGCTCAGGGGCAGCGTTTCAAAAGAGGTCGAGAATGGGTGTCGTGTAAACTACTAAGAAGTTCCTATTAAATATGCAATATATCTAAGGGAGATAATTATTTATTGTATTGCAACAGTTTTAATATTGGATCTGATTTATTTATTAGCACTGTGATATCAAAACGTATTCTAAACATTTTTTTGATTATGCAGGTTCTATCTTGATCGAAATTACGATTATTTTCGTTTCTGCCTTCTACAGAAGCGTTACTACTATCATCATCATCTGTCTTTAATGCCTTTTGGTGCTCATTTATTCTCTTTGTTTAAGAAATTGTATTTTTAGGCAAATTTTACAGGTTATTTCATATACATCTGGCTTTTTGGTAGAGTACAGCAGGACTCAGCCCTTACCAAAGTTCTATAAAATATACGGAGTAATAGGCCCTATTCTTCCATACTGATCCAAGAGATTTGGTTTGGTTCCTTTGTTTAATAATGTTATGACCGATTATTAAGTGTCAATAAATAAACAACTCAACACATATACATGAGTGCCACACAATGTATCCAAAAGTTTCTGAGGAGGGTTTCCTTGGTTCAACATACACGAAGACAGGCAAGGTGCTTACTACGGCTGCTGCTGCTGCTCTCTGCTCTACCAGTTTAGTTCTTGATTAATATTCTCTTTGGGTAAGTCCATTATTCTGGTCAGAGGTGAATCACCTACAACAAATAAGCATATCAACCTTTATGCCAGAGCTATTCTTGTGGAAGAACAGCGGTGATACTGTTCAACCCATAGCTAGGGGGTATAAGGGGGTTAATTCTTTTCCCATGGGTATTAAATCAAAAGTGAACGTAATATAGCTACTGGAGTTCGAACTCACTTCGAGGACTTTAACTACTAGGTAACGGGGGCTCACTCCCAACCCAAAGGGAGTGATAGAAAATTTAAATTCAACCTTCTCTAAGGCTGGTTGTGCTACCGCGGCAAAAATAGAATTACCAGAATCTACGGTTGGTGTACTTATTTTTGGAATGGTACATATATTTTTTACGGAGTTTCAATGTTATAAAATTTGGCAATACATAATACTTAATGATATTCGTTTTGGTTGTATGATATTCCATTTAGTGTAATGGAAACATAGTATTTTAAATGATGAATTGCTAGATACTGCTGTATGGATCCACCACATGGACGCTGACAAAGCGTATGGAGAGAAAACTTGACAGTAATTGACCAAGAAGCCTGGGAGTGGTATTGAACAAGTCCTGGAGGCAGCACTCCACAATAAAGCAGCTGTACGGCCACCTACCACGCATCTCGAAAACTATTCAAACTAGACGAACAAGACATGCGGGACACTGCAGAAGAAGTAAGAACGAACTCATAAGTGACATTCTCCTGTGGACTCTTTCACACGGACGAGCAAGGTTATGGTGACCCTATAGAACCTATCTACAACAGCTCTTTGTAGATACAAGATATAGTATGGAAGACCTGCCGAAAGCGTTGGATAATAGGGACGAGTAGCGGGAGAGGGTCAGGGAAATCCGTGCTAGCGGCACGCCATGATGACAATGATGATGATGATATATATACATATATATATATATTTTTTGACCGACCCATTGACATAATGGTTAGAGTGTTCGCCAAAGGCTCGGGAGACTTGGGTTCAACCCCACGTCGACTCATACCAAAGACTTAAAAATGGTACTTGATGCGTCCTTGATTAACATTCAGCATTATATGTTACTGATCAAGGGTAAGTGGAGCAATCCAGGTAAAAGAGTAGCGCCCACCCCTCAGTTCTTTCTTTCGTTGGCAATTTGTATTGAATTTTCTTTCTTTTTTCTTTCTTTCTTTGACAAATTCTGCTGAATTTTCTTTCTTTCTTTCTTTCTTTCTTTCTTTCTTTCTTTCTTTCTTTCTTTCACAATTACTTCTGAATTTCCGTACTCTTTCTTTCTTTCTTGGACAAATTCTGCTGAATTTTCTTTCTTTCTTTCTTTCTTTCTTTCTTTCTTAATAAAATAAGACATGAATCCAGTTTTCCCTGCGTTTGCAAAGAGAGTAGATAAGCAAACCACAGGAAAAGAAAACTCTCCCAAGTAACTACGTTCCCCGCTCAGACATTACGAATTGTTGACAGCTGTTACACACACTGCCAACCTTGGCAGGAGCCAGTCGAAATGACTTATTAATCAGGCATTTTTTTAAAAGATTCACCCTCCCCCGCCTTTTCACCGCCACTACATCGTCTATCTCCACCACCCATCCCAACCAGATATCTTTCTTCACTTTCCTCCTCACCCCTTATGCTTCTCTTTTTCTCTTCTCCCTCTTTGTCTCTTTCTTATCGTTCTCCTCCCCTTCAAATAATGAAACGTTGTTTACATCGTTCGATTTTAACCTTGATTCTCTTGGATGAGGCTGGGGGCTGAAGGCTGAGGTCGGCGCCGCCCTTATGCGGTCGTTGGTCTGGCAGTGCTATCTGCGGTAGAGAAGGGAGGTGCTGGCTCTGAGGAAGGGTTAGGGACAGGGTTTGGGCTAAAGGGAGACGGTCAACTCCATCTATTACAATGGTTACTGGTGTATTTCCTTCTAATAATTCGTTGACTAAAGTTCTGACGACGGATATGTATAAGGGCTGCTAGAATAAGCACAGAAAATATAGAAAGAGAGAATTAAAAAGAAAGAAAGAGAACAAAAAAAAGAAAGAAAGAAAGAAAAAAGGAGATGAATGAAAAGAAAAATAACGAGAATGAAAGAAATAATCTATAAGAAATTTAGCAAAAAAGAAAAGGAAGTTAGAAGAAATGTGAAAGAGGAAAGGAAAGAAGAATAAAGAGAAATGGAAAGAAAGAAAGAAAGAAAGGAAGAAAGAAAGAAAGAAGACGAATGAAAAGAAAAATAATGAGAATGAAAGAAATAATCCGTCAGAAATGTAGAAAAAAGAAAAGAAAAGAAAGTTAGAAGAAGAAATATGAAGGAGAAATAGAAGGAAAAATAGAGAGAAGTAGGAAGAACGAATGAAAAAAAAAAGAAAGAAAGATAAGATAAGTGGAAGAAGGGAAATGAAAACAAAGAAATGAAAAATCAGGAAAATGAAAGAAAAATAAACTACAGAAAGAAAGGAAAGAAATGAGAAAAATGAAAAGGAAATTGAAAGAAAAATGAATAGGATGGAAGAAAGAAAGAAAAAAAGAAGAGAATGAAAGACAAAAAAAAGAGTAAAACAAAAAGAAAGAAAAAAGAGAAAAGAAAGAAAAACGAACAAAACGAAAGACGGAAAGATAAGAACGAAAAAGAAATAAAAAGAAAATAGGGAAAAATACAAAGAATGAATGAAGGAAATAAAGTAGAAAAAGAAACAATGTAAAAAGAAAAATGATAGAAGGAAGAAAAAGAAAAAGAAAAAGAAAAAAGAAAAAGAAAAAGAAAAAGAAAGCAGAAATAAGGAAAATAAGAAAAATTAACAACAGAAAGCACGAAGAGAAAAGAATGAAAGAAAAAGGAAAAAGGAAATGGAACGATAAATAAATTTAAAAAAAGGAAAAAAAAAAAATAATTAATGAAATTAATGAAAGAAAGTACAAACGGCGAAAAATTAACAGAAAGAAAGAAAGAAAGAAAGAAAGAAAGAAAGAAAGAAAGAAATGGAACGATAAATAAATTTAAAAAAAAGAAAAAGAAAATTATTTAGTTTAATGAAAGAAAATACGAACAGGGAAAATCAACAGAGAGAAAGAAAGAATGAAAGAAAGAAAGAAAGGAAGAAAGAAAGAAAGAAAGAAAGAACCGGAGCGATAAGTTAATAACATAAAGAAATAAGAAATAAAGAAAAGAAAAAAGAAAAAGAAGATTGAAATTATGGAAAAGAAAGAAAAAAGAAGAAATCTAAGGGGAGTATAAAAAGAAAGATAATGAATGAAAGGAAAAGAAAGAAAACGTAATAGAAAGAAAAAAGGTGAAATCGAAACCGAAAAAGTAAAAAAAACCCCAAAAAAACATAAAAAGGGGAAAAATAAGAGTGATTTGATTGTTTCGACGTTGCAATGTTTGATTGATAACCCAAACATATTTTGCTTCACCTGCGCATGCGTAGACTGTCAGTTTTTAATATGGCTACCAGCAAGTATCAGTCATTGTCAACCTATCTCAGCCTCCATATAGCAGGTTCATTTTTCAGTAATGTTACCCAAAACTGAACACTGGGGCAAGCTATGGTTTTACAGCGCTCCCTCACTTCTGTTGGAAGGAATTTCTTATGGAAGATTTTTAAGCTCTTATTCCCAGGAAGTAGGTTCTAAGGCCCACTGGCAATTGTTGATAACATACAGGCATTTTAAGGGAATCCCTCTGTCAGAATCGTGGAGTATTTTATATCATGCTGACCAGTGGACAATTCGCCAAGTATTAGAACGTTTAAAAGACTCGACCTGACTAGCGCAGACGATTAATAAAGAAGGTTTTCAATCCTATAAATGTTTAAGACAAGATAGAATAATAAAACTGCTTTCAAAATGAACGAAATTTATGAATAAGATTTCAAATCTTTTTAAAATGAGATAATACAAAGAAATTCGTAACAAAATAAAGTAAATGTATTTCTCCTCAAAATTACGAAGGTTGATAGAGAAATAATATCTGCAATCGTGTAAAACAAGTTTTATGCCAGGTAGAACACAAATTGGCATCAAAATGTAGTAATTTTTATAGTTTCGCATGAAAAAAAACTAAAAGCTGACGATTTACGCAGAAACTATGACAGAAACAGACTACATCGATGATCTCGCAAATACACCTGCCCAGGCCGAATCTCTGCTGCATAGCCTGGAGCAAGTATCAAAAGGGATTGGTCTCTACGTGATCGCAAGTATAATAGAGTTCATGCATCTCAAATAAGAAAGAGCCATCTCCACTATAAGTGGCAAGCCTCTGAGATTTTTTGACCTGTTCCCATACCTCGGTTGCAATATCTCATCAACTGAAAGCGATATCCTCAAAGGCAATGGGAAGGCGTGTGCTGCTATATTGACAGGCTTTCAATTATATGGATTGAACCTGCATCCACCAGATGATTGTCTCCTTAGAAGCTTAGGGAACCAACGCCTATAACCATTACGCTATGGGTCCTGCTGGATATGTAACGGTTATAGGCGTTGGTTCACTAAGCTTCTCAGGAAACAATCATCTAGTGGTTACAGGTTCAATCCTGACTAGAGGCAAGTAACACTTGTACCCGGTTATGGCTAACGGAAACAGAACAGGCGACCCCCGTGGATTCGATAAAGGACGTAGTTCGAAGTTCCGTGTAGGTTCCCGAGTTCGACAAAAACCTGAAGAAGGCTGGAGGACATATTGGCTGAAACATTGTGGAAATAACAATAAATATGAAGACAGTAGTCCGAAGACCCTTAATGATAAAAATCTACAAGCTTCATCTAAAAAAATCAGACAACTTTTAACGACCTGTGTGCCATTATGTGGTAATGGTAGACTTAATGTATCTATATACAAAGGGCATACGACTTTTTCTTATGGGCACTTTTTTGATAGTACACACATGAAACTCTAGTCCCCTTCCAAGTAGTCTCCTCCGGCTGTAATGCACCTGTTCTAACAACTTCTGGAAGGCCCCATGTAAGTCCTCTTGTGTTAGCGTGTCAATGACCTTCGTCACAGCCTCTTTCATCTCATCAATTGTCTCATAACGACAGCCTCTGAGCTTAGCGAATAAGCAAAAGTCACAGGGAGCAAGGTCTGGACTATAGGGAGGGTGAGGAACTGTCTTGATGCCCACCTTGGTCAAATAGTCTGTGACAAGGATGGAGTTTTGGACTGGTGTATTGTCCTAGTGGAAATGCCACTGATCCGATTTGAAGAGCACTGGCCTCTTCCCAAGGAATCTCTTGCTGAACTCCCTTAAAACCTCAACATAGTAACCATAACCCTTTGGCCAATCAACTCTGGTGTATTGACTTTCTTACTCCTCCCACACCTCTCATCATCCCTCACAGACTCCCTGCCTTCCTTGAATCTCTTATGCCACCCCAAAACTGATGCTCGATTCATGCAAGATGCTCCAAACGCAGTCTGAAGCATTCCATAAGTTTCTGTGGCATTTTTTCTAGGTTTAAAACATAATTTTATGGCATATCATTCTTCCTCACGTCCAGATTTCATTTTTGAAATTCACCAGCTGTGACAATCCTGCTTTAGTAGTGTATATTCAAATTTCTGCTGTAGCTGTTCATTTGAACGTGAAATCATAAAAAATAGTCAATCATCTCATACGATGTATAGCAATAACATACTGAATTTTCAAGAGTCTAAGACAATTTTAAATGCCTGTACAAAAAAGTCTGGAACCTTATCGTACCCACCTCGTATTTTATATTTTAATGACAGCTTGCAATGTATTTCAAAGTACAGCTTTCAGTTCCTTAACATCTTTATCGACTCCTGTTTCCTCATTATCTATCGACCTCCAGATCCGTGCCGATATTCAAACTTAACTCCGTAATCTCATGAGAGATCGAGTTTTTAATAGTTTACTTTGGTTTAGCTTAGTTTTATGGCATATCAAACATTGTTGGGTATTTAAAGCCAAATCCTCTTTATACATATAGATTAAATATATACAATTTAGTTTGGTTGGGTTTCATGACATATCAACCATTGTAGGTTATTTAATGCCAAATCCTCTTTATACAAATATATTAAATATATATGATTTGGTTTGGTTGGGGTTTATGGTATATCAACTATTGTAGGTTATTTAATGCCAAATTTTCTTTATACGTATATATTAGATATATATAATTTAGTTTGGTTGGGCTTTATGGCATATCAACCATTGTATATATTTAATGTCAATCCTCTTTATACATATATATATTAAATATATATAATTTTGTTTGGTTGGGTTTTATGACATATCAACTATTGTAGATTATTTAATTATTTTATACATATATATAAATTGGTTTATATATATACATATATATAAATTTATACATATATATAAATTGGTTTATACATATATATAAATTGGTTTGGTTGGGTTTTATGACATATCAACCATTGTAGGTTATTTAATGTCAAATCCTCTTTATACATATATATTAGATATATGTGATTTAGTTTGGTTGAGTTTTATGGCCGATCAACCATTGTAGGTTATTTAATGTCAAATCCTCTTTATACATATATATTAGATATATGTGATTTAGTTTGGTTGAGTTTTATGGCCGATCAACCATTGTAGGTTATTTAATGTCAAATCCTCTTTATACATATATATTAGATATATATGATTTAGTTTGGTTGAGTTTTATGGCCGATCAACCATTGTAGGTTATTTAATGTCAAATCCACTTTATACATATATATTAAATATATATATGATTTGTAAACACATTTTCTTGATAACGTTTTTAAACGAGCTTGAGCTCCACTTTCTTCACAGTTAAATTATTTTCAATTATACGAATAATTCTACTAATTATTAATCATTAAATGGTTAAAATATTGCCGTATAAATAACAACTTAACTGTCATTTGTTTGTACACATTTAAATAGATAAACATGATATGTTAGATTATATTATCGGTTATTTCATTTTTAAATAAGTTTGGTTGGTTTTTTGTTTTTTTTTATAGCGGATCAGCCTTTATAGGTCATTGAACGCCAAATCCTTTTTTATGCAAATATTTCTATTTCAAACAATTCAGTTTAGCATTAGTATACATTTTAATCGTCAAAACATTTCTATTTCAAGCTATTCAGTTTATTCAAGCAGTTCTAATTCTGCTAATTCATTTTAGTTTAAGTACAGATTGTTTACACACAGTTAAATGTCAAAACAGTTCTATTTTAAACAATTTAGTTTAGCATAAATACGCAGTTTAAATGCAAAAAACGGTAAAGTCAAGTAACCACGTTTTAGTTCTATTTAATCCATAGATAGGACCTTTATCAGGTGCTCCCACTCCGGGCCAGAGTGGACCTGGGAGTGATGGCAATGAAGGGGTACTCTGTAATACTCAAAGCTCAATCATTACTGGAACCTCACATTCAGATTGTTTAGTGTCATATCCAGGACACTTGTTGGAGGGGTGTCTTACCCCGCTGCAGAGGTGCGCTCGGTGTATTCTACAGCCCCCAGGGGACTGGACATAAATCAGTTTGAACTAATTTGTTTGCACATTAGTATTTCGATCGTTTTATAATAGTTAAATTGTTTCAATTATTGCTACCTAATTCTCATAATTCTATTCAATATTAATCATTTGTTTGCAGACAAGTAAGCGGTGACAAGTATTGCTATTTAACACTAATTCTGTTCAACAGTATCCACAGTTAAATTGTTCCAAGTATTCCTATGTATCACTAACAATTTAATTAAACATAATTCATTCGTTTACACACAATTAAAGGATCAAACAGTTCTATTTCAAACTTAGCATTAGTCATTTCCTGGCACTCAGTTTAAATGCCAAACAGCCCTATTTGACCAAAAGGCAGGACCCTATCAGGTGCTACCTGAGTGGAACTTGGAGCAATGGTAATGAATATGTACTCTGCATTTGCCAAAGTTCCAGCATTACTGGAGCCTCACCATCTGATTGTTTAATATCATATCCTGAACACTCGATGGAGAGGTTTTACCCCTCTGCAGAAATGCAGTCGGTGTATTCTGCAGCCCCTCCTCCCAGCCGACTGAGTAATGACTTTGAAATAGAGACGTGAGCGATAATTTTAATACCAAAAAGAAGAGACTATTATTAGAAGTTGAAATGAACTACCAGTCAATAATTCAAGGAAGTCATAAACCCAAGTAATCCTTCTTAATATTTAACAGCATTGACATAACATCACGCTTAGCGTAATGGTTATTCCCTTAGGAAATAGAATCGGTGATTCAAATTCAACTGTCTGCATTTCTTTTCACGTTTGTATCCTTGAGAAAGGCATGTAACTATCCGTTTTCATTTAGTGTTGGCCGACCAGCAAGAACTTATTTATATCAGCTCTGTGTGGACACAGGGAGACGTGCCGGGACTGATTGATGATAGGGAAGACCTGCCGTGAGCGGTAGATTAGAGGGAGGGACCTGCTGAGATAGATAGATAATTAGGAAGACCTACCGGGAGCGATAGATGATAGGGAAGAACTGCTGAGAGCCAAAGGGGATGGGGACGACCTGCAAGATGTGATGGGTAATACAGAAGAAGTGCTGAGAGTAAAAGATGATTGAGAAGACCTGCCAGGAGCCATGGACAATAGGGAAGAACTGCTGAGAGCGATGAAGGGTAAGGAAGATCTGCCGGGAGCGATAGATGATAAAGATGAACTGCTGAAAGCGAAAGATGATTGGGAAAATCAGCAGGGAACGGTGGATTATATGTAAGAACTGCCGGGAGCCATAGATGATAGGGAAGAACTGCTGAGAGCGAAAGATGATTGGGAAGACCTGCAGGGAACGGTGGATGATATGTAAGAACTGCCGGGAGCCATAGATGATAAGGAAGAACAGTTCATAGGGATAGATGATTGGGAAGACCAGCAGGGAGCGATGGATGGTAGGAAAAACCTGCCAGAAGCGATAGATGATAGGGACGGACGGAGAAAAAGAGAGAGCCAGGGGAATCTGTGCTGTCAGCCTGACTTGATGATGACGGGTAAAAAATAAAACAGATTTTTAAGCTTTTGTTAGGCCAGCACTCTAGAAGTAAGAAAACTGTAAATTCTATCTAGCTGTATCGTGCTGAAAAATTGGCCCTGTGCCACATTCTTGCGGAGGGGCTGGGTAAATACATAGAGCATTGAAATACAAATAATGAAAGTGGGATGAATAAAAAAAATTATATATTTACATGGAATATGAACATCCTGGGGACAAACGTATATATTTTTTGATGTTTGTGTTCTCGACCTCAAATCTTTATCTTAAGAACCCAATCGGCTCTTATACAAGTATATACGGTTTTTATATTTTGCGTTATACGTTATACAAGTATATACGGTTTTTATATTTTGTGTTATACGTTATACATAAATATTTAATCTTGTTTTTCTTATTTTTCAGGTGAGTGGTACAGTTTTGACTTTATTTTTAAGAGCAGAAAGTCTTCTCTATTTTCGGTAAGTAGGTATCTATAACATTCATATAATAAGGCATGAACACTTGTGGTCGAATGTTACAAACTGTCAACACCTTATAATGGACTATTCCATTTTGATTGCGTTGAAAGAAGAGAAGAAAGAGAACACACTCCGACTGAGAGAGATTAAAAAAAGAAAGCGAGTATAATAATAATAATAATAATAATAATAATAATAATAATAATAATAATAATAAGTGCCCATGGGGTAATGGTTATCGTCGTAGCAAATGGACGTGGCAACACGAGTTCAAATCCTGGACGAGACTGATTGCATTCTACATAGCACCAATACCCTTGGGGAAGGTATGAATCCAATTATTCTCCCTCCAGCTATGGGTAAATAGTAGGACAGACTAGGTTCTTCAGCCTTGGTGAGGCAACTAGTGTAGGAGAAGAAAAACTCTGAATTCAAACCTGTTAAACTCCGCTTAAAAATTGACCTTGTGTCATATCCTGCCCGAGCGGAGGGGTTGGTAAATATGAGAACATAATAATAATAATAATAATAAGACAGAGAGAGAGAGAGAGAGAGAAGGCGGAAGTGGGGCAATGAAATCGAAGAAAAGAATTTAGAAAGAAAGGAAAGAAAAAAAGAGGAGGGAAGATAGGAGGAGAAAGAAACAGAAGAGAAAGAGAGAGGGGGTGATAATGCTATACACTAGACGCTTATCATCTGCGGCAAAAGACTGGAACCAAAGAAAAGAATTTTGAAAGAAAGAAGAAAGAAAAAAAAGAAAAGGAAGATAGATAGATAGATAGCAAGAGAGAGAGAGAGAGAGAGAGAGAGAGAGAGAGTGTGTGTGTGTGTGTATCAAGGAATTCCATGTATGACTTCATGATATATATATATATATATATAGTAAAATTATATATATATAAACATATATAATTTTACTCTGAGTGAGTTTTTTTATACCAGTTTAAAAGGCTTTTCTTCACTGAAATCTGAGTGACTGCATGTTTCCTCAGGTCTCCCGGACCTTTCTGAGTATTCTAGTTGATCTTATGAAACCTTTGCTATGCAGATGGTCTCGATTCTTCCTCTGATATCCCTTTCTTACAATCCCCTTTCCAAAGTTTTGGATGGCTCACTCAACTGGGACTGCAGAGGGGTAAGACTTCACCAACGAATATCCTGATATGACACTAAACTATCTGATGGTGAGGCTCCAATAAGGCTGGAACTGAGGAATGCAGAACACCTTTCATTGTCATCACTCCCAGGTCCAGTTTGGCTCGGAGCGGTAGCACCTGACAGGTCCAATGTATGGGTCAAATAGAATTCAACAGTGTACTTCTGCTAAATTGAATTGCTTGAAATAGAACTATTTTGACATTGAAACTGTGTGTAAAGAAAAACTGTGCCAATGCTAAACTGAATAGTCTGAAATAGAACTGTTTTATGTATGAGAAGAGATTTTGCATTAATAATTAACAAGGGTTGATATTTCATAAAACCAAACTATTGTGGACCAGTAAATGGTCCGGAAGAATAACACAACTTGGGTTTGCGTGGAACAAAGTATATTTACGAAGTATAATACAACATATGTACAAAGTGTTGGAAGTCAGTCCGACTGCCGAGTGTTCGCCGGGAATGAGTACAGCGTCCGGTACTAATTGCCACAGAAGAGTTCATTACCGACCGCAGGTTGGGTACCATCATCATCCTCATCATGTCGCGCTGGTAGCACAGATATCCCTGACCCTCTCTCGCCACTCCTCCCTATCGTTCATCGCCCTAGGTAGGTCTTCAGGACAACATCCCGTATCCTCACATAGCTGCTGAATGTATGTTCGTGCTGGTCGTCCTGCTTTTGCACGGCCATGTGTGGGGGTCCATAAGAGTACATCTCTTATGAGTTCGTCTCTGCTTCTCCAGCAGTGTCCTGCATGTATGGTTCGTCTAACTTGAATCGTTTTCGTGATAGGAGGCAGGTGGCCGTACAGTTGGTGTCTTGTGGGGTGTTGCCGCCAGGACTTGTTCAAGATTGCACGCAGCAATTGCCGTCTAGCTTCTTCTCCAGCCGTTTTGTTAGAGTCCATGTAGTGCACCCATATAGCAGTATCGATGTGACCGCTGCCTGGAAGAAACTGCGTTTCATTTTATCGGTTAGGTCTGATTTCCATATAATCGATAGCCTATTGATAGCTGTCCATGCTTTCGTTAACCTCGTTTCGATGTCCCTTTTCGGTTGATTCGACGCTGCTTCCTAGGTAAGTGAATTTGTCTACTAGTTTAAGAGGGGTTCCTTCTAGAGTGGAGATGTCCCCCGTTTGATTATAGCACATATATTCCGTTTTGTGTGCATTAACATAGAGGCCTATGCCTGCAGCTGCTCGTTCCAAACTATGCAGTAGTGTTTCGGCTTGGTCGGGTGTATTTGCCAGTATCGCTATGTCATCGGCGTAGTCGGCGTCGGTAATTGTTGTTGCGGGGTACCTTCTGATTATTTTCTTCGTCAGCTCGAAGCCATTCTCTCTGATTTTGTCAATCGATGTTCTAAGTACGTAGTCTAGACAAATGATAAAGAGGTACGGAGCCAGCGTGTCCCCTTGTAGTACTCCTGCTACAATGTCGAAGTATTCTGTGTCTCCATCTGGTGATCGTACTTTTACTTTGGTGTTTCTATAGAGAATCGTTATTGCTGCTACGGTTTCTTTTGGTATGCCGTACGCTATAACACAAACTAAACCAAAACAAACCAGTCCTTTGGAGACCATTCCCAACGTGCCGACTACATTTGGTATCAATGTCATCCCCGTGTTCAAAAATATTGTTTGTTCTTTGGAAAGGTTTAAGTATTTGTCCATATTTTTTCTTTCTCTTATTTTGTTTTTATGATTTGTCACAACGGCAAATTCCACCAGACAAGTAGTTTTCTTTTCCCCCCTGGTCTGCTCTCATTACTGGGGTTTGGTAATCCATCTATGTTACGAAATCTCAGTCAGTCTTTTGCGTCTCATTCTCTAGGACGGATTTTGGTTTGTCTATTCTCTTACCCACTTCCCAGTGGATCACATTTCCCACCCAATCAGGACGAGTTTTGTACTCTTATAGTGCAGGTTTTATAACGACATTAATTGTTTCATCTCAGCGACCACTTAATCTTCACTTGCTGTTCCCTTGCGAATTAACAATTTTCGAAATATTTTTGAAACTTAAGAATAGAATGAACGAAGAATGACGAATAAATACTCCATATTCCTCACTTAATTAGCGAGACCGGTTGGAGCTGTAGAATACATCAAGTGAATCTTTGCAAAGGGGTAAGACTCCAACAACAAATGGCCCAGTTGGGTGGGGCTTTAGAATACATCGACTGCATCTCTGCAGAGGGGTAAGACTCCCCCAATGAGTAGATTGTCGGCTGGGGGTATAAAATACACCTACTGCATATCTGCTGAGGGATCAGACCTCCACCCAACGGGTGTCTTATATATTTCAATAAACAATCTGATTCTCCCAACGATTGGCCCAGATTCTCCCAACGATTGGCCCAGGAAGCTGGGGCTGTAGAATACACTGACTCCATCTCAGCAGAGGGGTAAGACTCCCCCAACGAGTTGATAGTCAGCTGAGGCTGTAGAATACACCGACTGCATCTCTGCAGAGGAGTAAGACTCTCCCAGTAGACTGCATCAACAGCATCTCCGCAAAGGGGTAAAACTCCCCAAATGAGTGTCCTGTGGCCCAGTATTCTGGGGCAGTAGAATACACCAACTGCATTTTGCAGAGGGGTAAGACTCCCCCAACGATTGGCCTAGTCGGCTGAGGCTATAGAATACATCAAATGCAACTCAGCAGGGGGGTAAGACTCCCCCAATGAGTGGATAGTCGGCTGGGTCTGTAGAATACACCGACTACATATCTGCTGAGGGATCAGACCCCCACTCAACGAGCGTCTTATATATGACAATAAACAATCTGATGGTGAAGCTCTAGTAATGCTGGAGCTTTGGGGGATGCGGAATATTCCTTCATTGCCATTGCTCCCAGTTTCACTCTGACACAAAAAATCAGTTCTGTCAGCATGACTTGATGATATATATATATATATATAGAGAGAGAGAGAGAGAGAGAGAATGAGAGAAATAGACATAAATAATCTATCTATCTGAAGGTATGGTCCCTTCATCCCCTCCGGCTATGGGTTAAGTAGTTATTCACGAAGCTTTTTGCTTCGATGTGACACAAGGCCAAATGAATGGGGCACCCAATCAGACTCGAACTTACCCGTGAAGGTTTGGTTGTCTAATTTGCTAACCGTTACATTTGCCCAATTATGGGTTATCTAGTTCTAATACTGTTCTACAATGATGGCTTTAGCATTAAATAAACTACGAAGGTTGGTATGCCATTAAAAAAGGAACTAAACCTATCTATTCTCCTATCTGCTGATTGATAGATAGATAGGTAGGTAGGTTGAGAGAGAGAGAGAGAGAGAGAGAGAGCGGAAGAGAAGACTACCACTATTTATAGTTTTAGTTATCTCTTTCTGTCCGTCTGTCTGTCTCTCTGTCACTCTATCTATCTATCTATCTATCTATTGATGCCTCTGTTTTCTCTTCTGTCTTCACACTAAAAGTATGTGTCTACAAAAGTCTGTCAAAAGACGTAGATGCCATTATTCGTTTTGTATGGTTTTCTGAATATCTCTGTCTCGAGAAAACTTATTTATCTCATGTTCCCCCCCCCCCACCGCCACTGTACGCAAGCCACTCCCCCCACCCTCAACTCCAAACACACCGGACCCCTCCCCCCGACACCAACCCCCTTACCCCGAGCGCACCACCTTTCCTCCTCCTCCTCCCCCTCCTTCTTCCAATCTCCTTTCTCCAGTGTTCAACCCTTACATGTGCAAATCATTTGCATCATTTTATAAAGCATAAATCGTGATCGCCCCCCCCCCACCATCACCACCACGCCACTACCACCTCATTTCCACCCACCCCACCTCATCCACTTCCAGAATCCATTAACGACCCTCCCCTCCCGTCCTCTTCCATTTCGCTCCAGCCTCGGAACATTTCAGCGCCGATTTCGCGCCATTAAAAATAAATAAATAAATAAATAAAGGGGCTGTGTCACGTGACCGTCTTACAGGTTGAAGAGTAAATATCAAACCGTCTTCGGAAAGCTATCAAAACATATGCTGCAATTATTTGTGTATGACACGCATTTATGTATAATACGCATTGCTAACTTTAAGCTTCGGGATCTTGGAAAAAGAAATTCTCCTCTATAATACGCACTTACATTTTTTTTTTTAGGAGGAGGAATTAATAGCATCGAAATGCAGCCTAATTCTTGAATTTATTTAGCTTTTTTTTTTTTTTTTTTTTTTTTTTTTTTTACTAAAATAAAGAATTTTTTAATATCATTATGACAGTTTTTCCCCACAAACGTTAGCAGATGGTTTTTCACAGGAGTTTGAGTGACAGCAAGTTTCATCAAGTCTCCAGGACTCTTCTCAGTATTCTAGCCGATATTAGAAATGCCGTACTTTAGATGGTCTCCACTCGTCCTCTTATTTCCATGTCTTCTATTTCCTGTATAAATCCTTTCGTGACTGTGTCGAGTGAGCCAATTACAATTGGTATCAGCGTCACTTTCATGTTTCATGTTTTTTTAGTTCTCTAGCAAGGACTAGGTACTTATGTCTTATTATTTTACTCCTTTGAGAGTTTTTCACACCAGCATCAGCTGATGGTATTTCATTGGGGTTCAAGTGACAGCAAATCTTCTCAAAGGTAGGTAAAAAAAGAACTTTTATTTCTTTTTACAGTATGTCTTAAAACACAAAATACACACTGTATTTAGAACAAACTCACGGACATGTTTAGACTAAAAATACGACGAAAATAAGCTCACATGAGGAGAAATAAAAGCGTGTTGTTGGTTGGTTGGTTGGGATTTATGGCATATTAACCTTTAGAGGTTATTTAACGCCAAATCCATTTTTATGAAAATAGTTCTATTTCAAACAATTCAGTTTAGGATAAGTACGCAGTTTAAATGTAAATACAGTTTAATTGTGAAAAACATTGCTATTTCATGCTATTCAGATTAGTCATGCAGTTCTAATTCAGCTAATTCAGTTTAGTATATGTACAGATTTTATTTACACACAGTTAAATGTCAAAACAGTTCAAAATTAAACAATTCAATTAAGTGTATGTAGAGTTTCAATATAAAAAAACCCAGTTCTATTTGAAACAATTCAGTTTAGCATTTAGCTGCACTAGCATACCTTCATGAGTGAGTTCGAGTCTTATTAGGTGCCCATTCATACGGCCTTGTGCCATATCTAGGCGAGTGAAATGTAACATTTTTTCTCCACTGTGCGGGGACACGCTCCTGCCGGCTGTGTTTATAGGTACACGGATCAAGTCAGGTGTATTTAGATTCTGATGGCCGTCAGACATGGATTCCGCGAAATCAGCATTCTTGTCACTCGTGCTAAGACATGCATCCTCGAGCCTCAAGGGGTCGTCCTCTCAGGCTCTAACCCCACTCAGAAGGGCTAGTTTTATCGCCTGGCGCCTGAGGCGCTCCTTTTGAGGGGAATGCTGACGATTCCCGGGTCTTATTTTTGCGAATACCGAGAGTGTCTAAGCCACGGCCCTGCACTTGGACCCACCTTAAAAAAAGCATTGTGCCACACTCGCCTGTTTGGTGGGGAGCGTAACAAATACCTCTGCCACGTCAAGGCAAAAAGCTTATTGAATTACCATGGGCACCTCAGCTGGTGTAATGGTTAGCAAGGTAAACTAACAATCCTTTACAAGTGTGTTCGAGTATTATTAGGTGCCCTATTCATACGGCCTTGTGCCACGTCTAGGCAAAAATTGAAGGAAATTTTAAGACTTCTTTTAGACCAAAGACCGCTTCATCTTAGATTACAACTCACACCTCCTTCCAAGAATGGTACTGGCCACGTTGAAAACTCATGTTTTAAATCTCCAAATAAGACCTTCCTTAAAAGCCAACTTAATAACAAGGCATCTTGATTTAAAAATTTGATATCCCAATGCCTTCATGAATAATCAATCTAAAAATAAAAAAAAGCAGCCATTTAAACATTACTGACTGAAGATCTTGATTCTTTTTCAAAAGTTGATATATATATATATATATATATATATATATATATATATATATATATATATAATTAGTATATATATAATTAGTATATATATATGCTAATTAGAGATTAATTTATTAAATAGAAGTCTTAACTCCAGATTTTGTTGCAACCAAAAGAAAGGTCTATTGATTCGGGCCCCTTTATTAGGCATCAAACCCTAAATGTGGCCTTTCAACTTAAAAAAAGTTTACCCTCTTCCTGTTCGTGTCGTAAGACAAATTTTATTCCAGAGTAGTATATATTATTTCTTAATTGCTTATGTTGTAAAAGTATAGACAGCCCAATCGACTAAGAGTGTTGAATACGTCGACTTTACTGCTACAAACAAATCAGACCCCTCTATACTCAATGTGTATTCAGAGTATGACATAAAACCATCTGAGCTTTGGGGAAAGGTGAGCAGACTTTCATTGAATGGTATGGTACTACTTGCTGGAGTACCATCTATGTGTCAAATATAAATATTTAATCATTAAGTATATTTGAAACCATTTAACTGTGTGCAAACAATAAATACCAATACTTGAAACCATTTAACTGTGTACAAACGGATGATTGAAATTAGATAGAATTATTAGTGTTAAATAGCAATACTGGAAACCATTTAACTGTGTGCAAGCAAATAATTTATATTAAATGGAATTATTATTGTTAAATAGCAATACGTGAAAACATTTCACTGTATGCAAACAATAAATAGCAATACTGGAAACCATTTAACTGTGTGCAAACAAATAATTGATATTAAATGGAATTATCATTGTTAAATAGCAATACTGGAAACCATTTAACTGTGTGCAAACAAATAATTGATATTAAATAGAGTTATTATTGTTAGATAGCAATACTGGAAACCATTTAATAGTATGCAAACAAATGATTGATATTAAAAAGAATTATTGTTGCTAAATAGCAATACTTGAAACAATTTAACTGTGTGCAAACAAATACTTGAAATCAAATACAATTATTAGTGTTAAATAGCAATACTTGAAACCATTTAACTTTCAACAAACAAATGAGGTCTGACGTGTTTAAAAATGTCGCGTTCAAACTGTTTGTTTGCAAGTCATGCACGTGCGTACGTGTGTGTGTGTGTGTGTGTGTGCGTACGTGTGTGTGTGCGTACGTGTGTGTGTGTGTGTGAACAGGCTTACCTACTTGTACTTGTATCGGCTTTCACCCTGGTCGGTTTGAACCGGCTTCCTCCCCAGCAAGTAATATGTTGCTCATTGGAAAATATTCTTTGAGATTTGATTGAGGGAAGCGTCCCAAGTCCTACCCGGAAAAAAACGCCCCATTTGCCGCAGATTTTCTACAGACGCATTGACAGAGCGACCCGAGGCCCCCGGTTGCCGGAACGGATACCTTCTGGATTTAACAGGTTTGAATTCAGAGTTTTCCTTCTCCTAGACTAGTTGCCTCACCAAGGCTGAAGAACCTAGTCTGCCCTACTATTTACCCATAGTTGGAGGGAGAATAATTGGATTCATACCTTTCCCAAGGGTTCTAGTGCTATGTGAAATGCAATTAGCCTGGTCCAGGATTTGAACTCGTGTCACCGTGTCCATTTCCTACGACGATAACCATTACACCATGGGCACAGTATTTAGCATTGAAAAACCAACAAGAGTTAATTTACCATAAAAACCCAACCAACCAACCAAACAACCCACTGAATAGAAAATAGCCATTTTCTTCTAACTTTTGTTTTGTGTCCTAAACGGACAAATGTGCACATTTTTATTCGCTTAGTTAGACGAACCAGACATGCAGGACACTGCTGGTGAAGCAGAGACGAGCTCATAAGTGATTTTCTCCTATGGATCCCTTCACATGGTCGAGCAAAAGCAGGGTGACCAGCTCGAACCTACATACAGCAGCTCTGTGAGGATAAGAGATGTAGCCCTGAGGACCTTCCAGAAGCAATGAACGATAGGGAGGAGTGGCGAGAGAGGGTCTGGGATATCCGCGCTGGTGGCACGACAAGATGATGATGATGATGATGTTGAGTATGCATAAAACAACACAAGAATCAAAATAGTCATGAATTTATACTAAAGTTACACAAAAAGGAATTAAAATGTTTATGAAATAACTTTTTTCTTTACTAAATTTGCAATTGTAAATTGAATCGCTTGTTATATAATTGCGGAGGGATTTATTTTATATTATCATTTTTCGTTTTATATATCTTATCTTTCGGTTTAGTTAGGCTGAGAACCTTTCGGCTTAGGGCATGGGTTAGTTAGGTGCACACATTGAGTGCAGGTGTTCACGCATGAGCGGGGATGATGTGACAATCACAGATGTCACAATAAAAACCCCAGTTAGGAAATAGGACTGGGGATGTGATTGACGTCATGCCCGGAAGCGATGGGCTGGGATTCTTAGTGATTTTGAATAAAAGCAGTGGGTTGGGATTTGGACTTAGACGAAGCGAGTTGATTTTTCGGGCCTGGGCGAGGCCAGTGAGTTTGTGGACTGCAGGGTGCGCACGCGCGTTGGTCGAGTCAGTGAGTTGAAATCTGACGATGGACGAATAGTCAGCATAGAAAAATTGTGTCTCTCTCTCCTCGTGTCGAAAAACCTAAACTTAAAGAAGGTAATAAAAGTTTCGTACCTGAACTAAGAAAGTCGTCAGTGTTTCGTGTTTTTCGGATTCCTACGCGTATGAACATTCTATGAACATATGTACATTTCACATATCCATATTCGTAGATTATGGCTATGTTCCACACTTCCATGTCATCCTCCTCCTCCTCCTCATCATCATTTCATGTCGTTAGCATGGATTTCCCTAATTCTCTCTCACCATAAATCTATACCATCCATCGCTTCCAGCCGGTCTTCTAGACTACATCCTGTGTCCGTACAGAGCTGTTGTAGATAAGTTCTAGCTGGTCGTCCAGCACTTGCTTGTTCGTGTGAAAGGGTCCGAACAAGAATTTTGCTAATGATTTTGTTCTAACTTCTCCTGCAGTGTTCGTTTAATTGGATGGTTTTCGAGATGGGTGGTAGGTGGCTGTACAGCTGTTATTTTGTAGGATATTGCCTCCAGGATTTGTTCAATATAGCTCGTAGCATTCTTGTGCAATTGCCGTCAAGCTTTTTCTCTGTGCGCATCCATGTAGTGCATCTATGTAGTAGTATTGACACGGTGCTGATAGGAGAAATTGTGTTTTGATTTGTAGGATAGTTCTGACTTCCATATGACCGACACCCTATAGTCTCCAATCATGTTTTCGTTTAACGTTTCTAGTCCACAAAAACAAAGCTACGAGGATCATTAAATAAGTTTCCAGACTTTTTTCGTATGAGCACTTTTATTGATAGTACACACAGGAAACTCTACTCCACTTCAAAGTAATCGCCTCCGGCTGCAATGCACTTGTACCGCTCCAACAACTTCTGGGAGGCCCCATGGAAGTTCTCATGTATAAGCGTGTCATTGACCTTCGTCACAGCCTCTTTCATCTCCTCAATTAACTCATAACGACAGCCTCTGAGCTTAGGGAATAAGCAAAAGTCACAGGGAGCAATGTCTGGACTATAGGGAGGGTGAGAAACTATGTTGATACCCATCTTGGTCAAATAGTCAGTGACGAGGATGCAGTTGTGGACTGGTGTATTGTCCGGGTGCAAATGCCACTGACCCGATTTGAAAAGTGCAGACCTCTTCCCTAGGAATCTCTTCCTGAACTCTCTTAAAACCTCAACATAGTAACCCTAACCCTTTGGCCAATCAACTCTGGTGTATTAACTTCCTTATTTCTCCCACACCTCTCCTCATCCCTCACAGACTCCCTGCCTACCTTGAATTTCTTATGCCACTCCAAAACTGATGCTCGATTCATGCAAGATGCTCCAAAAGCAGTCTAAAGCATTCCATACGTTTCTGTGGCATTTTTTTCCAAGTTTAAAACAGATTTTTATTGCATATCGTTCTTCTAAAGTGTCCTCACGTCCAGATTGCATTTTTGAAATTCATCAGCAGTGACAATCAGGCTTTAGTTGGGTGTATTCTAATTGCTGCTGTAGCTGTTGATTTGAAGCTGAAATCCTAAAAATTGATCAGTCATCTCATAAGAGGTATAGCAATAACATAGTGAATTTTCACGAGTTTACGACAATCTTAATTGCCTGTACAAAAAAAAAGTCCGGAAACTTATTGAAGGCACCTCGTATCACTACTACGTTTGTCCTGACTCGAAATACTTAAATCTATTCAATAGGAACATAACGCAAGAAAGGCACGTTTTGTCAGTTTGAATGCTATTCCATAAATATATAATTTCTCAAAGGTCCCAATCGGTTAGAGCGAGAAAATACACCGACTGCATCTCTGCAGAGGAATAAGACTCCCTCTCTCAACAAGTGTCCTGGATAAGACTCTAAACGATCTGATGAAGCTCCGGTAATGCTGAAGCTTTGGGGAATGTGGAGTACCCCTTTTTTGACACCGCTCCCAGGTCTACTCTGTCCCAAAGTGGTAGCACCTGACCGATCTATTGGTCAAATAGATCTAAAATATGTATTTAAGCTAAACTGAATTGTTTAAAATAGAACTGTTTTTGACATTTGAACTGTGTACTTGTTTTGGGGTGAATTGGTTGAAATGGAACTTTTTATATGTATAAATATGGATTTGGCATTAAATAACCTACAATGGTTGATGTGCCATAAAAGCAATTCACTGCACAATTCAGAAAAAAACCAAGAGTTTACGTCTCTTCGTCCGTCAGTCTGTGTGTCTCTGTCTATCTCTCCCTCTCTCACTCCACAAGCTCTCTCTCTTTCACTCCACAAGCTCCCTCTCTCTCTCTCTCTCTCTCTCTCTCTCTCTTTCTCTCTCTCTCTCTCCACAAGTTCCCTCTACTGAGGTGTCAAGTTTTTATGCAAGCAGACTGTAATTTTTTGCCAGTCCGCGAAAGCAATTCTGGTTGCAAAACACTAATGTACATTGCTTGGATATCTATCTATCTATCTATCTATCTATCTATCTGGTGGTATAAGGGTTAGCAAGGGTTAACAAACCTTCACGAGTGAGTTCGAGTCTCTTGGGTATCTCATTTATGCGGCCTCGTGCCGCATCTAAGCAAAAAGCATTGTAAATTACAAAACCAATCTATGATCATTGTATTTTTAAATAACTATCTTTGATCATTGCGTATTTAAATAACTATCTATCTATCTATCTATCTAGCTAGCTATCTATCGGTGCATCTGTTCCTTTCTCGAGTAGAACATTTATCTCTCTCCCGAATCTGTGCAATGTCAAGTATATATATATATATATATATACACACATATATATATATATATGTGTGTGTGTGTGTGTGTAAAAGGGATTCTGCAATTGTTGTTTGGGGTCTCTAAAGACAGCATTGCTTTTGGGATAAAGAAAACATTGCTTTCGGTTGGGTAGATAGAAAAGGAATTGAAAAACAATTATATGGTTTCAAATAACTTGAAATAATAATAATAATAATAGTAATAATAAAAATAAACAATAATAATAATACAAATAAATAATAAAAGAAAAAAATGGAAAGAAAAAAACAACTCTATAGACGTTTTAAGCGATTAATAAGCGACATCTCAGAAAGGAGAAAACATGGACGTGGCACAGAAAGGGAAACCTTAACAGAGAAACTGAATCTCTTCCAACAGCAGCACAAAACAACGCCATAAGGACCAACCATATCAAAGCAAGAATAGATAAGATGCAACAAAACAGTGCGTTATGTGGTGAACGAGACGAAACAATCAATCACATAATAAGCGAATGCAGCAAATTTCCTTAGGAGTATAAGACTAGACAAAACTTGGGTGGGCAAGGTGATCCAATGGGAATTATGCAAGAAATTTAAATTTGACCATACGAACAAATGGTATATGCAAAACCCAACATCTGTCCTGGAGAATGACACACACAAACTACTTTGGGATTTTGACATACAAACGGATCACCTAATCTCAGCCAGACTATCAGACCTTATAATAATTAACAATAAAACGAGAACTTGCAGAATTGTGGACTTTAATCTCCTGGCTGACCACAGAGTAAAATTGAAAACGGCGAAAAGAAGGATAAGAACCTCGTACTTACTAGGGAATTGAAAAAAACAACTATGGAACATGAAAGTGACTGTGATACCAATTGTAATTGATGCACTTAGTACCGTCACTAAAGGATTGGTACAAAGACTGGACAACTTTGAAATAAGAGGATGAGTGGAGACCATTCAAATTAGGCCATTGCAAGAATACTGAGAAGAGTCAAGGAGACTTGAGGAGACTTGCTGTCACTCGATCTCCAGTGAAAGACCATCAGCTAACGTTTGAGTTTAAAACTCTCAATGAGTATTAGTGGTCTAAATTTCTGGGACGAAGCTTGGTGATTTTTATCATTAAGGGTTTTCGGATTATTGTCTTTATCTTTATCGTTATTTCCAAAACGTTTTGGCCGATATTTCCTCCGGCCATCTTCAGGTGTTTCTCGAACTCTGTAAACTTCAAGGAACTTTGAACTACGTCCTTCATTGAATCCACGGGGGTCACCTGTTCTAATTCCGTTAGCCATAACCGGGTACAAGTCCAGCAGGACACATGGCGAAACGTTGGTTCCCTAAGCTTCTAAGGAGACAATCATCTGGAGGTTGCAGGTTCAATCCTGACTGCAGGCGAATAACAATACAGGAATACTTAACACTTTTACCCGGTTATGGCTAACGGAATCAGAACAGATGACCCCTGTGGATTCAAGAAAGGACGTAGTTCAAAGTTGCGTGAAGGTTCCCGAGTTCGACAAACACCTGAAGTAGGCCTGAGGATATATCGACCGAAACGTTGTGGAAATAACAATAGTCCGAAAACTCTCAATGAGTAAATAATAACAATAATAATAATAATCCTAAATAAACAATTCTAGTTTCAAGTAAGTAAGTAAAGTTGGCGACCATAGTCGAGGGTAACCCGAAGGCTCCCTTTTCGATAGCTACTACACCAAGGTGTAGGGGAGGGCGCTACTCCTTCCCTGGATTGCTCTACTTTACCCTTGATCCGTACCTTATAATGCTGAGTGTTAAGTAAGGAGGCATCAAGTACCATTTTTTGAGTCTTTGGTATGACTCGACCTGGGCGATTGGCGAACACTCTAACCCCTAGGCCAATGTCCGGTACCGAAAGTTTCAAGTAACTATTCTTAATATGAATAATTTACTCACAGTTATACTGTTTCAAGTATTCCTATCTAATACAAATAATTTTTGAACGGAAATTCATCATATAGATGGCATCAGCTCTCGATCAACTATTCTGGCTTAGAATGGACCCAGCAAGAATTGTAACCAAGGGTCGACTCCCCACTTTCAAGAACTTCAGATCTGGGCCTTCTCCATCAGATGAATTTTAGTATCATACGCCGAATTCTTCTTTAGGAGGCGCTCGAGGTGTTATGGTTATCGTCGTATGAAATGGACACAGTAAGCCGAGTTCAAATCCGAGACGAGGTCGTTGGCTTTTCACGTAGCGCTAACCCCCTCGGCAAAGGTATGCATCCAATTATCTAGCCTCCAAACCGGACTTTTTGTTCCTGCGATGGCAACCAGTGTAGGAGAAAGAAAATTCTAAATTCAAAACTGTTTAACCCCTCTTAAAAACATTGTTCTTGCGTCTCATCCTGCTTGGTTGAGTACCTGTCTAGAATAATATTTTTTTTGGTGAGGTCTTTACCCCAACCCCCTACGGTGGATAGAGTCAGCGTATTCTAACCCCCACTGACTAAGGAGAATTTGTGTGTGTGTGTGTGTGTGTGTGTGTGTGAGGTTTGGGAACTCAGGTAGAGGGTATCCGAGTGCTAAGAGGGCCTGGTATTCAAAGGGTTAAAACCTGTCTTCCTTTGTAGATTACTCGTCTTAAGACTTGGGTCTAAAAAGAGATTTCTGAAACACTTTTTGATCGTTAGTCTGTTCATTTCCTTTCAAATGTGTCAGTTTTTGGTAAAAAGAAAAAGACAAAATACAAAAAACAAAAAAAAAAAAAAAAAAAAAAACAACAAATAAACAAAAACAAACAGACAAAGAAACCAAACAAACCCTCAAAGAACAACAACAAAAAAAAAAAAATCTTGGGGGTTATATCTCACCTTTACCAGAAATAGTGCCGTTTATTCAACATCGGCATTTTCACGATTCTTTTTCTTTCTGGTGATTTTTTTTTTCGTTATAGGCTCTTCCTTACCATTTTTCTTATTTTGCTCTGAAAACTTCCAAGATGTTTTTCCTTTTTCCTTTCATTCGCTCTCACGTTTCTTTCTTTCTTTCTTTCTTTCTTTCTTTCTTTCTTTCTTTCTTTCTTTCTTTCTTTCTTAATCTTATACATTTACATTAGTTTCTCTCTTCTTTCTTTCTTTCTTTCTTTCTTTCTTTCTTTCTTTCTTTCTTTCTTTCTTTCTTTCTTTCTACATTTATTAGTTTCTCTCTTCTTTCTTTCTTTCTTTCTTTCTTTCTTTCTATTAGTTTCTCTCTTCTTTCTTTCTTTCTTTCTTTCTTTCTTTCTACATTTAAATTAGTTTCTTTCTTTCTTTCTTTCTTTCTTTCTTTCTTTCTTTCTTTCTTTCTTTCTTTCTACATTTATTAGTTTCTCTCTTCTTTCTTTCTTTCTTTCTTTCTATTAGTTTCTCTCTTCTTTCTTTCTTTCTTTCTTTCTTTCTTTCTTTCTTTCAACATTCATATTTCTTTCTTTCTTACTTTCTTTTAACTTAATGTTACTATGTACACAGCATGTTTAAAGAATAGAAAGTCGGCTATGTACCATAATGTTTTCAAATCAAAATTTTTCAAATTAAAGTTAACTATTTTGTTGGTTGGTTAGTTGGTTTGGTCTTATGGCATATCAACCCTAGTTGGTTATTTAATGCTAAATCCTCTTTATGAATATACGTATATTAAATATATAGGATTTGGTTTGGTTGGGTTTTATGGCATATCAACCATTGTTGGTTATTTAATGCCAAATCCTCTTTATACATATATATCAAATATATATGATTTGGTTTGGTTGGCTTTTATGGCATATCAACCATTGTCGGTTATTTAATGCCAAATCCTCTTTATACATATATATCAGATATATATGATTTGGTTTGGTTGGATTTTATGGCATATCAACCATTGTAGGTTATTTAATGCCAAATCCTCTTTATACATATATATCAAATATATATGATTTGGTTTGGTTGGATTTTATGGCTTATCAATCATTGTAGGTTATTTAATGCCAAATCCTCTTTATACATATATATTAAATATATATGATTTGGTTTGGTTGGATTTTATGGCATATCAACCATTGTAGGTTATTTAATGCCAAATCCTCTTTATACATATATATTAAATATATATGATTTGGTTGGGTTGGTTGTTCGGGTTTATGGCATATCAATCCTTATGTGGTATTTAATGCATAATACAAATAATCAGTTCTATTTCAAACAATTCAGTTTAGCATATAAAAACAGTTTCATTACAGACAATTCAGTTTAGCATAAGTACACAGTTTAATTGTCAAAAACAGGACACATGGTGTAACGCTAATAGGCATTGGTTCCCTAAGCTTCTAAGGAGACAATCATCTGGAGGTTGCAGGTTCAATACTGACTGCAGGCGAGTAACAATACTGGAATACTTAACACTTTTACCCTGTTATGGCTAACGGAATCAGTACAGGTGACCCCCTTGGATTCAATAAAGGACGTAGTTCGAAGTTGCGTGAAGGTTCCCGAGTTTGAAAAACACCTGAAGAAGTCTGGAGGACATATCGACCGAAACGTTGTAGAAATAACCATAAAGATGACGACAAGGGTCCGAAAACCCTTAATGATAAAAAAAAACATTTCTATTTCAAGTCATTCAGTTTAGTCAAACAGTTCTAATTCAAACAATTCAGTTTTATATAAGAATAGTTTTTGTCCATACACACTTAAATGTGAAAACAGTTCTATTTCAAACCATTCAGTTTCGCGTAAGTACGTAGTTTAAGTATAAAAACAGTTCTATTCTAAATAATTCAGTTTATCATAATTACGCAGTTTAGTTCTATTTGACTCATAGATAGGAACTTATCAGGTGCTAACAATCTGGGCCTAAGTGGACCTGGTAGCAATGGCAATGAAGAGGTACTCCGTATTCCCTAAAACTCCAGCATTACTGAAGAGTCATATCCAGGACTCTTGTTGGGGGTGTCTTACCCCTCTGCAGAGATGCAGTAGGGGTATTCTACACCCCCGGCGGACTGGGCAAACCTTTAAAGAGTTTCAAGTATTCCTATGTAATACTAATAATGTATTACTAATTCAGTTTAATATTAATCATTTGTTTGCATACAGTTAAATAATTTCAAGAATTGCAAATGATTAAATAGCTCTATCCAACTCATAGATAGGACCCAAAGATATACTACAGGGGTATCCTCGAGGCGTAATGGTTAATGTGCTCGACTGCGGAATCGGAGTAAGTGAGTTCGAACTCCAGTCGTGCAAGTACGCTCACTTTCGGGCAAGTACCCTTGGGAAAGGTATGAACCCCCTTATCCTCCCAGCTATGGGTTAAATAGTATCACTACTGTTCTTCTCGAAGGATGGATTCGGCATTAAATAACCCTAGAAGGTTGATATGCCATGAAACTAACTAACAAACCATAAGATAAGATATACTACCACTCTGGGTCAGATCAAGTTTATTGTCATGTCTCAGTCTTTGAATATCTATCTATCTATCTATCTATCTATCTCATTCTCTCTCTTTCCTCCTCTTTCTCTATCTAGTAATGTCTTTTCCTTATCTATCTATCTATCTATGTTTATATCTATCTCTTTGTTCCAGTCTGCTTATATCTATCTATTTCCACTGACATCTATATCCGGGCATTCTCTAATGTACATATTTCCCTCCCATTTTTTGTAAACATATGTATGATATCTATTCTCAAATATACAAAATATATGTTTTCTTTCAGCACATTAACGAACCCAGTCTTATTTTTTCAAAAAAACAAACAAAAAAAAAAAAAAAACAGACAACACGAAACAACCCCAAAAAAAAAAAAAAGAAAAAAAATGAGCCTGTTTAATTGTTATGTGAAACCACGTCAACGAATTTTTTTTTGTTTGAATATATGTCATAATCTAGCATTCGTGTCAACACCCAAACCCGTAAGATGATCTGCCACCCTTAATATGACGTGGTTTATCCCGCAACGAAGGAAACGGGTTCTCATTGGATATATATTCTGTTGAGTCAGATTCGAAATATAGAAATTAAACCCCAGCCAAAAAATAACAGTGTTATCTGTCATATAAGAACGTATTTGTTGTATGTAGTGGTTCAGTCGGGATGAAGTCCACATCATTTACGGAGAGCAGAGTTAAGGAGTGAGGCGTTTGCAAGAAAAATAAGGATATAAAGGTAAATTATATAATTCCAAAATATAAAACTCATTAAACTTATTTTGATAAAGTTATAAGAATAATTATATAACATTCGAAAAAAAAAATGATCAAAAACATCAGAACGATTAACAAAATCGTACTATTATAATGGCGACATCATATCTAAATGAAAATAACTTTCATAATTCATTAGTACTTGATGTATAGACCTTTACTTTCAAAAACAGCTTGACAACTTTTCCTACACGAGCAAATTGATGTATTGCATTCATCAACGGATATTTTCTCCCATTCTCTGTTCACATTAGTCCATAGATCTTCGACGTTTGTTGGATTCTTTTCCTTAGATCTTTCATTAAGTAACTTCCAAATATCTTCAATAGGATTCATGTCTGGTTTTAGAGCCGGCCACTCTATAACGTTAACATCCCCCTCAGAAAGAAATGTCCTGACAGAATTCGCTGTGTGACACAGAGAGCGTTATCTTTCATAAATACAGTTGGTTGATTAATTGCAGTTCTCAAATTAGGTACAATATGTTTCTTCAATATCTCTTTGTATACACTTGCATTAAATTTACCATGTAGCCTGATAAGATGTCCTGTACCAGGATCAGAAATCGTACCAAACACCATTACACTTCCCCTTACAAAATTAACGCTGTTTTTAGTTCCTTGGGACTGCGTCGAACGAACCTTCTCACGTCGCAACCGAACATGTTAAACTTTGACACATCGCTGAAATATATATATATATATATATATATATATATCATTCATCTTATAATCTGATGATAATTTTTAAGCATATTTATATTGGAATTTAACTTTATTCCAAAGTCATACAAAATCATACTATTATAATGGATACATCATATCTACATGAAAATAGTGTTCAAAATTCGTTAGTACTTGATGTGTAGACGTTTACTTTCAATAAGAGTTTGACATCTTTTGCTATACGAGCGAATTGATGTATTGCATTCATCAACGGATATTTTCTCCCATTCTCCTTTCAAATTAGTCTATAGTTCTTCGACGTTTCTTGGATTCTTTACCTTAGCTCTGTTATTTACTAACTTCCAAATATTCTCAATAGGATTCATCAATGGGTTCGGTACGGAAAGAGGATTTAGTCTAGAAGACCTACCAGGAGCAATCGATGATAGGGACGAATGGCGAAAGAGAATGATGGAAACCCGTGCTAGCTGTGCGAATTGATTATGATGATACATATATATATATATACGTATGTTTTAAAGACTTCCTCTAGAAGACCATCGGTACCTGCCACATTGACCACCACCAGTGGTCGACTGTCAGGCCTGGCGCCGCACCGTCTACCAGGTCGTCTCCACCTATGAGGACTCTCGCAGAGCCAACCTTAGGGAGAAACGCCTCTGGAGGAAGATCCAGGGAGCCTCAGCAGCCATACCAGACCAGACATTTAACTGCAGTCGTTGTGGCCGGATTGCCTGTCCTGCATCAGCCTAGTCAACCATCAACATGCTTGCAGACGACATGGACAGCCTCCTTCATAAATCTTCGTTCGCGAAGTCAAGCCAAGAAGAATATATATATATATATATATATATTGTTATCCACTGACCGACTGTTTCATTGTATCACAACTTTTCAGTGTGGCTAGACACATACGACGCTTGAAGCTGGGATCGAAACCCGCCCAACTTTACGTTAGACTTAGAATCATACCGCTCGGTCAATAAGCGTACCACGTTGGCAAGGGAATTATAAGGTATTGTGTAACAACAGCAGCAGCAGTGTTTGTTTGTTTACATTTTATACCTTGCCGGATACCAGAGTGCTCAATTCGTTCGAAGAGCTTTTATGCGACCGGCAGCTGAAAATTCCTTTGCCAGAGTGCTCAACCCCCATGGGGGAGCGTATATATCCATATTTACCAATCCCTCCGCTCAGGCAGGATATGACATAAAGTCAATTTTTAAGTGGAGTTTAACAGGTTTGAATTCAGAGTTTTCCTTTTCCTAGACTAGTTGCCTCGCCAAGGCTGAAGAACACAGTCTGCCCTACTATTTGCCCATAGCTGGAGGGAGAATAATTGGATTCATACCTTTCCCAAGGGTATGTGAAATGCAATCAGTCTCATCCAGGATTTGAACTTGTGTCACAGTGTCCATTTCCTAGCGTATATATTGTCATCCACAAACAGACTGTTTCGTTGTATCACAACTATATCCGGGGATGTGGTAGTAAAAATTAGCTGATAAAGTCATTGTCAGTATTGCTGTTTTGAAGCGCTCCATTAACGAGGAAAGAATCGTTAATGGAGCGCTTAATAAAGAAACATTTATTGTCCTTATCAACGTTGTCACCGCTATTCTATTCTCCTTCGCTTTCTTTTTCGATGGACCAACGAATGTACAACTAGTGATAATACCTCATTTGCAAAATTACACAGGTTTCCTTAATTTCATATTCAAAACAGCTGTTTGATTTCTTTGTTTAACGGCATATGAACCTTGGTAGGTTATTTAATGCCTAAGCCATTCTATTAGAAGAACATTAGTGGTACTATTTAACCAAGGACTGGGAGGATAAGAGGGTTCATACCTTTCCCAAGGGTATTTGCCCAAAAGTGAACGTAATAGCGACTAACTATATATATATATATATATATATATACTGATATATATATATATATGTATATATATATATATCATCATCATCATCATATCGCGCTGGTAGCACGGATATCCCTGACCCTCTCTCGCCACTCCTCCCTATCGTTCATCGCCCTAGGTAGGTCTTCAGGACAACAGCCTGTATCCTCACATAGCTGCTGAATGTACGTTCGAGCTGGTCGTCCTGCTTTTGCGCGGCCATGTGTGGGGATCCATAAGAGTACATCTCTTATGAGTTCATCTCTGCTTCTCCAGATACTCTTTCTAGAAATTCATGAATGAAATTGAAGAAGAAAAACACTACCAAAGAGGAATGGAAAAGCATTTTTGTCGTTAATCCTTCAGTAGCTTTTGTTTCCACTTAATAGTGAAGAGTTGGATTAAGTGCATTGACAATTAGATTCTACTGAAAATAGATATTTTCTACTGAAATACATACTAGGAAATTAGTCTACAGAATTTTAAACAGTTTTTAAATTCAAATTTAGATTTTAAATATTTTAAAAATTCAAGCTTTTTTTTATATGTACTTAGTTCATCAGAACTCAAACCCTGAAAGTAAAGGAAAAAAAATCGAGGTAGGGAAAGGGGAAGACTTTTGCCGTTAATGCTACCGAAGGGAAGCTGATGTTTTCTCTTGGACTTTGAAAATAACGGTGTATACCAAAAACCATCTGGTGCTTTTTGGGAAACTAAAAAGACTGATTTTCTCTTGACACAAGTCGTTACCTTGAAGAAGTTGAGTAAATTGTAAAAACAAAATATAAATAAATAAATAAATAAAAATGAAATTCAGGGGTGAAAAAAAGAAAGAAAAAGTGTAAGGAGAAATGTTATCATTTTTTCATTCTGTTTTTCTTTCGATGTATCCATAAGACAAAGATTTATTTTTTCTTTGTACTTTTCAACCACGTAAAGTCTTTCTTTCTTTCTTTCAGACTCTTTCTTTCTTTCTTTCTTTCTTTTTTCTTTCTGTCTTTCTTTCTGTCTTTTTTTCTTTGAAACTCTACACGTCTTTCTTTCTTTCTGTCTTTCTTTCTTTCAGACTCTACATTTCTTTCTTTCTTTCTTTCTTTCTTTCTTTCTTTCTTTCTTTCAGACTCTACACGTCTTTCTTTCTTCTTTCTTTCTTTCTTTCTTTCTTTCTTTCAGACTCTACACGTCTTTCTTTCTTTCTTTCTTTCTTTCTTTCTTTCTTTCTTTCTTTCCACACCTCTTTGTTTCTTTGTTTCTTTGATTTTTTTTCTTACAGACTCTCCACACGTCTTTCTTTCTTTCTTTCTTTCTTTCTTTCTTTCTTTCTTTCAGACTCTCCACACGTCTCTCTGTCTCTCTCTGTCTGTCTCTGTCTGTCTTTCTTTTTTTTTTCTCAAATATCCAGCCATTTTCTCTATACTCTAATTTCCAAAACTTTACCGAAATATATGCTTGAAAACGTCCACAATGCACACACACTCACACACACACACACACGCACGTATATGTGTGTGTGTGTGTGCGCATTCGTCAATTGGTGTGTGTTTGAGTATATAGTTCAGAGGACTTGTTTGGCCCTTTTAAACCCTCACCTACAGGTACAATTCTTCATTAAACTTTGTAACCCTAACTCTCACTCATAACAGAACGCCTCCCCTCCACCACTGCCTCACCTTGGTCACTAACGACTTAGACGTTGGCAAAGATAACATCTCAGATCTAACTTCTGTTGCGTAGAAAAACACTCAATGTTTATACAACGTTCTTGGGTTGACTTACCATTTAGCTTCTTCATTAAATAATCTGTAAGCAGAAAGGAAGGCGCATTCATTTTTCTCCAGTTTCTCCGTAAATGTCTCAAAAAGTATCAAAATATCAAGACATTTTCCTAATTTATTTACCGTATTTATTTCCGGTGTGGGTTAAGACGGGACGGTGCGCCCGTGACATAACGGCCCTAAAGAAATAGAGCTGAGTTCAATTTCGGAACGAAGCAGTTTTGGACTAATGCCAGTATCAGTAGTGTGTCTAATGTGTGTATTTATTTACCCAACCTCTGGATGCGACACAAGGTCAATTTTTAAGCGTATTTTAACAGGTTTGAAATCAAAGATTTCCTTCTCCTAGACTGGTTGCCATAACGAGGTTAAAGAGCCCAGTCTGTTCTACTATTTAGCCATAGCTGGAGAGTGAATAATTAGATTTATCATATTTACCCAACCCCACCGCTCGGGCAGGATATGACACAAGGTCAATTTTTAAGCGGAGTTTAACAGATTTGAATTCAGAGTTTTCCTTCTCCTAGACTAGTTGCCTCACCAAGGCTAAAGAACCCATTCTGTCCTACTATTTACCCATAGCTGGAGGAGAATAATTGGATTCATACCTTTCCCAAGGGTATTAGTGCTATGTGAAATGCAATCAGTCTTGTCCAGGTTCTGGTTCGTCTAACTTGGATAGTTTTCGAGACGGGAGGCAGGCGGCCGTATAATTGGTGCCTTGTAGGACTTGTTCAATATTGCTCGCAGCATTCTTGTGCAATTGCCGTCTAGCTTCTTCTCCAGCCGTTTAGTTAGCGTCCAAGTAGTGCATCCATACAGCAGTATCGATATGACTGCTGCCTTGAAGAAACTGCGTTTCATTCCATACACAGAGGAAATATGGAGTAAATATTTTCCTTTTTTTCGTAACTTATTATCTGTCTGAATAGTGTGGAAGTTTTTAAAATTTTGGTTTGGCATATCAACTTTTATTGGTTATTTGATGCCAAATCCATTTGATACATATAAACAGCTCTATTTCAAACAATTCAGTTTGGCATAAGTACACAATTTAGTTCTATTTAGTTAATTGATTGGACCCTATAATGTGCTACCACTCCGGGTCAGACTGGACTTGGGAGCAGTGGTACTAAAGAGGTTCTTCGCATTTCCTAAATGGAGGTGTCTTACTTCTCTGCAGAGATGCAGACGGTGTATTCTGCAACCCCAGCAAACTTAGCCAGGTTTTTAAAGATTTTAATTGCTACTGTCAATTGACTGCCGAAGGTTGGTTAAAAGCTTTGCTTTCATTGGCGGAGTTAAAGTCAGGTGACTAAAATTCTAATTTTCCCTCTATGGGGCAATGGCCGTTTCCCGACATTTTTGGTCGGTAATCTATGTGAAGAAGATTTTCATGATGTACATAAAAATTTGTGCACAGAAAAGTAGTGTCTTCGTTATACAGACCACCAGGAGGTGCTCACAGTGTAATGATTATCGTCGTAGGAAATGGACAAAGAAACACCAAAGTGAAAGTACGTTCACCGGATGGAGACACAGAATACTTCGACATTGTAGCAGGAGTACTACAAGGAGACACGCTAGCTCCATACCTCTCTATCATCTGTCTAAATTACATACTTAGAACATCGATTGATAAAATCAGAGAAAACGGTTTCGAGCTGACAAAGAAAAGAAGCAGAAGGCACCCCGCAAAAACAATTACCGACGCCGATTACGCTGATGACATAGCGATACTGGCAAATACACCCAACCAAGCCGAAACACTACTGCATAGTTTGGAACGAGCCGCCGC
Organism: Sepioteuthis lessoniana; assembly: GCA_963585895.1. NCBI lineage: Eukaryota > Metazoa > Mollusca > Cephalopoda > Myopsida > Loliginidae > Sepioteuthis > Sepioteuthis lessoniana. The sequence goes on along the minus strand of OY757942.1, from coordinate 44,924,968 downwards.
AGGCATTGGCTTCCATGTCAATGCACACAAAATGGAATATATGTACCATAATCAAACAGGTGACATCACCACACAAGACAGAACCCCTCTGAAACTAGTAGACAAATTCACCTACCTAGGAAGCAGCGTCCCATCAACCGAAAAGCACATCGACACGCGGCTAACGAAGGCATGGACAGCTATCGATAAGCTATCGATCATATGGAAATCAGACCTGACCGATAAAATGAAGCGCAGTTTCTTCCAGGCAGCGAAAACTATCAAAGTTAGACGAACTAGACATGCAGGACACTGCTGGAGAAGCAGGAACGAGCTCATAAGTGATGTACTCCTATGGACCCCATATATGGCCGGGCAAAAGCAGGACGACCAGCTCGAACATACATTCAGCAGCGATGTGAGGATACGGGATGTGGCCCTGAAGACCTACCAAAGGCGATGAACGATAGGGAGAAATGGCGAGAGAGGGTCAGGGATATCCGTGCTAGCGGCAGGACATGATGATGATGAAACCCTGAATGAAGCTGTTTGCATTTAATATAGTGCTAATACCCTTGCGTGAGGTATAAATTCAATTATTCTCCCTCTAGCTGTGCGAAAATAATAGGGCAGACTGAATTTTCATGCTAAGAAATCATTAAATCGGGTTTCTACTTCTCCTTTGGACTAGTGGGTAGAGTGTTCGCCAATGGTCCGGGAGACCTGGGTTCAATCCCAGGTCGCGTTATGCCAAAGACTTTAAAAATGGTACTTGATACCGCCTTGCTTAATACTCAGCAATATAAGGTACATATCAAGGGTAAAGTGGAGCAATCCAGGGGAAAGAGTAGCGCCCTCCCCTACACCTCGGTGTAGTAGCTATTGAAAAGGGAGCCTTCGGGTCACCCTCGAACACGGTCGCTAACTAACAACTTCTCCTTCGTAACAGAATGTTTTTTGGATGTAAAAAAGTGTTCACATAATTGAAAAAATGGTAGTCGGTGGATGAGAGATGAGGAGAATATGTTGGAAGAGGCAAAGTCTTAAATCCAAAAGCAGGGAGATTCTGGAGTGTCATCCAGTCAATATGTGACCAAGCAGAACCGTAAACGTATCATTTTTTTTTTTCATGTCCAGGATTAGGGATATATAAAGTTCAAAATCAAATTCTAAAAGAAGTGATAGAAAATTAAAAAAGGACACTTTAATCGTTAGGAATTGGACAGCCCACTGGAATAATGGTTAGAGTGTTCGCCAATGGTCTGAGAGACCGGTGTTCAAACCCAGGTCGAGTCATACCAAAGACTCAAAAAATGGCACTTGATACGTCCTTGTTTAACACTCAGTTTTATAAGGTACGAACCAAGGGTAAGTGGAGCAATTCAAGTAAAAGAGTAGCATCCTTCTCTACAACTTAGTGTAGTAGCTTTTGAAAAGGGAGCCTTCGGGTCGCCCTCGAAAACTGTCAGCCAACTTACAACAGAATTTAATTAGTTTATACTCAAACTAGGCCGTTTTTGTTTTTTTTTCGAATAAGCAGTTATTTTTTTACCTATGGACAAATAGTAGAACAGACTGATTTTTTTTTAGTCTGTGGAAAACTCCGAATTTAGTGGGTAGAGTGTTCGCCAATGGTCCGGGAGACCTGGGTTTAATCCCAGGTGGCGTTATGCCAAAGACTTTAAAAATGGTACATGATACCACCTAGCTTAACACACAGCAATATAAGATACGTATCAAGGGTAAAGTGGAGCAATCTAGAGAAAGGAGTAGCGCCCTCCCCTACACCTCGTTGTTGTAGCTGTGGAAAAGGGAGCCTTCGGGTCACCCTCGACTACGGTCCCCAACTTGAAAATTCATCTTGCGTCACACTCTGTCTATGATGTAGAGGTTAAGTAAATATTAAAAAAAAACCTGCATTTAAGGTTATTTTCTTGTTTAATACTACAATAATAAGATTAAATATTAGTTTTATTTGCTATATTGAGGTTTCAGGTTGGAACTGTTTATCGAAAGGTCGTAGACTATCAGTTCTTGTATATAGACTTATTTCAAAATATTGAAATATTAAAAATAAATATGTCTATGAGGAGGCCATCTTAAATGTCAACTGAACGTGAATGCGGAATTTCAGAAAGCAAAAAATAATCTTGTTTATGTCTGAAGACATTGGAATTTCAACAAGTACTCAATTGCAGGATTTATAATGGTAAAAACAGAGATTCTTCCAGACGTTTTCGTCTTCTTGCCGCGGGAGAGAACTGACTGGAGAATGGAATCGGTTTTTAGACACAAGTAAATGTTTTTTTTAAAGATCTTCGAGGAACTGTGGGAATGGGTGGTGGAAAGGGATGTGAAGAAGTCGGTAATGGGTCTTATTTTTTTTCAAATCTCCTCGCCTCCCCTTAACTCGAGTTGGGGTCGGAAGAAGAAGAAGAAGAAGAAGAAGAAGAAGAAGAAGAAGAAGAAGAAGAAGAAGAAGTGAACTTCTTCCTGTTTGCTTCACCCTCACTGGCTCCATAGGTGCAGTATGGCTGCCCTAGATGAGGACCCTGACAGCTGTCCAACAAAAAAAAAAAAAAAAAAAAAAACCAATAGAAAACCAAAAAGCCAAAATCAAAAACGAAACAAAAATTTAAAAACAGAATAACCCTGAAAGCAAAAAGAAAACGGAAAAAAAATTGTTTCTTTACAAACGTGCTAAGGTTAAGTTAAAATTGATTTGTGATAAGGATGAAGTTCAACTGTTCCGATATATATATATATATATATATATATATATATATATATATATATATACATATATATATATATGGGCTAAATGAGGAGATAACTCTTCACCCCTCTTCTATCCCCTCCCGCCTTTTTTATGTCCATTCTGATTTGTTTTATCCATAAGATCTGAAGAAGTCCTGTTAAATTTTTTTCGTGTTTTTGAATTTTTCAAAAACGCGTAACAGGATGGAAATAAATTTATAATCCTAATGTGACCGGTTTGTTGTTTTTCTTAAAGAATTTATTGCTCTGTAATGTCTGTTACATTGAGCTCTTTAATAGGAAAATTTAAATGTTCACTCTTGAATAGTTTTCTTGTCCTGATAGAATTACTCCCAACTCTGGTTTAACTGGACCAAATAATACTCTCTCTCTCTCTCTCTCTCTCTCTCTCTATATATATATATATATATATATATATATATATATATATGTCCAGGGATTGAAAAATTTAGTCACTATTAGAAGTGAGTTTATATATATATATATATATATATATATATATATATATATATATATATATATATATATATAAAGTAAAGTTGGCGATTGCTGTCAAGAGCAACCAGAAGGCTCTGGTTCAAACAATTCAGTACACAGTTTAATTCTCAAAAACATTTCTATTTCAAGCTATTCAGTTCAACCCCCCTTATCTCTCTAGCTATTGGTTAAACAGTTCTAATTCAAAGGATTCAGTTTAGGTCTGATTAACCCATTCTGGGCCAAAATGGACCTGGAAGCAATGGCAATGAAGGGGTTCTCCGCATTCTCCAAAACTCCAGCATCCCTGGAACATCACCATCAGGTTGTTTAGTGTCATATATCAGGACACTCGTTGGGGGGGGGGCTTACCCCACTGCAGAGAAGTAGTCGGTGTATTCTACAGCCCCAGCCGACTGGGCAAGGCTGGGTAAGTCAACATTTTTCTGACGATTTGTGTACGCTCGCACACACACACACACACACACACACACACACACACACACACTATATATATATATATATATATATATATATATATATGTGTGTGTGTGTGTGTGTGTGTGTGTGTGTGTGTGCACAAAAATCTATATAAGTCTGTTCCTATCTATCTATCTATCTATGTCCATATTTCTCTTTCTCTCTCCCTCTCTATATCTCCCTGTCTCTCTCTCTCACTCTCTGTCTATCTATCTACGCACGATGTCCATATCTATCTATCTATCTATCTATCTCAGTCTGGTCATATCTATCTATCTATCTGTCTATCTATCTCATACCCATGAATATACATCTGCATGCGTGCGTCGAGTTTTTTTTGCACAAAATGTATATATATATCTATCTATATATATATATATATATATATATATATATATATATATATATATATATATATATATATGTTCGTATTTGTGTATATGTGTGTGTATGTGAGTCTGTTTGAGTGTATGCGTTTTGGACCCAATTTTTTTTTATTGTCGTGCACACGTGCGTATCCAAATGTCTGTGTGGTGCACCTGAGTTGCAAAGGATTTATGACCCTCACAACTTCTTTGGCATCGTCTCATTAGAGCCAAACCGACCGGCCAACCAACCAGCAATTAGATAACCCTACCACGTGACCTAATCTTCGTCACGTGACGCGTAGCTTCATTCTCTGATGACTTTCTATTACCCCCGGATTTTCACTCCATTGCGCTGTCAGTGTCTTGCCAAACTAATTTCTCAGGCACAGTAAAAGAAACGTGATTCCGACAATCATCTTTCAGAAGCGTTCGTATTATCTAAAAAAAAAATAAATAAATAAAAAATATGCAACGAGGTTTGGTTTTGATTGGTTTGGTTTTATGGCATATCAACCATGTTAGGCTATTTAATGCCAAATCTTCGTTATACTTATATATTGAATATATATATATATAATTTGGTTTGATTTGGTTTTATGGCATATCAACCATTGTAGGTTAATCAATAAAAAATCAGTTTTATACATATGTAGTAAATATATATGATTTGGTTTGGTTGGGTTTTATGGCATATCAACTATTGTAGGTTATTTCATGCCAAATCCTCTTAATACGTATCAAATATCAAATGTATATGATTTTGTTGGTTTTAGGGCATATCAACCATTGTAGGTTAATTAATGCCAAATCCTCTTTATACATATATATTAATTATATATCCTTTGGTTTGGTTGGCTTTTATGGCATATCAACCCTTGTAGGTAATTTAATGCCTAATCCTGCTTTTACATATCTATCAAATATATAAGATTTGGTTTAGTTGGTTTTATGGCAAAAACCAGCCATTGTAGGTTATTTAATGCCAAATTCATTTTATGCATATATATTAGATATATAGGATTTTGTTGGGTTTGGTTTTATGGCATATCAACCATTTGAGGTTATTTACTGCCAAATCCTCTTCATAGTCAAGTCGTTAGCTAAATGGTTATAAGTGATTAGTTTGTAAGTAATTTTATTTGTAATTGAGTTCGAACTATTTTGTGACACTAGTACTGTTATTGTTTCAATACAGTTAAATGGTTTTAGTATTGATATCTAACACAAATAATTCTATTTAATATTAATCGTTTGCTAACGCAGTGAAATGGTTACAACTATTGCTATTAAACACTAATTTTTCTATTCAAGACAATTGATTCATTTGCATGCAATTAAATAGTTCCAAGTAATTGTCTTTATTGGGAATCCTTGTGATCATCTTTTTTGTTTTTTTTTTTTTTGTTTCTTCTTACTACGTTTCGGCCAAATTTTCACCTCTGGCCTTCTTCAGGTGATTAACCGTGACCTCGGATAGGAATACTGAGTCTTGTAACCGTATCCCTTAGTAATTACTACCTTCCATAGTTGGAAAAAAAAACTTCCAAGATGAGGTAAAAAAGTCCGCAATAAATAAAAAATTAATTCTCAGATTAAGAAGCCTCATTTCAAAAGGATTCCTTATAAAGACAATTACAAATTCGGTACGGACCCGACTATGGAAGACCAGATAAGGAGAACAAATAATTGGATTTATAAAATCCAACCTTGATCGCCCTTCGGGGCCCGTGGCGCAGCGAATAGAGGCGTTGAGTCTCTACGATTCCTGGTGAGCATTGTCAGAAGATAGCGGTTTCAATTCCTACCCAAGCCGGCCAGAGGTTTACTTGGTCAAAAACGTGGTGTGATAGACAACAACTATGGAAGGCAGTAATTACTAGGGATACGGTTACTAGACTCAGCATTCCTATCCCAGGTCGCGGTTAATCACCAGAAGAAGGCCAGAGATGAAAATTTGGCCGAAACAAGAAAGAACCCGACCAAGATGAGGACAAAAATTCCGCAATAAATAAAAAATTAATTTTTAGTTCCAAGTAATGAGATAATAATAATTCTATATTGAATGCAAGTGAACGATTTCAAGTATTCCACACTAATATTTTTATTTGAACACAGTTAAATGGTCTAACACTTCTATTTCTAACAATTCAATTTGTCTACACCCAGTTTAAATGGCTAAACGGTTATATTTGACTCAGAGTGGACCTGGGAGCGATGGCAATGTAGGTGTACTCTGCATTCCACAAAGCCCCAGCATTACTGGGCCTCACCCTCAGTTTGTTTAGTGTCATATCAGAACACTCATTGGAGAAGTCTTACGCCTTTGCAGAGATGCAGTCGGTGTATTCTACGGCCACCCTCAACCTACTTGACTGGATGCAGTTTGATATGTAGATGTTTTATTAACTGGATATCCATTGATAAATCTCCTTAGAATATTTTCCCGCCTTCTTGGCGAGATTCAGAATACGCTAACTTTATCCCCTGTGGAGGATTAAGATCCTCACCGCAAAAAAGGGGGTTTTCTGGGTTTGGCAATAAACTGCTTTTGATACTGAGGCTCTTGTTCTGGAGACATGTTTAGACTGGAGTAGCCATTCATTGACAGGTCCACTCGGATCCGGAGTGGTTTTAAGATGATATCCCATCTATGGGAGGAGTCTTCATCACATAGTGACTAGCATGGTGAACAAAGTATCGTAATAAGCAACCCTGGGGAAAAGTACGTGGATCATTAAATAAGTTTCCAGATTTTTTTTCCTATGAGCACTTTTATTGATAGTACACACATGAAACTCTAGTCCCCTTCCAAGTAATCTATTCCGGCTGCAATGCACTTGTACCATTCCAACAACTTCTGGAAGGCTCCATAGAAGTCCTCTTGTGTGAGTGTGTCAATGACCATCGTCACAGCTTCTTTCATCTCCTCAATTGTCTCATAACGATAGCCTCGGAGCTTAGGAATAACCAAAAGTCACTGGGAGCAAGGCCTGGACTAAAGGGACGGTGAGGAACTGACTTGATGCCCATCTTGGTCAAATAGTCTGTGACAAGGATGGAATTGTGGACTGCTGCATTGTCCACGTGGAAATGCCACTGACCCGATTTGAAGAGTGCTGGCCTCTTCCCTAAGAATCTCTTCTTGAACTCCCTTAAAACCTCAACATAGTAACCCTAAGCCTTTGGCCAATCAACTCTGGTGTATTGACTCCCTTACTCCTTCCACACCTCTCATCATCTCTCCCAGACTCCCTGCCTTCCTTGAGTCTCTTATGCCACTCCAAAACTGAGGCTCGTTTCATGCAAGATGCTCTAAAAGCAGCCTGAAGCATTCCATACGGTTCGGTGGCATTTTTTTCTAAGTTTAAACCAGAATTTATTGCATATCGTTCTTCTAAAGTGTCCTCACGTCCAGATTGCATTTTTGAAATTCACCAGCTGTAACAATCAGGTCTTAGTAGGGTGTATTCGAATTACTGCTGTAGCTGTTCATTTGAAACTGAAATCATAAAAAAATGATCAGTCGTTTCATAAGATGTATAGCAATAACATACTGAATTTTCAAGAGTCTACGACAACTTTAATTGCCTGTACAAAAAAGGCTGGAAACTTATTGAATGCACCGTAGTCGAAGACGACCCGATGGCTCCCTTTTCAATAACTACTACTTCGAGGTGTAGGAGTGGGTGCCACTCCTATCTCTTAATTGCTCCCCTTTACCCTTGATATTTACCTTATAATGCTGATAGTTAAGCAAAGCGACATCAAGTACCATTTTTTGAATCTTTGCTGCTCTGTAGATTGAACCCCGGTCTCCCGAACCATTAGCGAATACTCTACCTATAGGTCAAATACCCTTGGGAAAGGCATGATCTCTTTATTACCCCTGCAATGGATTAAGTAGTTCCACTAATGTTCTTCTACAAGGAAGGCTTTGGCATTAAATGACCCATGAATGTTGATATGCCACTAAACAAAGAAAACAAACCAAGTCAAACAAAACCTCCACTGTTCTTCGACCAGGATGGATTTAGCATTGAATAACCCACGATGGTTGATGTGCCATTGAAGAGAGAAACCAAACCAACCCATCCTTGTGTTAACGTAATCTGTTTAAAACAACCACAAAAATGTAAATTTAAGTATACAATGAAAGCACATTCCCAAACCTTTTGGCATAAAATAACCCAAGAATGGTTGACATGCCGTTAAAATTAATCAATCTGAAATATAAATCGAAGTCAGGAAATGGTCCATGTACATCTTCATCATCATCATCTCGAAAGTTTGCCGTCAGCATGGGCTCCTTTGACTTTCCCTCTCTCTGTCGTACAATCCCTCCCTATAGGGTATCGCACTTATTGAATCATCTACACGGTACCCAGTGTCCGCACAGAGCTGATGGATATAAGTTTCTGTTTGTCGTTCAACACTGGTGTGTCCATGTGTAGTAGACCATAGGAGAAAGTCGCTTATGAATTTTTCCTTATTTTCCTCGGCAGTGCCGGCAGGCCCTTTTCGTCTTACTGGGACAGTTTATGAGATGGGAGATAAGTGGCTGCATAACTGCTGTTTTGTTGGGTGAAACTAAAAGGATTTGTTGAAATTAGCATATCCTTGTATAGTTACAATCCAAACTTTTCCTCTGGCATTTTCTTAGTGTCTCAGTGGTGTAACCATACAGTAGCACCGACACGGTTAGAAGAGTCCTCGTTTTATTTTATCCAAGAAATCCGATTTCCAAATCGTTGTTAACCAGTCAATAGCAGTTCATCTGTTTCAGTAGATGAGATATTGCTACTGAGGTATGTGAACTGTTTTTTTCTAATTTTAGAGGCTTGGAATTTAATGAACATGTGAAAACCATTCTAAGCTTTAAATCCTATATTTCTTTCAAAATATCTCTCAACATCTTGATAATAAAAAACTGTATCATTAAGAATTTTTTCCTCCTTAGGACAGTTCTTTTCGCATAACATAGCCAACTTGATTATTAAAAAAAAAAAAAGGGGGGGGGAACTTAGTGGCGTAACGGTTAAAGCGCTAGGCTGCAGCCTTGAAGTACGTGAGTTCGAACTCCAGTCACGCTTGTACGTTCCGTTTCGGACTTCCATTCTTGGAAAATCTATCAACCCCCTTATCTCTCTAGCTATTGGTTAAATAGTATCACTGCTGTTTTTTTTTTAACAATATGACTTTGGCTTTAAATAACCCTGGAAGGTTGATATGTAATTAAACAAATGAAACTAAACCTAATAATCCATTGCAAAGAATCTTTTTGTAAATAATTCTAGGTTCGTAGTAATTTAGGCTTCCACATACATGCCTCTGGTCAAAGATTCTAATTGCACAGCTTCCAGGTCTTTTCTTTGCGTGGCCTTGACTGAGAGCGTATCATTCTGTCAAAGAATATCATTGGCTGATTTTCTTAAGAATTCGTTTCTATTATTCCTCCAGCATTTCAGATCTGTCAAACTTTAATCCACTGTACAGTGTCTTGATTATCACTGTTCGTGTGAGCACCCCCATCCAAACAGTGACACTGCTGGGATAGATAGGGTATGCGATGAGGAGGGGGTGTATGTGGGGGGGTGTTATGTTTATGGAAATGCCTTTATAGTCGATACTTTTGTCACTGGGGTCTTTTTTTTTGTCCGCGGGCCCTTTCAGATCCAAGCTGCTTTGTCACCATCGCTACCACCAGCAACGAAGTCCTCCCCCTAAGTGCCCCGAAACCTTTGACCCAGTGTCTGCACCCCCACCACTCTTTTGTGACAAACAATGTTTATTTGTTTCGCACTTTCACTTTTAGACGCCGTTCTACAACAAATGAGGTGGCGGTTTTCAGTTGGTTGGTTGAGGGTTTCCATCAGGAAGTGACAAGTTGCAAGAGAGCTGTGGCCCTCAGCACCTAAACACTCGCCAACTGGGCAGCTTCATTCAACATCATGCATATTTATTTACGCATCAGGGCCAAAATACGAAGACCACCCACTGGGATTGAGAATGAAAAATACATCCCGTTCTTTCTTTCTTTCTTTCTTTTAATTATTCTTTCATTGTTCATTTCATCCCAATTTTGGTTTTTATCCTTTTATATTTTTTCTTGTTTTCATGTTCTTTCTTTCTTTCTTTCTTTCTTTCTTTCTTTCTTTCTTTCACGTGAAGATTTCGTTGGTCATTTATCAAGGGTCGAACTGTTAGATAAATTTATACAATTTTTTTTATTGTAAAAAAAAAAATTCTGAGCTATTTTTATAATAATAATCATTTCCAGTGCATTTCTATAATAAAAATAGTTTCCAATGCATTTTCATAGTAAAATCTTTTCCAGTGTATTTTTATAGTTAAAATCATTTCCAATGCACTTTTATAATAAAAATCATTTCCAATGCATTTTTATAGTAAAAATCATTTCCAATGCATTTTTATAATGAAAATAATTTCCAAAACATTTTTCTAATAAAATTCATTTGTTCAAATCACTTTTTATAATAAAAGTCCATAACGAATGCATTTTTATCCTAAAATCAACAGCCGATGAATAATTATTGTATAAATCATAGATAATGTATTTTTCATTGGCTTATGCATTTTTGTCGTAAAAAGAATTTCGAATTCATTTTTATATGAAAAATCATTTATTGTTTGAGGCACTTTTTCTGTAAGAGCATCTCTTCCTCTGAAGAAACAGAAAAAACAAATACATCTCCCTGGGCTCAGCAAGCATGTGTGTGTGTGTGTGTGTGTGTGTGAAAGAGAGAGAGAGAGAGAGAGAGAGAGAGAGAGAGAGAGAGAGAGAGAGAGGGAGAGAGGGCTTTGTGTGCTTTGCTTCAGTTGGTTTGGGTTTTATGGCATCTCAACTATTGTAGGTTATTTAATGCTAAATCCTCTTTATACATATGTATCATATATATATGATTTGTAAACAAATTTTGTTGGTAATGTTTTAAAATAAGCCTGAGCTCTTTGTTCTTTTCTACACAGTTAAATGGTTTCAAGTATTTCTATCTAAAACGAATAATTCTATTTACTATCAATCCTTTGTGGGCACACTGTTAAATGGTTTCAATTATCGTAGTTTCTTCCAAGCAGCGATCGTGTCGATACTGCTATATGGATGCACTACATGGACGCTAACTAAACGGCTGGAGAAAAAGCTTGACGGCAACTACACAAGAATGCTGCGAGCAATATTGAACAGGTCCTGGAGGCAACACCCCACAAAGCAGCAGCTGTACGGCCACCTACCACCCATCACGAAAACTATCCAAGTTAGACGAACCAGACATGCAGGACACTGCTGGAGAAGTAGGGACGTGCTCATAAATGATGTACTCCTATGGACTCCTTCACATGGCCGAGCAAAAGCAAGGCGACCAGCTCGAACCTACATACAGCAGCTCTGTGAGGATACGAGGTGTAGCCCTGAGGACCTTCCGGAATCGATAAACGATAGGAAGAGGTGCCCGTAGTGTAATGGTTATCGTCGTAGGAAATGGACACGGCGAGACGTGTTCAAATCCTAGATGAGGCATTTCACATAGTACTAATACCCTTGGGAAAGGTATGAATCCAATTATTCTCCCCCCAGCTATGGGTAAATAGTAGGGAAGACTAGGTTCTTCAGCCTTGGTGAGGCAACTAGTCTAGGAGAAGGAAAACTCTGAATTCAAAGCTGTTAAACTCCGCTTAAAAATTGACCTTGTGTCATATCCTGCCCGATTGGAGGGGTTGGGCATATATGATAACTGAATTTATTCACGCAGCTAAAGAGTTTCAATAATGTGCCTGTGGTGTAATGGTTATCGTGACAGGATATGAACACGGCGATCCGAGTTCAAATCCTGGACGAGACTGATTGCATTTCACATAGCACTAATACCCTTGGGAAAGGTAAGAATCCAATTATTCTCCTTCTACCTATGGGTGAATAGTAGGGCAGACTAGGTTCTTCAGCCGTGGTGAGGCAACTATTCCAAGAATAGGAAAACTCTGAATTCAAACCTGTTAAACTCCGCTTAAAATTGACCTTGTGTCATATCCTGCTAGAGTGGAGGGGTTGGATATTTTCCAATAGTGTTTTTATTCAATGTTCTTCATTTATTTGCACACTGTTAAAGTACCGGCTCATCGGCCTTGTGGGTAGAATGTTCGCCAATGATCCGGGAGACCTAAGTTCAATCTCAGGTCGCGTCATACCAAAGACTTTAAAAATTGCACTTGATATCTTCTTGCTTAACACTCAGCAATAAAAGGTACGTATTAAGGGTAAAGTGGAGCTATCCAGGGAAAGGAGAAGCGCCCGGCCCTACACCTCGGTGTAGTAGCTATTGAAAAGGGAACCTTCTGGTCACCCTCGACTACAGTCGTCAACTAACTAAATTGTTCCAAGTATTGGTGTGTATCACTAACAATTCAAGGCAGTCATTTGTTTACATATAGTTAAATTGTCAAACAGTTCTGTTTCTAACTATTCAATTTGACACGAGTAATTTGTTTGCACTCAGTTTAAATGTCAAACAGTTCCATTTGCCCCATTGATAGGACCCTATCAGGTGTTACCACTCCAGACCAGAGTGGACCTGGGAGTGATGGCAATGAAGGCGTGCTCTGCATTTCCCAAAGATCCAGCATTACTGTAGCCTCACCATGAGATTTGAGTCATATCAGGACACTCGTTGCAGAGGGTGGGGTTGTAACTCCTCTGCAGAGATGCTGTCGGTGTATTCTCCAGCCGCAGCTGACTGCCTCTGTGTGTGTGTGTGTGTGTGTGTGAGAGAGAGAGAGAGAGAGAGAGAGAGAGAGAGAGAGAGAGAGAGAGAGATTAAATGCACAACTGCTGAAAAGGCAAATACGTCTCTCCGGATATATAGACATAGGTCATCGCTTGGAAAATCTCTTAACCTTTTCACCATTGGCCTGAAGCGTAAACTGACAAGTCTCAGGCGTCGTACTGACTCAAACAAGGATAAAATGATATCGCTATTGCTGTCGCCACCTTTAAGATGACAATCCGAGCATCGTGAAAGCGATGGCTGTACCCGGAAGTGATGAGATCTCCACAGGGAGAAACCGTGGAGACAATCGCTGTGTCAGCCAACAATCATTATCAACATGATTATTGTCGTAATAATTAATATCATCATCATCATCATTCGGCTACGAGCAACCTTTTTTATTTATTTATTTGTTTATCTATGCTTTTTAAAAGTTTATTTGAATATTATTTATTTTATCTCAATGTCTATGCTCAGTGAGAATCTCTGAGTCTGTCTATCTATCTATCTATCTATCTATCTATCTATCTATCTATCTATCTATCTATCTATCTCTTTTCCCCTCTTTCTCTATCTATTACTTTCTTTTCCTTATCTATCTATCTATCTATCTATCTATCTATCTATTTCCCCTCTCTTTTCCTCTCCTTCTCTCTCTATTACTGTCTTTTCCTTATGTATGTATGTATGTATGTATGTATCTATCTATCTATCTATCTATGTTTTCATATCTATCTATCTATCTATCTATCTATCTATCTATCTATCTATCTATGTTTTTATATCTATCTATCTATCTATCTTTTCCCCCTTCTCTATCTATTAGTGTCTTTTCCTTATCTATCTATCTATCTCTTTCTCTCTCTTTCCCCCCTCTTTATCTATCTATTACTATCTTTTCCTTGAAAGAATGTTTATGAAGAGTGATGTCCCTCTGTGAACAAGTGCGTAGATGTGAGTGTGTTGAGTTTCAGGTTAAGTGATTTAGGTTTAATTTCTTCTTTCCAAACTTTATCTAAAACAGGTGCCTTATTGCCGGCAGGATTTCGAATAGGAAAGAACGATGAGAAGTAATTGGTAGAGGAGTCAGGGAAATAAAAATTAAGCGGGCGGGGGAATTATATCAAGAAATGAGCCGAGGTGAAGAAAAGTAATCATCATAGAATGCATAACACACACACACACACACACACACACACACACACACACACTAATAATAATAATAATAATAATAATAATAAATCAAATCAAAGTGAAAATAGATAAGACGCAACAAAATAGCAAATACAGGTTATATGGTGATTGAAACGAAATCATCAATCACATGATAAGCGAATGCACGAAATTAGCACAGAAGGAGTATAAGACTAGACACGACTGGGTTGGCAAGGTGATCCACTGGGAGATGTGCAAGAAATTTAAATTTGACCATACGAACAAATAGTATATGCACGACCCAGTAGCTGTCCTGGAGAATAATACACATAAACTCCAATAGGACTTTGCCATACAAACGAATCACCTAATCTCGACCAAAAGACCAGGCCTTATAACAACAACAACAACAACAAAAGAGAGAACTTTCAAAATTGTGGACTTTGCCATGCCGGCTGACCACAGAATAAAACTGAAAGAATGTGAAAAGAAGTATAAGTACCTCGAACTTGCTAGGGATTTGAAAAAAAAAACGAACAAACTATGGAACACTAAAGTGACGATTATACCAATCGTGATTGGTGCATTCAGTACAGTAACTAAAGGACTATTAAAGGGATTGGAGGACTTGGAAGTTGGAGGACGAGTGGGGACCATCCAAACTACTTCATTATTGAGAACAACCAGAATACTGAGAAGATTCCTGGAGACTTGTGGGATTTGCTGTCACTCAAACTCCAGTGAAAAACCATCAGGTAACGCTTATGTGAAAAACTCTCAAATAGTAATAATGATAATAGTACTAATATTAATACTAACAAAAAAAAAGCGTAAAGGTAATTAAAAAAAAAAGAACTAGACATGACTGGGTGGGAAAGATGATCCACTGGGAACTGTGGAAGAAATTGAAATTTGACCATACAAACAAATGGTACTTGAACAGATCAGAATCTGTCCTTAAGAATGCGACACTCAAAATTCTTAGGAATTTTGAAAAACAAACGGATCATATAATCCCGGCCAGAAGACCAGACCTACTGAAAATTAACAAAAGAAAAAAAAAGTAACCTGTTGTCTCGGCTGAGCACGGAGTGAAAATCAAAGGAGGCGAAAAGAGAGTCGAGTACTTAGACCGTACAGGAGAACTGAGAAAGCTGCAGAACACTGAGGGTGACGGTGATACTAGATGTAGTCGGTGCACTTGGAACCGTCCTCAAAGAATTGGTAAAGAGGAGTGGAAGAGTTGGAAATCGGAGAACGAATGGAAAGCTTCCAGTCTACAGCATTCTCAAGATCTTCTTCTTCTTCTTTCAATCATTAGCATTTCTTCTTCTTCTTCTTCTTCTTCTTCTTCTTCTTCTTCTTCTTCTTCTTCTTCTTCTTCTTCTTCTTCTTCTTTCAATCATTAGCATCGCTTCTTCTTTTTCTTCTGGTTTAAGCATTTATTCTTCTTCTTCTTCTTCTTCTTAGTCGCTTATTTCTTCTTCTTCTTTCAATCATTAGCATCACTTCTTCTTCTTCTTCTTCTTCTTCTTCTTCTTCTTCTTCTTCTTCTTCTTCTTCTTCTTCTTCTCTTTGCTTGAGGTCACATCTGTGCCAAAAGAGCCAACCAAATTTCGAAGTGTCGAAGAGTCGGTGTCTAACACCATTTCACCTCCTCCTCCTCCTCCTCCTCCTCCTCAGGATCATCATCATCTTCTTTTTCTACCCCTGGCCCTCCGTAAACAACAATCATGTTTTAGTGCCCCCCCTGTCCCTTTCCAACCCAGTCTAAGACAAGTTCCAAAAATCCCAGGGCAAAGAAACAATGGATTTACCCATTCGAAGAAAAGAGAAAGGGTATTAACATTATTTTCTCGTGTTTCGAGTCAGTGATTTTGTCGTTGTTGTTGGTCCCTTTTTTTTTTGTTTTTGTTTTTTTTTACCCGACGTTTCTCTTCATTCTTCGCTGTGATTTTTTGCATCTGTGGAAAAGGGTTTAAAATTGAAGTCAGACACATAACGCAAAGAAAAAAAAGAAAGAGCAAAAGAAAGAAAAGGTGACACATGTTACCCCAGGAAAAAATAAAATTCACTCGGGAAAATTAGAAGATTAAAAGTGATATTAGCCTCGTGGGTTGAGTGTTCGCCACTGGTCCGAGAGGCAGAGGTTTATTCCCAGGTCGAGTTATGCTAAAAACATAAAAGTTGGTACTTGATAACGCCTTGTTTGACACTCAGTATTATAAGATACGGATCAAGGGTAAAGTGGAGCGATCCAGGGAAAGGAGTAGCACCCTCTCCTAAATCTCATTGTAGTACCTAATGAAAAAGGAGCCTTCGGGATCGTCCTCGACAACAGTCACCAACTTTACTTAATATATATAAGCATGTTCGGTAATAGACCGCGGATTATTCTTTTTCAAGATCTTCTAGTGAAGACGTTCAAAAAATCATATATAAAAATGACAACAAAACCTCCAAGCAATAACCATAAAAAATAAATAAAAACTACTATAAATAAAAAAGCATTCAACACAGGTATTACCCTATTAAATATATCGGATAACTAACCCTACCACCATTCCTAACAGAAAGAGCCAACGACATATCATAAAAAATACTCTAAATAAATTTATTAAAAAAAACCCGTCTTTCTCAATGAATTAAAAAAACCCTCTTTCTCAATGAATTAAAAAAAAACCCTCTTTCTCAATGAATTAAAAAAAAAACCCTCTTTCTCAATGAATTAAAAAAAAAACTGTCCAAATAAATATAAAAACTCTTAGCAATAAATAAGATAACACAACCCCTGAAGACATGCAGTGAAATGGTCGAAAACGCTTGGGCTAGAATGGGGCACGTTCTTTACTAGTTTGACCCTGACATCAGAAAAATGACAAGAAGACTTGAACGTCTTCACTTAAAAATTTTAAAAAGGAAACAATCCGTGGTCTTTAACCGACTTGCTGCTTAAATACACAATATATATATATATGTATATATATATATATATATATATATATATATATGTATTAGTTTTATTATATATTATTAGTCATCGAAAGAGACTCTGAAGTCTAAAACACGTGTTGTATATAAATATATGTAGAAAAAACGCAAGAAATACCAAATTCAAATTCATTTGCTAAGCTGTTCAATTTAAAATGGACGCAGACTTTAAAGCGATGAGACCTTTAAAATCACGTCAACTTCTCTAAAAATCATTATTTCCCTTTATTTACGCCCACAGATTGAGCGGGAACCTTCACGGAACTTCGAACTACGTCCTTTATTGAATCCACGGGGGTCGCCTGTTCTGATTCCGTTAGCCATAACCGGGTACAAGTGTTAAGTATTCCTGTATTGTTACTCGCTTGTAGTCAGGACTGAACCAGCAACCTCCAGATTGTCTCCTTAGAAGCTTAGGGGAAAAAATCTGAATAAAAAAGTAAAAAATCATACATAATAGTAGTAATTCTAGTCAAGTAAGAAGTTTATAAGTCCCAAAAATTCACTGTAAACTGTCCAGCAGGACACTTAGCGTAACGGTTATAGACATTGGTTTCGTAATTTTCTCAGGAGACAATCATCTGGAGGTTGCATGTTCAATCCTGACTGCAGGCAAGTAACAATACAGGAATACTTGTACCCGGTTATGGTAAACGTGGATTCAGTAAAGGACGTAGTTCGAATTTCCGTGAAGGTTCCCTACTTCGAAAAACACCCGAAGAAGGCCGGAGAGCATATCGGCCGAGACTTTGTGGAAATAACAATAAAGATGAAGACAATAGTCCGAAAACCCTTAATGAGAAAAATCATCAAGTTTCATCTCAGAAATTAAGACAATTCATCCAATTTGTCCCTCATTTCAATTGAACATGAAACTATGGAGTCTTCGTTAAGTTAAACATAACATTGCTTCTGCAAAAGTAGGAAATGGTAAAATATGATAATGTGTGTTTAGTTAATCATTGAATTCGTTGTTTTTCAAGTATTAATCAACGCCATTAAGGGTGTTTCATTTATATTTTTCCTCCATTGAATAAAGACCCCGGTTGGCACTTTGTCTCGGTACGCCCCAGCTATGAATACATCTTCATTACAATTGTTATATTATTACGCAAAGATTTTTTTTATTTTAATCATTTTTCATTAATTATATTTTATCATTCGGTTTGGTTGGGCTTTGAACTATCCGGCTCTTAGTTCAGGTGCACAGACATTGGGTACAGTTTTACGCTCATGCGCAAAGTATATGACAATCACAATGGCATAATAAACCCCAAATAGGAAACTGGGCTGGAGTATGAATGACGTCATATCCGGAAGCGATGGTCCTGAGAATTTGAAGATTTTGAAAAAAGTCTGTTGGTAGTTGACTGTGTACAATGTAGGCAGAGAGTTGGGTTGTCTGCCATTGAGGCAGACAGTTGAAGTTGAGTTCCGACCATGGTGGGGAGAAGTTGGGGTCCGACCATGATGTTGAGAAATTGGGGTCCGACCATGATGGTGATAAGTTGGGGTCCGACCAGGGTGTTGAGAAATTGAGATTGGACCACGTGATGTGCCGAATGTTGGGGGTGTTGTTAGCATAGTATGATACGAAAGACTTTTAAGAATTGTTTCTCTCCTCGTGTCGAAGAACCGAAGTCAGAAGTTAATAAATTGTTATAAAATAGCCGAGGGATATCGGTTCATGCCTTTGAGTTTATTTAGGCTGAGAACCTTTCGGCTCAGCACGTGGGTTGGTTGGGTGTAACATTGAAGCAGGTGTTAACGCAGGTGCGCGCGGGCGGATGGAGGTGTCACTCAGATGTCATAACAGTCCGAGACGAAACGGGGTGACAGGGTGCGGGTGACGTGTGTTAACGCAGGTACGCGCGGGCGAATGGAGGTGTCACTCAGATGTCATAACAGTCCGAGACGAAACGGGGTGACAGGGTGCGGGTGACGTCACGCACCTGAAGCGTGCATAGGTTTTTGTGTAAGAATTTGAAGAGAGAAAGAGTCGGGTACTAGACGCCAAACGAGAAGGATCGATTTTTGGAGCTCGCAGGCGCGAGGCGAACTTGCACCCTATGGGGGGGGCGCTCGAGTTGGGGGCCAAATGAATAAGACAGCATAGAAGATTATGTCTCTCCTCCTTGCGTCGAAACCTTTAACTCAAAGTTAATAAAAAGGTTTCGTACCTGAACAAGAAGTCGTTACGTGTTTTCGAATTCCGAGATTCCTATGTTCTTTATATCATATTTACCCAACCCCTCCGCTCGGGCAGGATATGACACAAGGTCAAATTTTTTAAGCGGAGTTTAACAGGTTTGAATTTAGAGTTTTCCTTCTCCTAGACTAGTTGCTTTCCCAAGGCTGAAGAACCTAGTCTGACCTACTATTTACCCATAACTGGAGGGAGAATAATTGGATTCATACCTTTCCCAAGGGTATTAGTGCTATGTGAAATGCAATCAGTCCAGGATTTGAACTCGTGTCGCCGTGTCCAATTCCTGCGACGATAACAATTACACCACGGGCACCTCCTATGTTCTTTATATATTCTATAGTAATGAACATTATATGTCCATTTCGCACATAGCGTTAATTGCGAATATGGTACAAAATGCGTTCGTACCTGAACAACGGAGTTGCTTGTGTATTTGTATTGTGTAGTTTACATATGTATATGTGAAGAGTAAATAAAGGATTGTAATCGGACAATATGTAGAAAAACTGATAACAACGATCCAAGTGGAAGGAATGATTTATTAACGGGTCAACACTATAGCGTTTCGGTTCTACTGAACCATCATCAGGACCATGAGGGGTGATATTAATAATTTTAAGTTAACGATGGATGATTAGAAATGTGAAATACAAAAACCTACGGGAAAATATGTACAGTAAGAAAAAGTTAGCCGTTTAACTGGCAAATCAGCGTTTGATGTTTAAATTAAGTCATTTGACTTATTAGGAATATTGTATAGAATTATGTACGTTGTTTAACGAGAAAGATTACGAGACAGAAGGAAGCAAAGAAAGAAAGAAAGAACAAAAGAAGAATAAAAAGCATGGAAATTATGAGATATACAGAAAATATTAACTAAGGATGGAATATATTGTAGCTGTATAAAATGTGTTTGCATAAAAGATCATAAAAGAGACATAAGAATTGGCAACTCAAACAACGCATTACTCCTACACACTTCTCAACATAATCATAACATTGACTTCAACTCTGCTAAGATGCTTACTTATATCCATAATAAAAATCTTAGACGAATTTTCGAAGCCGCAGCTATCTCATTCCTCAGTTCCCTAAATACTAGTCCTGGCTTTTATAATATTTCTCCTTACTTAAGCAAACACATTTTAAACAGCTACAATATATTCCATCCTTAGTTAGGATGTTGAAAATTGGACAAATAAAGATATCTAATATTGGTAATTTGACTCGCACGTGAAAGGTTGATAAGCACCTTTTGAAACGCATCTAGTCACATTTGATCCCCGCCATCTCAACGTAGCTGTTATAAGCATCATCTCGTCTGATGAGTGTGAAAATACGAAATTTAAAATCACGGAAATTTAAAGTCTACAGGGTGCGGGAGCAAAATGTGGAATAATTTTTAGACGTTTTTTTTTAAAATCTGAATCGTCCAATTTTTGAAAAAAAAAAGAAGAAAAAAAAAAAAAAACCTTAAAAAAAGAGTTAAATCAAAAATTTTCATGATCAGCGCTATGATTCAATAACTTTTTCATTAAAATCCAACCCAGTATTAGTGAACAAGAAAAGAAACGACAAAGAATCTATAATTTGCTTGACAGTGAAACCAAGCCTAAAGAAAAAAAGGTTTTGGAAATAATTGGAATCTCTTTATGGCCTCCATCAATCTCAAACCTTAAACCCCTTTACGCTATATGGGGCGTTTTAGAAAATAAAACAAATCCAACTTCCCATCCAAATATTGGTTCGTTTAAGACTGCTTTTAAGATGGTATGGAATAAAATGTATGAAGCATTTATTTTCAAGGCATGACAATTGTTTAAAAAGGCGTGTAGATACAATAATTAAAAAAAATGGTGTCCATATTGAGTAAATTTATTGTTTTGTTTCTATCTTCTTATTTTGTTGTTTATTTCTTGAAATTAAAATTAATCTTGTTTTATGATAGAGTCATTTATTATTCATTATACTAGAATATTCTATGTATACTTCACCCAGAGTATATCTTCATTTGAAAAAAAAAAACCTTTCACTCTATGATTAAGGGGGTCTGGCGTGTTTATAATTATTTTCATATTATAATATAGTTCCCACAATTTGTAGTTAAGCAGTTTATGAAGAATTATTGTGAAAACGTTATTCCTCTTAAGTCATTGTTAGGAAACCAGCTTGTTTACACACACACACACACACACACACACACACACACACACACACACATACATATATATATATATATGTATATTTTGGCAGCATTTCTTCCTTAATACAAATTTCGTTGAATATAATAGACATTTTCTTTCTACATATTTTCTTGTTGATCCTTTCATATTGCCGTATTGATTTTATAGTATTCGGCGGGAAATGATTGATATATTTTTCATAATTGTTTATTTCCCAAGTACTTTCTGCCCGACTTTGAGCCATCATCAGGGGAGGATGTGTTATAAAAGTGATGTAACTTTTGTACGTACATTACTACTTTGTAAGAAGAAGAGCAATCGGTACCGTTGAAGTGTGTAGCGTTTACTTTTAAAATTGTTCTATAAATAGTGTCAAACCAGTGATCTTTTACTTTTAAAATTGTTCTATAAATAGTGTCAAACCAGTGCTAATATACTTAAGTGTTTTTAGCGACTTACACTACTAGAAGGCTCCCTTTTCAATAGCTACTACACCGAAGTGTAGGGGAGGGTGCCACTCCTTTCCCTGGATTGCTCCACTTTACCCTTGATACGTACCTTATATTGCTGAGTGTTAAGCAAGAAGGTATCAAGTACCATTTTTAAAGTCTTTGGCATGACGTGACCTGGGATTGAACCCTGGCCTCCCAGAGCAGTGGCGAACACTCTACCACTTGGCCAATCCCCCCAAAACTGTAAAACTCCGCTCAAAATTGACCTTGTGTCGCATCCTGCTCGTGCAGAGGGGTTAGGTAAATTTAAATGTGCAAAGATTTTTGTGCAGAATTTAACCTGGTGTTAGGCGCGTATAGAGGGTGTAATATTTTCTCTATCAAAAGGTATGTATGTATGTATGTATGTATGTAGGAATCATGTAACAGTGTGATATGTAAAAAGTCAAAATGTGTTTCCAGATCTGTTTACGAAAATTTCAATGCGTAAATCGCTTGACGAGTGAATTATGTCGAAAGGGACATAAAGCTATTTCAATTCCTAGCATCGTTAATTCGCTTAATCCGCGAAACAAAGTACCCCCCTCCTTTAGTACACAGATGTCTTCAATTAAAGGATTAGAAAACAATGCACAATCTCTCTTTCTGTTTGTCTCAGTTTGTTAATATCTATCTATCTATCTATCTATCTATCTATCTATCTATCTATCTATCTATCTATTTCCTTCTTTCTCGTTCTCTCTTTCCCCTCTTTCTCTATCTGTTACTGTCTTTTACCTATCTATCTATCTATCTATCTAATCATTTAATTTGTTGTGGTTTGTTGGTTTGTTTATTTCTTTTTTCTGTCAGTCAGTCATTAACACACTCTTTCTTTCTTTCTTTCTTTCTTTCTTTTTTTCTTTAACAGTCACACTTTCTTTCTTTCTTTCTTTCTTTCGTTCTTTCTTTCTTTCTTTCTTTCTTTCTTTTACAGTCGCACTTTCTTTCTTTCTTTCTTTCTTTCTTTTTTCTTTCTTTCTTTCTTTCTTTCTTTCTTTCACTAACGTCACACTTTCGTTCTTTATTTCTTTCTTTATTTCTTTCGCTAACAGTCATACTTCCTTCCTCCCTTCCTCACTTCCTTCCTTCCTTTCTTTCACTAACAGTCACACTTTCTTTCTTTCTTTCTTTCTTTCTTTCAGTCACTAAAACACACTTTTTTCTTTCTGTCTTTCTGTCTTTCTTTCAATAAATAACGCATTTTTTCTTTTACAACTCAAATTTCAAGTGGGCAGCTTTTCTGCAGCTCAGTTTTAGCCTATTCTTCATTGCTATCCACCTTTTATTTCTTGGCTTCTTCCCATTGACTAATCTATTGTAACTTTTCGGTTGTGACATAAATCTGGTTGGACAGACAACACGCAACCGTATCCAAGATTTATATCATGTATCTAAGTTTTACGATACGGCAACAAGCATGGTGTACCCAATGAGGATTGAACTCACTGTTCCTCAGAATGATGATCTACGAGAGTAGCTCATATGTATTTACTTTTTAGTTATAGAGAGGGAATAATGGGTTCGTAGAATTGTTCTTTCTGGTCTATGAGCGGGTATGTTGGATTCTTCATATATTGATCATATAGGTCATGTATGAAATAAAGGATTTGTTGGAATATCATTTCTGACCCATGGGTGGGAATATTGTCGTCGTTGAATTTTTGCTTGTAGTGTGTAAGTGGATTCACAGACTGGAATTCTTCCAGTTTTAATATTACCAATTCCATTAAAATATTTTTTAGATCTCCAAATGCGTATCTCTTACGACGGGTCTTCAAAATGTTGGACCACCCTTCTGTAGAATCCTTTTAAATGGTACCAGACCCCTGCCTTTTATGAAGAAGAAGAAGAAGAAGAAGAGAGGGAGGGAGGGAGGGAGAAATAGTGTTTTAGGTGATCTTTTACTCGTAATCCTCGTCACTAACAATAAAGCGTTCGGTAAAAAAAAAAAGAAAGACAATTGAAGGGGGAGAGACATATTTGTCTTTTAGAGCCTCATGAAAAACTGAAATACTCCCGGGACTCAAATTCTCCCCGCACCCAAGCTCCACGCAATTGAAATGAACTGAAGACAAGTAGAGCGTTCCTTCAAATGGGATTATTGTCTCTTTAAATACCTCACGTCGGCTTTAATTTTCATTCTTTTAAAACTTTTCTACCCTCTCTCTCTCTCTCTCTCCCGCTCTCTCTCTCTCTCTCTCTCTTTCTCTTTCTCTCAAAAAACAAAAAAAGAAAAAAAAAAAAAAAGAAAGAGTTCCTTCCTCCTCATTATAAGTTCTGGTCGTTTTTGTGTGCAAAGTATTGAATCATGTCCTACGTTTATGTAGGAATATAGTTGGAAGTTGTCGAAAACTAATCTTAGAGTCAACTAATTCTCAGTGTCAAAATATTTTATTTCTCTCGATTCATTTATTTATTTTATTTATTTATTTATTCTTTTTTTTTTCACACTGGCTTGAGAATTAAAAAAGCAGCTATACCGTTTGAAATTTGAAGATTAACTAAGGCGAATTACAGTCAAACTGTGCTGAAGGCACAAGTTACCGTCAGAGCATCAAAGTTAAGCTACAATCAGCCTCTACAGTTCTGAATTGGGTCACCATTTAGGAAAAGCTTGAATTGTAAGTAATCTCTGCCCTGTTTGCCAGACTGAACAAAGCTGAGGAAATAACAAGTTAAGCAGCAATCACCCGGGTCAGTAATTAGATGAGTGACCACTTAGTAACTGCTCATAGTGTAAGCAACATGGGCTCACTAAATAAAACTACCATTTGAGGCTTACACTTTAAAAAAACTTCACACACTATATATACATAGGGGGAGTGTCCTCGTGGTGTAAAGGTACTATTTACCAACCCCTCCGCTCGGGCAGGATATGACACAAGGTCAGTTTTTAAGCGGAGTTTAACAGGTTTGAATTCAGAGTTTTCCTTCTCCTAGACTAGTTGCCTCACCAAGGCTGAAGAACCTAGTCCGTCCTACTATTTACCCATAGCTGGAGGGAGAATAAGGGGGTTCATACCTTTCCCAAGAAGAGCAGTAGTAGTGGTACTATTTAACCCATAGCTGGGAGGATAAGGGGGTTCATACCTTTCTCAAGGGTATTTGCTGCCCGAAAGTGAACGTAATAGCGCGACTGGAGTACGAACTCGCGTACTACGATTCCGCAGTTCATCGCTTTAACCATTACACCACGAGGACACCCCCTCGTGGTGTAAAGGTTAAAGCGATGGACTGTGGAATCGTAGTACGCGAGTTCGTACGCCAGACGCGCTATTACGTTCACTTTCGGGTAAATACCCTGCGGAAAGGTATGAACCCCCTTATCCTCCCAGCTATGGGTTCCACTACTGTTCTTCTAGGAGAACAGCTTTGGCATTAAATAACCTAAATAGAGTTGATATGTCATTAAACAAAGAAACCTAACCTAACTATATATATATATATATAGTTTTGCTTAATTTGTCCTCTCCCCTTCTCTCTCTGTCTCCCCGCCTTTCTTCAATCCTCTTATTTCTTATTTCTTCCGTTTTCATCTTCTTTTTCCTTTCTTTCCTTTCTTTTTTCTCTTTCTTTTTCTTTTCTTTCCTCCTTTTTATTCGAAATCTTTCTCGTAGAACAAATGGAACATATAAATCCTATACAATATCCTCCATAAGTCACGTGAGATAAATTAAAAACAAACGCTGATTTACTGATTAAACAGCCAACTCTTTCCCGATATATAGATTTTCCCTAGTCTTTTGCATTTATAAACATCCTGCGTTGATTGAACATCACTAATATCGCCCCCTCCCAGTCCTGATGATGGTTCATTAGAATTGAGACGCTATAGTGTCGATTTAGTTTCTCAATGTATCTCTCCTGCTTGGATTAACTTGTTATTAAATTTTTTCTTTGTATTGTCGGATTTGACTTCATTATTTACTTATATATATATATATATATATATATATATATATATATATATATATATATATATATATAATCAATTTTACTTACATAATAATAGACCGTTGAGTTTTCTTTTTATGAGAGATATATTTACTTTGGATGAGGTTTTATATATATATATATATATATATATATATAGTTATGCATCGAGCACTCCTGGAGAGTTATGTGAAACTTCTCACATATTTTCAATCTAAATAATTCTAAACTAATTGTCTCGAGACATTTATTTTTTAACATATATATATATATATATATATATATATATATATATACGAGATGCATACGATAAGTTTCCAGACTTTTTTCGTATGGGCACTTTTATTGATAGTACACACATGAAACCCTTGTCTCCTTCAAAGTAATATCCTCCGGCTGCAATGCAATTGTTGTACTGTTTCAACAACTTCTGGAAGGCCCCATGGAAGTCCTCTTGTGTGAGCGTGTCAATGACCTTTGTCACAGCCTCTTTCATCTCCTTAATTGTCTCATAACGACAATCTTTGAGATTTGGGAATAATCAAAATTCACACGGAGCAAAGTTTGGGTTGTAGGGAGGCCGAGGAACTGTCTTGATGCCCATCTTGCTCAAATAGTCTGTGACAAGGATGGAGTTGTGGACTGTTGTATTGTCCTAGTGGAAATGCCACTGACCCGATTTGATGAGTGCTGGCCTCTTCCGACGGAATCTCTTCCTGAACTCCCTTAAAACCTCAACATAGTAACCCTAACCCTAACCCTTTGTCCAATTAACTCTGGTCTATTGACTTCCTTACTTCTCTCTCACCTCTCATCATCCCTCACAGACTCCCCTCCTTCCTTGAATCTCTTATGCCACTTAAAAACTGATGCTCAATTCATGCAAGATGGTCGAAAAGTAGTCTGAAACATTCCATACGTTTCTGTGGCATTTTTTCCAAGTTTAAAACAGAATTTTATTGCATATGGTTTTTCTGAAGTATACTGACGTCTAGATTGCATATTTGAATTTAACCAGCTGTGAGAATCAGGCTTTAGTAGGGTGTATTCCAATTGCTGCTGTAGTTGTTGATTTGGAGCTGAAATCATAAAAATTGGTCAGTCATCTCATAAGATGTATAGCAATAACACACTGAATTTTCAAGAGTCTTCGACAATTTTAAATGCCTGAACAAAAAAAGTCTGGAAACTTGTTTAAGGCACTACGTATATATATATATATATATATATATATATATATATATATATATATTTAGATAGATAGATAGATAGATAGATAGATAGCGGAGTATGTTTATTGTTGCCCATGACATTACATTTATATAATTATCAACTAAAAGAGAGGCCCACTCGGCTGGGGGGGGGTAGAATATACCGACAGCATCTCTGCAGAGAGGTAAGACTTCCCCTCCATGAGTGTCCTGTATATGACACTTAATAATCTGATGGTGATATTCCAGTAATACTGGAGCTTTGGGGAATGCGGAGTAATCCTTTTATTCCAATGGCTTACAGGTCTACTAACTGAAAAAGAAAGAGTTGTTGCACCTGATAGAGTACTATCTACGTGTCAAATAGAACTAAACTGTGTACTCATGCTAAACTGAACCATTTGTAATTGAACTGATTTTATGTATAAAATAGATTCGGCATTAAATAACCGACAATGGTTGGTATGCCATATAACCCTACGAAACCATATCATACGTATTTAATATGTATGTATAAAGAGGATTTGGCATTAAATCACCTACAATGGTTGATATGCCATAAAACCCAACCAAACCAAATCATATATATTTAATATATATGTATAAAGAGGATTTGGCATTAAATCACCTACAATGGTTGATATGCCATAAAACCAAACCAAACCAAATCATATATATCTAATATAGATGTATAAAGAGGATTTGGCATTAAATAACCAACAATGGTTGATATGCCACACAACCCAACCAAACCAGACAAAAAAAAAAAAAAAAATGGGGAGATATATTAGTTAGATTCTGAACTTTCCGGTCGGTACTCGCATCTTTTACATAAAGAAACATACAGTACTCTCAAATGACGAAATAATATTGAATTACAAGGTAAACAAGAATCTCGGTCGCGCATGTGTGATTTTACACACTCTTAAACTAGCGACATCCGCCGTCGCCATTTTTTTTTTTTCTGTGACGCCATTCTATTCATTTCCGGTGGCGACATTTCCGGAGATAGCTTTTGAGGTTTTTTTTGTTTTACGTGTTAGACTAAGACGCTTTCTTTGCATTGTTTCTTTTTTCTTTTTGCTTTGTTTAATTTTTAATTTAATTTAAAAAATATACTCCCTTTTTTATTTCTTTCAAAAGAGTCCTTTTTCCTTTTGCTGCCTTTCTCTTATTTC
>OY757942.1:44859252-44894252 GCA_963585895.1 Sepioteuthis lessoniana | reverse complement strand
TGAAGAGGGTAAACAAAGTAAGATCAGTCCGAATATTAACCAGCTTATTAAATCAACGGTATTTATTTCACGCCCCACCAAACGGGTCTGTATGGCACAAGGACGTTTTTTTAAAGTGGGTCCGGGTGCAGAACCATAGCCCAAATACGCCTGGAATTTCCAAAAATGCCTCGAGCCTCGTCAGCATTCCCCAAAAATTCGCTACCTCAGGAACCAAGCGATAAGCCTTGCACCTCCAAGGAGGATTAGAGCCTGTCGGGTTGGCCACCTGAGGCTCATGGAATGTCAATCTTGGCCGTGTAATGTGAATGTTAGGCCTCTCCGGTAACGCGCACCAGGTAGCCTCTGCTGACTACCATATCCAGAGACGTGACACACCCGACCAGATCTCTGCTGCTGATAACACGGCCAGCCGAAGTGTGCCCCATCTACTGTATCCAGCTTATTAAATCAACGGTATTTGTCGCAGGTCCCACCAAACGGACAAGTGTGACACAAAGCCTTTTAAGGTGGGTCCGGGCGTAGGGCCGTAGCCCAGACACGACCAGCATTCTCAAAAATGCCTCGGGTCCGGTCGGCATTTCTCTAAAAAGAGGCGCCTCAGGCGCCAAGGTATAAACCTAGCCCCTCCGAGTAATGTTAGAGCCTGGGGGAACGGCTTCCCTGAGGATCGAGATATGTCAGTCCAGAGACGTGACACACCCGACTAGATCTGTGCCGCTGATATTACGACCGGCCGAAGTGTGTCCCATCAACTGGATCCAGTTGATTAAATCAACCCTCAATGTCTTTAATTATACGCTATTTCAGGCAGTGAGCCAGTCCATCTAGTAGAGTGCTGAAGCGGGGTTTAGCCACTCTACAACATTATGTTAACCCCCAAAAAAAGAACAACAAAGAATAATTAATCAGCTTCAATACTTTTTAATCACAAATGACCGTGTAATATATATATATCATCATCATCATGTCGCGCCGCCAGCACGGACATCCCTGACCCTCTCTCGCCACTTCTCCCTATCATTCATCGCCACCGGCAGGTCTTCAGGGTTACATCCTGTGTCCTCACACAGTTGCTGTATGTAGGTTCGTGCTGGTCGTCCTGCTTTTGCACATCCATTAGTGGTTGTCCACAGGAGTACATCGCTTATGAGCTCGTCCCTGCTTCTCCAGCAGTGTCCCGCGTGTCTGGTTCGTCTAACTTGTATAGTTTTCGTGATAGGAGGCAAGTGTCCGTATAGTTGGTGTCTCGTGGGGTGTTGTCGCCAGGACTTATTCAATACTGCTCTGAACATTCTTGTGTAATTTTCGTCTAGTTTCCTCTCCAGCCGCTTAGTTAGCGTCCATGTGGTGCATCCATATAGCAGTATCGACACAACCGCTGCCTGGAAGAAACTGCGTTTCATTTTATCAGTTAGGTCCGACTTCCATATGATCGAGAGCCTATCGATAGCTGTCCATGCCTTCGTCAGTCGTGTGTCGATGTCTTTTTCGGTTGATGAGACTCTACTACCTAGGTAGTATATATATATATATATATATAAAAGAAAGTATGTTGGTAAACCGTGGTCGAGGGCGACGAAGTGTCTGGGACGACGCTACTCCTTTCCTTGGACGCTCTACTTACCCTTGATCCGTACCTTATAATGCCGAATGTTAAGCAAGAAGCCATCGTCCAACTTTTTGAGACTTTGGTATGCTTTGACCGTAATTGTTTGTGCGGGGTACCTTCTGCTTCTTTCCTTTGTCAGCTTGAAGCCGTTGTCTTTTATTTTATCAATAGACGTTCTAAGCACGTAGTTTAGACAGATGATAAAGAGGTGTGGGGCTAAATAATAATAATAATAATAATAATAATAATAATAAATTGAAAGAAAGCGAAAAGAAGGAAAAGTACCTGTACCTTGGTACAGAATTGAAAAAAAAACAAAAACTGTGGAACATGAAAGTGACTGTGATACCAGTTTTAATTAATGCTCTTATTACAGTCACCAAAGGATTGGTAAAGGGACTGGAGGACTAGGAAATAAGAGGACGAGTGGTGATCACCCCAACTACATCATTATTAAGATCGGCTAGAATACTGAGAAGAGTCCTGGAGACTTGAGAAGATTTGCTGTTACTCAAACTTCAGTGAAAGACCATCGGCTGATGCTGGTGTGAAAAACTCTCAAAAGAGTAAAGTAATAATAATAATAATAATAATGAGGAGGAGGAGGAGGAGGAGAAATAAAAAAGCTATGAAATATAAAGTTGACCATGATACCAATTGAAATTGGTGAGCTTCGAACGATCTCAAAGGCTTGTTAAGGGACTGAAAAAATTGCAAATTCGAGGACGAACCGATACTATCGAAACTACAACATCGTTAAGATCGGTCAGAATACTGAGAAGAGTCCTGGAGACTTAAGGAGACTAGCTGTCACTCAGATTCCATTGAAAGTCCATGAGCTAACACTGATGTGAAAAACTCCCAAGAAGCAATGTAATAATAATAATAATAATAAATACCTCGACCTTGCTAGAGAATTGAAAAAACTATGAAACATGAATGTGACAATTATACCAATTGTGATTGGTGCTTTTGACACGGTAACTAAAGGATTATTAAAGGGCCAGAAGGATTTGGAAGTTGGCGGCCGAGTGGAGACCATCCAAACAACAGCATTATTGAAAACGGCCAGAATATTGAAAAAAGTCTTGGAGACTTGAGGAGACTTGCTGTCACTCAATGTCCAGTGAAAGACTATCAGCTTACGCTGATGTGAAAAACTCTAATGAGTATTAACAATAATAATAATAATTCCGGCTGACCAAAAGGTAAAACGGAAGGAAAACGAAAAGGGAGATAAATACCAAGACCTTGCAAGAGAAATTTAAAAACTATGGAACCTGAAAGTGACGATGATACGAATTGTAATTGGTGCGCACAGTACAGTCACCAAATGGCTAGTAAAGGGACTGGAGGACTTGGAAATAAGAGGAGAAGTTGAGACCATCCAAAACACAGTTTTGTTGAGATCGGCCAGAATACTGAGAAGAGTCCTGGAGACTTGAGGAGACTTGCTGTCACACAGACTCCAGTGGAAAACCATCAGTTAACGCCGGTGTAAAAATACTTAAAAGAGTAAAATAATTCTAGATAAATTATATTGATTTCTTTTCTTGTTATTTACTGTTTGGTTTAATTTGCCATAAAGGACTAAGGGTATTTTTCTTCTCCCTAATTTTATCTTACTTTTATTTTTCAGGTGAGTGACTTTCATTCCTATTTTCTGTGTGTCAGATTCTCTTAAGGCCACTTTGGATTTTGCTAATATAAATGGACTGAGTACACGGGAGAAGGTAAATATATGATTTAATTTTCTACTGTAACTGCATCTGCTCCAGTTGTTTTATAATTCCCTTGCCAAACGTGGTACGTTTGTTGGCCGAGCGGTCTGATACTAAGTCTAACGTAAAGTTGGGCGGGTTTCGATCCCAGTTTCAAGCGTCCAACGTGTCTAGCCACACTGAAGAGTTGTGATACAAATATATATATGTATATATATAGTTCATACAATGACTAAAGTTTGTACAGCAGCATTGCTTCCAACAAAGTCTTCATCAGATGATGATTCTGGGTGCAGGCATGGTTTCGGCGCCGAAGTATCATTACCACTAGCCCAGTGTATCCCAGCAGTATCTCAATATAATACAAGACTTTGTTGGACTCTCGTCCCTTTGTGGAATTGCTATATCCACAATGATGCAGTTTGAGCCTTATCTTGGATCGTTTTTTATGTATTTTCTCTTGTCTAATGGAGAAAGTCCAAAATTAGTCAAGAATACGGAGGTTGAGTAGGTAATGAAACCTTGGCATCCGACCTCTATACGAAATACAATTGTTATTCAGCCATTGTTAGTTATTACATTTGGAAATCCGAGATTGTGTTCACTGCAGTTGGCGCATTCTCGGCCTCGTCGAAAAAATCGAGCAGTTCATTGGATAGTTGGTTGGTTGGTTGGTTGGTTGGAATTTATGGCATATCAACCTTTGTAGGATATTTAATGCCAAATCCATTTTTATAAAAATAATCAGTTCTATACAAACAATGCAGTTTAGCATTATCACACAGTTTGATTGTCAAAAACATTTCTATTTCAAGCTATTCAACTTAGTCAAAGTAAGTAACGTTGTCAACCTTAGTCGAGGGCGACCAGAAGGCTCCCTTTTCAATAGCTACTACACCGAGGTGTAGAGGAGGGTGCTACTCCTTTAACTGGATATCTCCACTTACCCTTGATACGTACCTTATATTGCTGAGTGTTAAGCAAGGAGGTATCAAGTACCATTTTAAAAATCTTTGGTAAGACGCGACCTGGGACTGAACCCAGATCTCCCTGACCATTGGCGAACACTCTACCCACTAGAACAGTGAGCAAGTTATTCAGCTAAGTCAAACAGTTTTAATTCAAACAATTCAGTTTAGCATCAGGTGCTACCACTCCGGGCCAGAGTGGAGCTGAGACTGATGGCAATTTAGGGGTGCTCCGCATTCCCCAAAGCTCCAGCATTACTAGAACCTTACTATGAGATTGCTTAGTGTTATATACAGGAAACTTGTTCGGTGGGGGATTTTACCCCTCTGCAGAGGTACAGTAGGTGTATTCTACAGCCTCAGCCGACTGGGCAATACAGAGTTAAAATATTAAAACAGTTTTATATCAGATAATTCAATTTAGCATAAATACATAGTTTAAATGCAAAAATCAGTAAACTCAAGAAACTATGGTTTAGTTCTATTTGACACATAGGTTCTACCACTCCGGGCCAGAGTGGAGCTGGGAGCAATGGCAATGAAGGGGTGCCCCGCATTTCCCAAAGCTCCAGCATTACTGGAACCTCACCATGAGATTTTTTAGCGTTTAGCGTATGGGTACTTTTATTGATAGTACACAAATGAAACTCTTGTCCCCTTCGAAGTATTATCCTCCGGCTGCAATGCACTTGTTGTACTGTTCCAAAAACTTCTGGAAGGCCCCATGAAAGTCCTCTTGTGTGAGCGTGTCAATGACCTTCGTCACAGCCTCTTTCATCTCCTCAATTGTCTCATAACAACAGCCTCTGAGCTTAGGGAATAAGCAAAAGCCACCGGGAGCAAGGTCTGGACTATAGGGAGGCTAAAGAACTGTCTTGATGCCCATCTTGATCAAATAGTCTGTGACAAGGATGGAGTTGTGGACTGGTGCATTGTCCTGATGGAAATGCCGCTGACCTGACTTGAAGAGTGCTGGCCTTTTCCGACGGAATCTCTTCCTGAACTCCCTTAAAACCTCAAAATAGTATTCCTTGTTGATTGTCTTTCCAGTGGGAACCCAGTGCATGTAGATCATGCCAGTGCTGTAAAAAAAAAAAGGGATCATTAAAAGTTTGTTGGTGGATCGAACTTCAGTACTTTCTCAACGTATCTCATTTTGATGAGAATAAACGTTTCATTCATTGGTTAATTTCTGTCTTGGTAAATACAACCTCAAGTCTCGATACGTTTTCAATACACATCATAAATTATTTTTGTAGCAAAATCCAGTGTTCAAATTTAAAAGAATCTATGAATAAATCTTTTTTTTACCATGTTCGCCAATGGTCTGGGAGACCAGGGTTCAATCCCAGGTCGAGTCATACTAAAGACTTTAAAAATGGTACTTGAAGCCGCCTTGCTTAGCACTCAGCACTAAAAGGTAATGATCAAGGGTAAAATGGAACAATCCAGGGAGTGGAGTAGCGCCTTCCTTTATACCTCGGTGTTGTAACTATTGAAAAGGAAGCCTTCGGGTCACCCACGACTAAGATCGTCAACTTTTACTTACTTGCTGGAATCCTCTTCCCATCCGAATGATGCTTCTAAAGATGGCCGTAGAATGGAACGACCGTAACGTTTTATCGTAGACCAAAAGAAAAACCCATTTTTCTAAAAGAGGAACGTTTTGAATGTCAGTGACTCTTCTTAAAGTTATAAACAATATCAAAGGCAGGGTTAAGTGAATAAAATAAAGCAAAGAAAAGAAACACTTGTCGGTTCAGGGTATGCGCAAAAGGGGTTGGTGGGTTTTTATAGCGCCGCTGGCACAAGGTTGGGAAGACCTGCTCTAAACACTTGATGAGTGACATGATGACTCCGACATGATCGTAAAGTATTAAAGAATCAGCTGTTAATTGTTCTGTAGACAAGTTGTTGACGGTCGTCGTCTCGTCTGTTGAAACGAGCCTGGCAGAAGCTGCTGACGATGCAGGGCGAATTTCTGCTGAATATTTTGATGAGTCAGCAAAAATTTATTTTCCGCATTCTGATTCCACAACATCTCAATTCTCTTGTATTGAACGTAGCCTTACCGACCCTACACTCCGAAAAAAAAGTTACAAAAAAAAAAAGAAAAGAAAAGAAAACTACCCCCTACCCATTTCTTTATGTTGAGTTTTTTTAAATTTCATTTTGGTTTTTATTTTTTGTCTGTTAACGATTTTTCTTGACGGTAGTGTGAATGAAAGGGGTAGGACTCCATTTTATTCTATTTTTTTTTCTAGAAATATTGGCTTGTTTTTAATTGTTTTAATTATTCGTTTGGATTTGAGGGGAGGGTGTTATTAATATATTAACTTTTCTTTGGTTTTTTGTTTTGATATGTTAACTTGAAGGAAGAAGAATTGAATTGGGAGTAGAGAAGGGTGTTGGCAACGTAACCCGTAACTAAAAAAAGAAAAGAAAGAAAGAAAGAAAGAGAGAGAGAGAGAGAGAGAGAGAGAGAGAGAGAGAGAGATTATGTGAAAGATGAGTATGGTGTTGAAAAAGATTTTTTTTAAAAAGAGAAGAATATATGGTAACTGTGAAGAAGAAGAAGAAGAAGAAGAAGAAGAAGAAGAAGAAGAAGAAGAAGAAGAAGAAGAAGAAGAAATGCTAAGGATTGAAAGAAGAAGAAGAAGAATAATAAGAAGAAGAAGAAGAATGCTTAGGAATGAAAGAAGAAGAAGAAGAAGAAGAAGAAGAAGAAGAAGAAGAAGGAATGATACGGAATGAAAGAAGAAGAAGAAGAAGAATTGCTACGGAATGAAAGAAGAAGAACAAGAAGAAGAAGAAGAAATGCTAAGGATTGAAAAAAAGAGGAGTGGGAGGGGGAGGGGGGAGATTCGAAGAAGAAGAAGAAGAAGAAGAAGAAGAAGAAGAAGAAGAAGAAGAAGAAGAAGAAGAAGAAGAAGAAGAAAGAGAATGAAAAAAAAGTTAGTGGGCCGCAAATAAAGAAATATTTGAATAAAAACTTTGAAAAAAAAAAAAAAAGAAAAAAATGAAAAAGAAAATGTGGTTGAGATGGAAAAGATGTTGGTTTGAATTGATTTTTAGAAAGGAAAAAAAAAAGAAAAGAAAAAAAAGGAATACAATGCTATCAGAAACAACAACAACAACAACAACAACAACAAAATCAGATTTAAAAGGATCCCCCAAAGCAGTTTAAAAAATTGACGTCTCAGAAAACATTCATGCGTCACGTGACTTCCGGCAAAAGATAGACGCACAGGAAGTTCCCACTCTGCATTCAACCCCTTCCCCTCCCCTGCCAGTAATGACGAAGAGAATATACAATTGGGAAAAAAAGAGACACGTTCGTAGGTTTGAAAATATTATAGACAAAATTTTGAAATGGAATTTGTACTTCTCGTGTGTGAATTTGCCTCTGTGATTCGTTTGTGTGTCTTTATGCGTATGTGTGTGTCTTTATGCGTGTGTGTGTGTATGTGTGTCTATCTGTCATTCTGTCTATCGGTGATTTGAGTGTGTGTGTGTGTGATTTCTGTGTAAGTGTGATTTGTGTCTGTGTTTCGTGTGTGTCTGCAATTCGTATGTGAACCTGTGATTCGTGTGTGATTACACTGTGTGTGTGTCTTTATGTATGTGTCAATATGTGTCTGTCTGTGATTTGAGCGTGTGTGTGATTTTTCTGTGAGTGTGATTTTTGTATGTGATTCTTGTGTGTCTGCAATTTATATGTGATCATGTGATTCATGTGTGATAACAATCTGTGTGTCTTTATGTGTGTAGCGTGTGTGTGTATGTCTGTCAGTCTTTTTGCCTGTCTGCCTTTGGTTTGAGCGTATGTGTGTGTGTGGTTTCTGTGTGAGCGTGATTTGTGTCTATGAATCGTGTGTGTGTCTGCGATTCGTATGTGAGCATCTGATTCGTGTGTGATTACACTCTGTGTGTCTTTATGTGAGTATGTCTGTGTGTGTGTCTGTCTCTGTGTCTGTCTGTCTGTCTGTCCGTCCGTTTGTGATTTGTGTCTGTGTGTCTGTGTGTCTGTCCGTCCGTTTGTGATTTGTGTGTGCGTGTGTGTCTGTCTGTCTGTGTGTCTGTCTGTCTGTCCGTCCGTTTGTGATTTGTGTGTGTGTCTGTCTGTCTGTCCGTCCGTTTGTGATTTGTGTGTGTGTGTGTGTCTGTCTGTCTGTGTGTCTGTCTGTCTGTCCGTCCGTTTGTGATTTGTGTGTGTGTCTGTCTGTCTGTCTGTGTGTGTGTCTGTCCGTCCGTCCGTTTGTGATTTGTGTGTGTGTGTGTGTGTGTCTGTCTGTGTGTCTGTCTGTCCGTCCGTTTGTGATTTGTGTGTGTGTGTGTCTGTCTGTGTGTCTGTCTGTGTGTCCGTCCGTTTGTGATTTGTGTGTGTGTGTGTGTCTGTCTGTCTGTGTGTATGTGTATGTGTGAGTGTGTGTGTAAGTGTGTGTTATATCTGTGATTTGTGTAAGTATGATTTTTGTTTGTGATTCGTATGCGTATGTGTGTGGGTGATTTCGTTGTGAGTGTGTGTCTGTTATTACAATCTGTGTGTCTTTTAGTATATATTTATATGTGTGTGTATGTGTGTGTGTACGTGTACGTGTCAGTTTCTCTGTGTAAGAGTGACTTGTGTTTGTCTGTGGTTCGTGCGTGAGTGTCTAAATGGTGTGTGCATGTGTGTCTGTGATTCCTATGTGTAACTGTGTCCGTAGTTTGTGTATATGTGTGTGTGATTTCTATGCATCTGTAATTTCTATCTATGTATGTGTGTGTTTGGTTTGGTTTTATTGCACATCAACCATTGTAGGTTATCTAATGCCAAATTCATTTTAATACATATAAATTCTATTACAAACAATTCAGTTTAGCGTAAGTACACTATTTGAATGTCAAAAACATTTCTATTTCAAGCTATTCAGTTTAGTCAACAAAGTTAAATGGTTCCAAGTATTGCTATGTATCACTAATAATTCAGTTAAACATCAGTCATTTATTTGCTAACGGCTAAATGTAAAAACAGTTCTATTTCAAACAAGTAAGTTAAGTATTGGGGGTGTTGCCGCCAGGACTTGTTCAACACCAACTATACGGCCACCTGCTTCCCATCATGAAAACTATCCAAGCTAGACGAACCAGACATGCAGGGACGAGCTCATAAGTGATGTACTCCTATGAACCCCCACATATGGCCGAGCAAAAGCAGGACGACCAGCTCGAACATACACTCAGCAGCTATGTGAGGATACGGGATGTAGCCCTGAAGACCTGCCAGAGGCGACGAACGATAGGGAAAAGTGACGAGAGAGGGTCAGAGATATCCGTGCTAGCGGCACGACATGATGATGATGATCCTATTTACCCAACCCCTCCGCTCGGACAGGATACGACACAAGGTCAATTTTTAAGCAGAGTTTAACAGGTTTCAATTCAGAGTTTTCCTTCTCCTAGACTAGTTGTCTCAACAAGGCTGAAGAACCCAGTCTGCCCTGCTATTTAACCATAGCTGGAGGGAGAATAATTGGATTGATACCTTTCCCAAGGGTATTAGTGCTATGTAAAATGCAATCAGTATCGTTCAGGATTTGAACTCGTATCACCGTGTCCATGTCCTACGACGATAACCATTACACCACGGGCACCTCCCGATGATGATGAATTTAAGTATAAGCTCAAAGTTGAGTTATATTTGACCCAATGATAGGACCCTATCAGGTGCTTAACACCCCGAGCCAAAGTGGACCTAGGAACAATGGCAAAGAAGGGGTACTCCGCATTCCCCCAAACCCCAGCATTACTATAGCTCGTTATCAGATTGTTTATTTTCATATACAGGACACTCGTTGGGGGAGTCTTACCCCAATGCAGAGATGCAGTCGGTGTATTCTACAGCCCCAGCCAAATGGGCTAGTTTGTTTGTGTGTGTGAGTGTGTTTTACTTTATTCGTCCGTTTGTGTGCGTGTCTGTACTTGTAAGAAATGCAATAAGTGAGTGCAGGAAATAAAAAATCAGAGTGCTTGAATGTTCGTAAGTACTTAATGAGCAATATTTTAATTTTGGCTCATAAAACTTTTATAAACGGTGATCAACTGAAAGTAATCAATTCTTCAAATATATGTACACACACACACACATATATATATATAAATATATATGTATGATTTGGTATAATTAATTAATGTAATTATATAAATATGCATATATATATATATATATATATATATATATATATATATATATAAGTTAATTGGTCTACCAAGAATGTTTTAAAAGATATAAATCTCTTTGTGGACCTATTCCTTTTTAAATATTTACTTTTCTCTCTTTGAACCAGCAAAAAACAAAAGAAATTACATTAACATTATATATATAGTCATCCACAGATAGATCTGTTTCGTTCTATCAAAACTCATCAGTGTGGCTCGACATTCGAGATGCCCGTAGCTGGGATCGAAACCCGGTTGACTCCAAGACTCTACCCCTCAGCCACGAGGAAACCAGCAGCAGCGAAGTAAATTTTAAACGGTTATGAATCACAATTACTATTGTTTACATACATCCGCTAAACTGCTACCGAGAGCTCAATTCATATATGAAGAGCCTTGCATATACGCTGATGGCAATGCGATTACTTCATTCTACGGGGGTGGGGGAGCAACCATGATAATAGCTTGGTAGAGATATTTAGAAGCTCACCCAAATGGTGATACATACATACATACATACATACTTCATAAAAATGAATCGATTATAACATTCAATAAAAAAGATTGAATTGAAGAGAAGACTTACAATGCACCTTTCTGATCCAAGTTCCATTGCACAACATTTAAAAATGCCAAGCAACAGAATCACGGAAAATTATTTACCGTAAACACAACAATATTAGAACAACAAAATAGCTAGCAAAAACTACAGATTCTCGAGGCACTACATATTAGGAACATACAACCCAAACTTAATAGAATTAATTTTGAAACCAGTGTTAATGTACTTAAATGTCTTAAACTCCTGACGCTATTTATAGAAACTAATTCGAAAAATAAACGCTACACAATACAACAGTACAAACGCTCATTCCTACAAAGTAGTAATGTACATACAAAAGTTACATCACTTTTGTAATACATCCTCCTCTGATGATGGCCCAAAGTTGGGCAGAAAGTACTTGGGAAATAACTAATTATGGAAGGTTTATCAACAAATTCCCGCCGAATATCATAAGATCAATATGGCAATTCGAAAGGATTAACAAAAAAAATATGTAGACAAAGAATGTCTATTATGTTCAATCAAATATATATATATATATATATATATATAGAGAGAGAGAGAGAGAGAGAGAAAGAGAGAGACTCAGAAACATGATAAAAGCTTAGAAGTTAAATTTAGAATATCTCTGTTTTTCTGATTTTATTTTGATGAGATTTTCCCCCGACGGTCAGCACAATACGTCAGTACTCCAGTCAGGTTTTCATTATTCCATATAACGGCCTTTTTTCATTTCGTATTCGTTGTTTTGGGGTGAACATCGCAAATAACCTTTGAATGAAAATATCCAATATAGTCATTTCTTTGAGAAATGGAAACATTATACATATTAAGTATTCATTGAATATATTTAAGAAAAAGCCATTATAATATTTTGATATTTTTAAGATAATGAATTATTTGACCACATGACAGCCATTTCGACAGACAACTTCAAAAACCTTATTAGTCATGGAATCTGTCTATTTCTTTATAGTGGCTGGCTGGATTACGTCTAGGGTAGCTTTGATGGTCGTCCATAAGATATCTTTTGATGTGAATTGACGTCCATCGGTATATACATCATATTTAGTGATGGACCAAAGATTTTCGATAGGGCTGAGATGCGGAGAAGCTGGTGGCTAGACCATCAACCTTTCATCGTCTGGGCCGTAAGAGCCTAGGAATACGGAATGAGAGAGAGCGTTGTCATGCATGAATGCGAGTCCTTTGAAGTGACAGAGGTACGAGGATCATTAGATAAGTTTCCAGACATTTTTCGTATGGGCACTTTTATTGATAGTACACACATGAAAACCTAGTCCCCTTCGAAGTATTCTCCTTCGGCTGCAATGCACTTATTGCACTTCTGGAAGGCCCCATGGAAGTCCTCTTGTGTGAGCGTGTCAATGACCTTCGTCACAGCCTCTTTCATCTCCTCAATTGTCTCATAACGACAGTCTCTGAGCTTAAGGAATAACCAAAAGTCACGGGGAGCAAGATCTGGACTATAGGGATGCTGTGGAACTGTCTTGATGCCCATCTTGGTCAAATAGTCAGTAACAAGGGTGGATTTGTGGACTGGTGTATTGTCCTGGTGGAAATGCCACTGACCCGATTTGAAGAGTTCTGGGCTCTTCCGACGGAATCTCTTCTTGAACTCCCTTAAAACCCCAACATAGTAACCCTAACCCTAACCCTAAACCTTTGGCCAATCAACTCTGGTCTATTGACTTCCTTACTCCTCCCACACCTCACAACATCCCTCATAGACTCCCTGCCTTCCTTGAATCTCTTATGCCACTCAAAAACTGATACTCGATTCATGCAAGATGGTCGAAATGCAGTCTGAAGCATTCCATATGTTTCTGTGGCAGCATTTTTTCCAGGTTTAAAACAGAATTTTATTGCATATCGTTCTTCCTCACGTCCAGATTGCATTTTTGAAATTCACCAGCTGTGACAACCAGGTTTTAGTAGGGTGTATTCCATTTCCTGAACCTGAAATCATAAAAATTAGTTAGTCATTTCATAAGATGTATAGCAATAACATACTGAATTTTCAAGAGTCTACAACAATTTTAAATGCCAGTACAAAAAGTCTGGAAACTTATTGAAGACACCAAGTATGTCATGTGGCCATAGAATTAAGAAATCACTCTGGAGCTTTCAGTCGGCAACTGCAGTCACTTCAGCTTCTTCAGGCACACTGATTGGGCAAATAAGTTTTTTCTCCCTGATACCAGCCCATAACATTACTCCTCGAGCTGTTGTCGACATCGTAAACGCTGGTAAAGTTCATCTCTAAAATATACCCAACTATTTGACCAACTGTCATATCAGTTCGGGGTCGCTCTAATCTCGGCAGTGAACAAAAAGACAACTCAAGCTCAACGGCATATACTTTCGAGCTTATACAAGTCTCAAATGATGCGGTTTTTGGTGGTTATCAGTATATGAGAAAGTCCAGCGGCGGTGAAAATAGCTTTGATTGTTTGTCTGGGTTTCGCACGTAATTTACTGATGTTACTTCTCAAATCTCTCGCAGTTACAGTCTTGGAGGTTACACAATCGGATTGTTTGTTCCATGACGAGGGTTCCCTCAGGATTATTCCAACCATATCCACATGATGAACTAAATTCTCTGCAATGATATGAAGAGAGGTGCCTTTAGCACTTTCTTTGATGATAGATTTGTCTTCATCGTTGAGGCCTTTTCTACGTCTCATTGTTCTTTGAAGAAATAGCTATTAGCGTGGTCCACCTAAAAACATTTATCTAACTCTTGATCTCTTTCTATCTATCTATCTTTCTATCTATCTATCTATCTATCTATCTATCTATCTCAGTCTCTTTATCATCTGTCTTAATCTCTTTATTATTCTATGTATGTATGTATGTATGTATGTATGTATGTATCTATCTATCTATCTATCTATCATTGTTCATATATCCGTCTCAGTTTAGAATCTATCTATCTATCTATCTCAGTTTGGAATCTATCTATCTATCAATCGTAGTTCATATATCTGTTTCAGTTTAGAATCTATCTATCTATCTATCTATCTATCTATCTATCTATCTATCTATCAAGATTTGGGTGTGTTTTTCTGAATAAATCAACAATCAGATCAATTATCTGACTGACAGATTAGTTGTCGGTCTGTCTATAAACCTTTGCTGGCATTTTAATGAAAACTCATTTATGAATTGCAATGATTGTTTGGTTTTGGCCGAAGCAAAGAGGCCTCACCAGTTCCGGGCGGAGGGACGATTTGGTTAGAATCGGGAAGTAATGAAAGCATCGAAGACATTCGTTTGAGATGAAAAGTTATGAAATATTTTGGATCAATGGAAGTATGCTGAGTAATAAGGAAGTGTCTGTGAGCAGAGAGGCTAAGCAGAGACAGAGACAAACAGAGAGAGAGAGAGAGAGAGAGAGGGAGAGAGACAGACAGACAGACAGACAGACAGAAGGATAAAGAAAAATTCAATGATGAAAGGGAAGAGGTAGATAGCAAGTGGAAAATAGAAAGAGACAGTTAAAAGGGACTTAGACGGGGAGAAAAAGAAACACGTAAAATTTGTGTCAGTGTGTGGATGTGCATGTGTGTGTATGTGTGTGTGTGTGTGAGAGGGAGAGAGAGAGAGAGAGAGAGAGAGAGAGTTGCTTAATGCTTAATTGTATTTGAGCACTTGGAACGATACCCATAGAATTAGTAAAGGCACTGAAAGACGTAGAAATCAGAGGACAAGTAGAGATCATCGAGACTATTGCTTTAGTAGAATACTGAAAAGAGTCCTGGACACTTGAGAAGACTTGCTGTCACTCAACTTCCCGTGAAAAACCATCAGCTTGCACTAGTATGAAAAATTCTCAGATGAGTAAAATAATGATGATAATAAT
The DNA here is from genome assembly GCA_963585895.1 of Sepioteuthis lessoniana. NCBI lineage: Eukaryota > Metazoa > Mollusca > Cephalopoda > Myopsida > Loliginidae > Sepioteuthis > Sepioteuthis lessoniana. Next base: position 44,879,299 of record OY757942.1, on the reverse strand, counting down.
AATAATCCGTCGAAGTCATAAAGTTTATCGAGAAAACCATGAAAAACTGGAGAGTGGAGGAAAAAGCTTAGCTGAAGTGAAAATCCAGAGAGGTGTCTTCCAGGGAGATGCGCTATCACCATTACAATTTGTAATAGAGATGGTGCCACTCATTTATATGCTTAGGAAATGCACAGGAGGATACAAACTTCATAAATCGCTAGAAAAAAAATCAACAAACTAATGTACATGGACGACATCAAACTATTCGTCAAAAATGAAAAAGAATTGAAAACAGGCAGTAAGAATATACAGTCAGGATATAGGGATGGAATTCGGCATTGAAAAATGCACCATGTTAACAATATGAAGCGGGAAGCGACAAATGACAGAAGGAATAGAACTACTAAACCAAGAAAAAATCAGAATGCTCAGAGAAAGGGAAACTTATAAATATTTGGGAATATTGGAAGAGGACAGCATCAAACAACGAAAAAAACAAACAAACGAGAAGACTACAGGAAAACAAACTAAATAGCAGGAGCCTTATAAAAAGGGATAAATACCTAGACAGTCCCTCTTGTAAGATACACGGGACTATTCTTGAAGTGGACCAGAGAAGAACTTAAACAAATGGACCAGAGAACAAGAAAACGAATGACCATGCATAAAGCCTTGCATCCCAGAGACAACAGTGATAGACAGTATGTGTTAAGAAAAGGAGAACGAAGAAGACTCGCCATCATTAAAGATAGCGATAATACATCGATACAAATGTTATATAATGAAGGAATGATTTTTTTATATTAATCATTTTTCGTTAATTATATTTTATCATTCAGTTTGGTTGGGCTTTGAACTATTCGGGTTAAGAGTTCAGGTGCATAGTCATTGGGTACAGTTTTACGCTCCTGCGCAAAGGATATAACAATCACCATTGTCATAATAAACCCCAGACAGAAAATGAGGCTGGGGTGTGGATGACGTCATGCCCGGAAGAGATAGTCCTGATAATTTGAGGTTTTTGAAAAAGAGAGTTGAATGTTGATATTGGAACATGCAAGCAGACAGTTGAGTCGAGTTTTCTACTGTTGGGGCGGCGGTAAAGTTTTTCGGGTCCCGACCAGCAAAGATGAATTGAGATCTTAAACACCACGAGATGTGCCGCGCGTTGGGGATGGTTAGCATAGTAAGAATTGTGTCTCTCTCCTCGTGTCACTATGGAGCGAAGTCAAGAAGTTAATAAAACCGTTCCTAACTGAACAATAGAGTCCGCCTGCATTTGTATTCGTATTGTTTGATTTGTATATTTATACGTGTAGTATACAACACAAAGACTCTTAGATTACATAAAAACGACGCGGAGAAAGACAGATTTCAGCCGCCAGAACGATACAGACGACACAAAGAGCAATATAACAAAAATAACCAGAAAACAAAAATGGGAATATTGTATAGCTGCCTACAACTGCACGTATACAAATACATATACAAATATATGCGGAACATAATCAAACATAATGACGAACTTCAATGAACGAACGAACGAACACACTTCTTTATAAAAATATATCTCTCACACTTTATTCTCGACAGGGTTGATGTTCGTTGTGTGTGAGAGGTGAGTTAGAGACGGGGTCAGACTGTTATTTTGACCCAAGGTTCTTCTGACCATAGTAGCACTTCTTCCTTATTCTGGCTGAGCTGCTCAACCATGGGTCGCTGAGGGCCGCAAGCCCTCAGTCTGCAAGCTGTTCTCACGCTGGAATCTTGTCCCCAACTAACTCCAACTGCAACTGAAACTGGAACTGACCCAAGCCGTCTGTGACACCTGGTTATATAACTATCTCACGTCCACCTTTTTCCGTTGTTCCTCCGCTTATTTACACAGGTGCATCTCTTGATTGAGGGTCAATATATAACAGGAAGAAAAACAACTGTATGGATATTTCAAGCGACAAAGAAGCAAAATATCACACGAGAAAACTTGGACATGGCTAAGAAAAGGAAAAATTAATAGAGAAACTGAATCCCTTCTGATAGCAGCTCTAAACAACGCCATAATGACTATGTCAAAAGAAGAATAGATAAGACGTTAATTTCACATGTTTTTGCTCTTTTCAGCCACTAAAAATTTGATGACAGACCTCTGTTCAAACCTGGGGTACTTTGATTTGTCACCATTTGGAATAGCTTCAAAAGAACTAGTTTTGTGAGATTAGAATAACCGCTTTTATATACCTAAAATGCACACTTTATATTTATAGAAAAATAATGATAATAATAAAATAATTTACTTTTGAAGAAAAAATTTCCCACCACCAACATCAAGTTGTGCCGCTCGAAAGGATTTCCCCGACGCTCTCTCACCATTTGTCCCAATCATCCATCGCTCCTGGCAGGTCTTCCAGATTACATCCTATGTTTGCACCGATCTGTTGTGAGTTCTTGCTGGTCGGCTAACACTGGAACGTTCTACGTGAAGGGATCCACATGAGAACGTCACTTATAATTTCGTCCTTGCTTCTCCAGCAGTATCCCGCATGTCTTGTTCGTCTTATTTGGATGGTTTTAGGGATAGGAGGCAGGTGGCCGTACAGCTGTTGTTTCGAGGGATGTTACTTCCAGGATTTGTTCACTATTGCTCGTAGCATTCTTGCGTCGTTCCTGTTTAGCTTTTTCTTTATAAGTTTTGTCACTGTTCATGTGGTGTATCCATTATATATATATATATATATATATATATATATATATAAGTTAGCCGACCGTAGTAGTGGGCAATCCGAAGGCTCCCTTTCTACTAGCTACTACACTGAAGTGATGGGCAGGACGCAAATCCTTTCCTTGGAATGATCCACTTATCCTTGATCTGTACATTATAATGCCGTATATTAAGCAAGGCGGCATGAAGTACAATTTTTTGAGTTCTCTGGTACAACTTGACCTGGGATTGAACCCTGGTCTCCCGAACCATTAGTGAACACTCTATCCATTTTGCCAATGGCCATATATATATATATATATATATAAACACACACACACACACACACACACACACACACACACACACACACACACACACACACACACACACTCATATATATATATATATATATACATATTTACCAACCCCTCCGCTCGGGTAGGATATGACACATGGTCAATTTTTAAGCGGAGTTTAACAGGTTTCAATTCAGAGTTTTCCTTCTCCTAGACTAGTTGCCTCACCAAGGCTGAAGAAATAAGTCTGCACTACTATTTACCCATAGTTGGAGGGAGAATAATTGGATTCATACCTTTCCCAAGAGTATTCGTGCAATGTGAAATGCGATCAGTCTCGTCCAGGATTTGAACTCGTGTCGCCGTGTCCATATATATATATATATATATATATATATATATATATATATATATATATATCGGAGATATTCTTACTAGTTCACTTGGTAAATGGAGAACCAGATGTTGCAGTATTGTTAAATATTAGTCACAGAGCACTATATATAAATATATATATATATATATATATATATATATATAATAATAATAATATTAATAAATTAATTTTATTTTTTAACCTCATAAAAACATACATCCATACGTAACTATAACACATACCCACACACCCGCATACACTCACACACTTACAACCACACATAAACGAAATCACAACGGTTTTTTGTTTGTATTTTTTCGTATTTTCGATTTTCGATTCATACCATCTTCTTAACTGCCTGATAATTGTTGTTATGCAAAAAACTTCATGAAACCCAGGGTCGCAGACTATTTCCCATGGATTAACTGAATATATATTTATTTATTATCATTATATAATAGCTCTATTAGATATTGAGCACTCTCCATACTATATTGCACTTGGTTCGACACATACCCACTAAGTGATTTAGTGACAACCAACACTCTTATGATATATATATATATAGTACAATTTAATGGAGACTCAAACTCGGTTAAGTCGTCATAATAAATTTATTTCGGAGGAGAATATTATTACTACACTCTCCGTCTCGTCAGATGACTCTTTGCATGCTTCTCTCTCGTCGCAGAGAAGTTATCCACAGACAGACTGTTTCGTTCTATCAGAACTATTCAGGGTGGCTAGACAGGCTAGATTCCCGAAGTTGGAATCGAAGTCTACAACGAACGAACAAACCCTTGTTTTTTCAACAATAGAACGAACAATTCAACTTCTTTTAAACACTTAACCTATTCAAAATATGAAAATCGGAGATTAAAAGACCAATTTGAAATACTTAGCGATCATACAAATCCCTTAAATCTCAACGCATATGTGTGTTGCAGCAATGGAATTACACACGAGTGATCCTTTTTCTCGATGACTGCTCAACGAGCTCGATTGATTCAGAAACAGCAAATCTAACGACTTCTTTTTTCCCCCCACTTTCGGCAGAAAATTCAAATGCTACCTAATACTACTACGGGAATGATAAAAATACCAATAATGCAGAAAGGGAGAAGAAAAGAGAATAGAAAGTCTTTAAGATTGGTTAGAGTCTTGTCTTTGGATTCTGCTCATGCCAGAGAAAGATACAATACCAGAAAAAAAAAACCTTAAAAAAAAGACAAAAAAATTCTGACGAGACAACAAAAACGATGCCTCGTTTTGACTAGAAATAATAAACCGCAAATTAGAAATTAATGGTTTTTCTACAAGAGCTAGAGTTGGAGACAGCTGGAACTGATTTTCGAAGACACATTACCACCCCAAACACCGGCAGTCACCCCGTCGGCACCCCCCCCCCCCTACCAAACGACATGAAAGCTTTTTGATTCGGTATTATTTCGGTCTTTTCGTAGGAGTCGCGTCCGTCATAGACAAGTGCGTACCATTCCTAAGAGAAGGGATGTTAATGGTATTTATTGAATCATTACGGGTGCGCTAAAGGTTGCTGGGTGTGAGGTATATTTTCCCAGCAGTACCCTAAAAAGATTCGGTTGCGGGCGTTCAAGTACGAATTTACACTACCTGATCAACCAATAGAGTGCGCTTACCTTTCGCCACTACACGATCTTTTCTCGGTATACCCAGATGAATTATAAACTATAACTTTTTAGTCTTGTTTTGGCTTAATGGTACATCAACCATCGTTGCTTATTTAAAGCCAAATCAGGTTTATAAGTATATTAGATATATATGATTTGTAAACATCAGTTAACAAAGTTAAATAGTTTCAAGTATTGCTATGTATCACTAACAATTCAATTAAACATCAGTCATTTGTTTACACACAGTTAAATGACCAAACAGTTCTATTTCTAACAATTCAATTTAACTTAAGTTAACAAAGTTAAATGGTTCCAAGTATTGCGATGTATCCCTAACAATTCAATTAAACATCAGTCATTTGTTTACACACAGTTAAATGACCAAACAGTTCTATTTCTAACAATTCAATTTAGCTTAAGTTAACAAAGTTAAATGGTTCCAAGTATTGCTATGTATCACTAACAATTCAATTAAACATCAGTCATTTGTTTACACACAGTTAAATGACCAAACAGTTCTATTTCTAACAATTCAATTTAACTTAAGTTAACAAAGTTAAATGGTTCCAAGTATTGCGATGTATCCCTAACAATTCAATTAAACATCAGTCATTTGTTTACACACAGTTAAATGACCAAACAGTTCTATTTCTAACAATTCAATTTAGCTTAAGTTAACAAAGTTAAATGGTTCCAAGTATTGCTATGTATCACTAACAATTCAATTAAACATCAGTCATTTGTTTACACACAGTTAAATGACCAAACAGTTCTATTTCTAACAATTCAATTTAGCTTAAGTTAACAAAGTTAAATGGTTCCAAGTATTGCTATGTATCACTAACAATTCAATTAAACATCAGTCATTTGTTTACACACAGTTAAATGACCAAACAGTTCTATTTCTAACAATTCAATTTAGCTTAAGTTAACAAAGTTAAATGGTTCCAAGTATTGCTATGTATCACTAACAATTCAATTAAACATCAGTCATTTGTTTACACACAGTTAAATGACCAAACAGTTCTATTTCTAACAATTCAATTTAGCTTAAGTTAACAAAGTTAAATGGTTCCAAGTATTGCTATGTATCACTAACAATTCAATTAAACATCAGTCATTTGTTTACACACAGTTAAATGACCAAACAGTTCTATTTCTAACAATTCAATTTAGCTTAAGTTAACAAAGTTAAATGGTTCCAAGTATTGCTATGTATCACTAACAATTCAATTAAACATCAGTCATTTGTTTACACACAGTTAAATGACCAAACAGTTCTATTTCTAACAATTCAATTTAGCTTAAGTTAACAAAGTTAAATGGTTCCAAGTATTGCTATGTATCACTAACAATTCAATTAAACATCAGTCATTTGTTTACACACAGTTAAATGACCAAACAGTTCTATTTCTAACAATTCAATTTAGCTTAAGTTAACAAAGTTAAATGGTTCCAAGTATTGCTATGTATCACTAACAATTCAATTAAACATCAGTCATTTGTTTACACACAGTTAAATGATCAAACAGTTTTATCTCTCTCTCTCTCTCTCTCTCTCTCTCTCTCTCTCTCTCTCGCTTCTTATCATCTCTCTTTTTAGTTCTCCTACTCTCTGCTCTTCTCTTCTTACTCTCTCTCTCTCTCTTCCTGTATCTATTTTTCTCTTTTCCTCCTCTTCTCTCTCCCTTTGTTTTTCTTTATTTATCTCCGTCTTTCACTCTTTCCCTTTTCTCCAAGAAGGAATCACAGACTTTCGCATTGTATCTTCACTATTCTTTCTCTTCCAAGAAGATTTACAACTTATTGTCTGTTCTTCTTTTGACAAATAGAAGCTCATCTTTTTATAAGCCTCGGTCACACATTCCATTTTTAACCTCCAGCCGGAGAGAGACGCAATGTCTATCCTTAGTAAAAACAACTTTTTCGAGCTGAAGGTCTCATGAGATATTTTCAATCATAAACTGGACTAATCCTTCAAAGAAAAATCTAACTAGAATCGTATTTAGTATATGAATAAAGTAAGTGAAGTTGGCCGACCGAAGTCGTGGGTGACTGGAAGGCTTCCTTTTCAATAGTTACTACACTTAGGTGTATTGCAGGGCACTATTTCTTTCCCTGGATCGCTCCACTTTCCCTTGATCCATACCTTATAATGCTGGGTGTTAAGCAAGGAGGTATCAAGTACCATTTTTGAGTCTTTGGTATAATACGACCAGAGATTGAACTCCGGTATCCCGGGCCATTGGCGAACACTCTACTCACTAGGTTATGATCAGGGTGATATCTCACCAGAATAAAAACTATCTTAAAAGAAAATTAATATATATTTTTGCTTGGAAAAAAAAACTAAAAAACAAAAACAAAACACAAACAAAAAAGAAAAAAAAACCTATACAAACGTACTTTTATCAACTGGAATATCAGCAGTCTATATTTTGGTTAGTTGGTTTAATGGCATATCAACCTTTGTGAGTTATTTAAAGTCAAAGTCATCTTTATTGAATAGATATCGTACTGTTTAACCTATAGCTGGTGAGAGAGACTTATCCTAATAGTATTAGTCCGAAACTGAACATAATAGCGCGGCTGAAGTTTGACCTCTCTTCTTATGATGTCGCAGTCCAATGCCAAATCCATCCTTGTAGACGAACAGTAGTGGTACTATTTATCCCAGAGCTGAAAGGATAAAGGGGTTCATGCCTTTCCCAAGGGTATTAGTCCGAAAGTGAACGTAATAGCGGGACTGGAGATCGAACTCTCTTATTATGATGTCGCGTTCCATTGCCAAAGCCATTCTTGTAGAAGAACAGTAGTGATGCTTTTTAACGTATAACTGGGAGATAAGGGGTTCATGCCTTTCCTAAGGGTATTAGTCCGAAACTGAACGTAATAGCGCGGCTGAAGTTTGACCTCTCTTCTTATGATGTCACGGTCCAATGCCAAATCCATCCTTGTAGACGAGCAGTAGTGGTACTATTTAACCCATAGCTGAAAGGATAAAGGAGTTCATGCCTTTCCCAAGGGTATAAGTCCGAAAGTGAACGTAATAGCGCGACTAGAGTTCGAACTCACTTACTATGATTTCCTAGTCCTGCACGTTAGACACTACGCCATGGGGAAACTCCCAGTGTAAAAAGTCATTCCTTGATTTTTTTATTTTTTTATTTTTTTGCATACAGTAATATCGAATACGAATAATTTTTAAACAGATCCATTTAACTCGAAGGTGGTACGCTAACAAGTACTACCGCTCATCAGATCTTAGGAAATCGTGCCTCACCATCCGAAGCAGTTCAGTATCATACTCATACTTACGACAACTCTGTACGGGCACAGGTTGGAGTCTCGAAGATCTACCGGAAGCGATGGATGATTGGGAAGAATGGCAACGTGACATGATGCTGATAATACACACACACACACACACACACACATTTATATATATATATATATATATATATATATATATATATATTGTCATCTACAGATAGATTCTTTCTTTGTTCCAAAACTCATCAGTGTGCCTAACCACGTGAGACGCTTCAAGCCGGGATCGAAACCCGCCTAACTTTTTCCCAGTTGGCTGGGGCTGTAGAATACATCGACTGCACCTCTGCAGTGGGATCAGACCCCTCCCCCAAGGAGTGTCCTGGATATGACACTAAACACTCTGATGTGATGCTGGAGCTTTGATGAATGCGGATCACCCCTTCATTACCACTGCTCCCAGATCCACTCTGACCCGGAATGGCAGCACCTGATAGGGCCTTATCTATGGGTTAAATAGAAATAACTGTATACTTATGCTAAACTGAATTGTTTGAATAAGAACTGTTTGAATAAACTGAATAGCTTGAAATAGAAATGTTTTTCACAATTAAACTGTGTACTCATGCTAAACTGAATTGTTTGAAATAGAACTATTTGAATAAAAATGGATTTGGCGTTAAATAACCAACAAAGGTTGATATGCCATAAAACCAAAACAACCAAACAACCGCCTAACGTTTCGTCGGGCTGAAGACATACCCCAAACCAAATCTGCGACTCAACGTCAGCCGGGGAATCAACGCATATGTATCGAATTTCGTTTGTTTACATTTTGCGCTCTTTCTCTCTCTCTCTCTCTCTATATATATATATATATATAGTTTAGGCATTTATATATTTTTTTTCCTTTTTTTTTAATGTTTCTTTTTTTAACTATTGTCATAAAGAAGTTAGGGAGGAAAAAGCTTTATATATATTTTTTTCCAGTCTTGCTTGTCAGAAGGATATTACCTGTTACCTTGATCCAAACCAGGCTCTGTGCAAGTGAGTGAATATATTTGTCGCTGCCTCCCACCAGACACGACTTGACACAAGGTCAAAAGCCCGAAGGCCGATTAAAGTGGGGATAAAGGGGAGGGGAAGTCGGGAACGAGCCGAGACTCGAACCCTGCTTGTCTGTGCTGCTCATCGGCTCACTTAGTGCAATGTGAGCCTGATGAGGCAAGCAGTTTCACGAACCCAAATGTGGGTCCGGGCACGTATGCCAGTTTGCGGCTTAAACTAGACGCATGGTCTAGTGCCGTACAAGGGGGACAAAGGAGACAAAAATGCAGCTCGCCCACCCGAAGGTAGCCTAGTCGAAACTAGGTGCCTAATTAAAGGCCCCAAGTCTGCCATTGTTCCTTTTCCAGGGCCACGCTCCGAAGTCCAGAACAGGCCCCGGGGCGCTAGGAGCGTGCCTCCGTGCAAGTAAGTGTACTCATACAAGATATAGAATAAAGACAGTTTGCAGTATGCTTACCTTTATAATTCGCTGCGACTGGGAGGGAAGTGACGTAAGTCGTTTCTCATTGGCCAATACCATTTTAAAAACTCATTAGCAGAAGCATTTAAATTTTTTCTTTTGTGTGAACTGTGTGTTTTTGCATGCTGGGCGTATTTTTACTGCAGGATCGCCGGCTGGAACAAAAGTTTCGGTAGGGTCACTTGGGAGAGCAACTATGATGTTGGAAGACCCGAAACTTGTAAGGACCCTAAGAACATCACTGACGAGGCGATTGTGTGCACTTTTTTAAGTGTTTGACTACAATATATATATATATATATATATATATATATATATATTAACGAAAAAAATTCAGTTCAGTTGTGATAAAATTTTAAAAAAGATAACCACTTAAATATTAACAGATAAAGATATTTTCTACGGAATTTTTTTTTTCAGCAGGAAACAAAGTATAGATGTCTACATCTTCATCTAAGTACAAACGTATTATCTCCATCTCAAGATGGCCCTCGTGCTCGAAATAATTCTATAGTGGAACCACTGAATCGAATTTTTTCCGTTAAATATATTTAATAAAATGTTTTCGCTTTGCGTGTGAGTTTCGATATATTTTTTATCTGATTGGTTTGGTTTGTTGGGTTTTATGGCATATCTACCTTTGTTGGTTATTTAACGCCAAATCCATTTTTATGTAAATAATCTGTTCTATTTAAAACAATTCAGTTTAGCATAAGTACACAGTTTGATTGTCAAAAACATTTCTTTTTCAAACTATTCAAGCAGTTATATGTAACAACTCAGTTAAGTGTAAATACAGTTTTAATGTCGAAAAACAGTTCTTTTTGAAATAATTCAGTTAAGCATAAGCACGCAGTTTAAGTGTAAGTACGATTTAATTGTCAAAAACATTTCTATTTCAAGCTATTCAGTTTACTCAAACAATTCAGTTTAGCATAAGTATGCTGTTAGTTCTATTTAACCCATAGATATGGCCCTATCAGGTGCTACCACTCCGGGCCAGAGTGGACCTGGGAGCGATGGCAATGAAGGGGCACTCTGCATTCCCCAACGCTCCAGCACTGCTGGAACCTCACCATCAGATTGTTTAGTGTCATATACAGGACACTCTTTAGGGGGGTCTTACTCCTTTGCAGAGGTGTAGTCAGGGTATTCTACAGCCCCAGCTGACTGGGCAATTTCAATCTGAAATTAATTATATATTCGATAGCAGTTAACATTGAGCATTCAACTTGAGATTCCAATTGACCTTGGATTGCCAGCTAAACCCTAAACTATTTTCCTAAGATGATATATTATAAAATATTCACCTTATTTCTATTTCACACACACACACACACACACACACATATATATATATATATGTAGTCTTCCACAGACAGATCTGATTCGTTCTATCAGAACTCATCAGTGTGGCTAGACATACTAGCTTCCCGCAGCTGGGATCGAAACCCGGTTGACTCAAACGCCAATCCGAGACTCTACCCCTCAGCAGTAGCAGCGAAGTAAATTTTAAACGGTTATGAATCACAATTACTATTGTTTACATACATCCGCTTAACGGCTACCGAGAGCTCAATGCATATATGAAGAGCCTTGCAATAAACGCTAATGGTAACACGATTACTTCATTCGCTAGAGAACTCAACCCTACGGGGGTTGGGGAGTATATATATATATTGTCATCCACATTATATATATATATATATATGACAAGGTATATTAAATAGCTTAATTTTTTGACAAGATAAATGTTGCCGAAGATTTTGTGCACCGTGTTAAAATATTTTTGATACATAAGGACACCAAACGATGACATTATATTCGGTTTTCACACCAACTTCTGGCCCATAGCTTGTTGGCCCCGCTCTTTATTTATTTATTTTTTTTTTAGCGAGCAAGAATCCACTGAAAGAGATTAAAAAAAAATTCCCTCCATTGTGTGATGGCTATCTGAAAAGTTGGATTCTCTAATGGATTGGTCAGCAAAAATGAATCTAAATGACGCTTTTTCAATTATATGTATATATCTACGTGAATATGTGTGTATTTATATTAATTTAATTACCATGACTAGAAAATCCGGCAAACACCCACATGTGACATACGGAACAGTTGTTTCGACCTTACCGGGTCTCGTCACTGTCTACTGAGATCTCTACCCTAGAGATCGAACCGGCAACCCCAGAAGGCAGAAACCGAACTTCTACCATTAGGCCACCAGTTCATGTTACACATAAGCGATGCCAAATTAACCATTCATTGTAAGAATGTGCGACCATATGATCTTATGTATCTTGAAAGTACGTTTTTACCTTACAGAGGACACGACCACCTCCAGGGCTACGTCTTCCCAAGTCGTTGTTTTGCTTCCGCATAGACTATAACATACGTACATGTAAATTTGATTTCAACTAAGTTAAATACTTCCTGTTTTTTTTTTATTTTTCTTCTTGCATTTTATTGTATTGTATTTTTTAAAAATTATATTTCATTCATGAAATATACACTTGACTCTAAATTCACAAAATCTTAAAACAAAAAAGAACAATAATTTTAAATATTGTTTAAGGTTTGGTTTCTTTGTTTAATGGCATATAAACTTTTTAAAGTTATTTAATCCCAAAGCTATTCTCAAAAAAGAACAGTAGTGGTACTATCTAACCCATAGCTGGGAGGATAAAGGGGTTTATACCTTTCCCAAGGGTATTTGCCCGAAAGTGAACGTAATAGCGCGACTGGAGTACGAACTCGCTTACTACGATTCCGCAGTCCATCGCTTTAAAAATTACACCACGAAGACACCCCCCCAAATTTGTTTTAAATTCGTTCAATTATGCTCATATGTATCTATCTACCGTTGGTCTAATGAGTTAAATGTTCGCCGATGGTTCAGATTTTCAGTCCCAGGTCGAGTCTATACCAAAGACTCAAAAAATGGTACTTGATGCCACCTTGGCTAGCACTCAGCATTTTAAGGTAAGGATCAAGAGTAAAGTGGAGCAATCCAGGGAATGGAGTAGAGTCCTTCCCTACACCTTGGTGTAGTAGCTATCGAAAAGGGAACTTTCTGGTCACCCTCGACTCAGGTCGTATTTACTTACTCCTCCGTACGGGCGGGATGTAACACAAGGTCAATTTTTAAGCGGAGATTAACAGGTTTCAATTCAGAGTTTTCCTTCTACTCGACTAGTTGCCGTAGCAAACTTTAAGAACCTAGTCTGTCCTACTATTTACCCATAGCTGGAGGGAGAATCATTAAATACATACCATTCCCGTGGTGTAATTGTTATCGCCGTAGGAAATGAACACGGCGACACGAGTTCAAATCCTAGACGAGACTGATTGCATTTCACATAGCACTAATACCCTTGGGAAAGGTATGAATCCAATTATTCTCCCTCCAGCTATGGGTAAATAGTAGGACAGACTCGGTTCTTCAGCCTTGGTTAGGCAACTAGTCTAGGAGAAGGAAAACTCTGAATTCAAACCTGTTAAACTCCGCTTAAAAATTGACCTTGTGTCATATCCTGCCCGAGCGGAGGGGTTGGTAAATAGGACCATTCCCGAATGTATTAGTGCTATGTGAAATGCAATCAGCCTCGCCCAGGGTTTGAACTCGTGTCGCCGTGACCATTTTCAACGACGATAACCATTAAACCACAGGAAACTCCAAAAAATATCATTATAACTGAACACCCAGGAATTTCGACAGGTTAGAACTTGTGTCTATCTTTGAAACAAATGATACCAAGCTGTAATATGCCGACGAAATGCCTTCATAGAGAAAAGGAATTTTTAGTGTCGAATTAGAAGGACGAATCACTGCGGGAGAATTGCTCGGTCGGGCAGGGGCTGAGCAAGAAGAGGCTGGGGTAGTCCACTGTGTACATCTGAAGAAGGGTCAAAGGGTTGATAGGTTTGTGGTAACAAGTGCGAGTATGATTTCGCTGTTGAAGTTTACAATGTACCAAGTGACAAATAATAAAACAGAAATTGACGAGAAAAATGAGCTCGGCAGTTGCACACATACACACACACACACACATATATATATATATATAGAGAGAGAGAGAGAGAGAGACATACACACACACATTCACACTCACAGACATGCATATATTTACTCACCTCCCATATACTCACACGCACATATATAGACACACACACTCACAAACATACAAGCATATGTCCACATATAAGCAGACACACAAGCTGACACATGAACACATACACACTCTCACGCACATATCTACACTCACACACGCTCACACACACACGCACATATATACACGCTCATATATAAATATATATATATCCACTCACACATGCATACACAGAGCAGATACACACAAGCTGACGCGTACACACACGCAAATTGATGCATACATACATACATACATACATACATACGCACGAACACATTAATGTGCGACTAAAACTTTGCCTACAAAGAATGTATTCTATTTAAAATTATTTCAAGTATAATAATAAGATAAAAATAATAACAGAAAATAAGCTAAGCATGCAAACTGACAAGTTGTCTTCAGGGCAAATATATAATATATGTTAGTCTGGGGTTCAATCTCAGGTCGAGCCATACAAAAGACTCCGAAAATGGTACTTGATGCCGACTTGCGTATCACTCAATACTTCAAAGTACGGATCAAGGGTAAGGAAAAGGAGTAGCTCTCTCCCCAACACCTCGGTGTAGTAGCTATTGAAAAGGGCGTCTTTAGGTCACCCTCAATTATGGTCGGCCAACTTGAATATACATATATATATATATACGTGCAGATCATTATAAAAATATGTTATTCTTAAAGAGCTGGATAAATCCTAGAATAAATATTTTCTAACCTGCTCATATTAGTCGCATAATTTGCATAGACTCATTTTTTTAAAAATCCAATTTTCACATGAAATTTTGAGTAATGAGTATGTATGTAAGAGAGTATGTATGATTTGGTTTGGGTTGGTTTTATGGCATATCAACCATAATAGGTTATTTAATGCTAAATCCTCTTTATATATATATATATATATATATATATATATATATATATATATATATATTGAATATATATGATTTGGTTTGGTTTGGTTTGGTTTTATTGCATATCAACTATTGTAGGTTATTTAATGCCAAATCCACTTCATACATATGGTTGGTATGCCATAAAATCCAACCAAACCAAATTATATATATTTAATATACATGTATAAAGAGGATTTGGCATTAAATAACCTACGATGGTTGATATGCCATAAAACCAAACCAAACCAAATCATATATATTTAATATACATGTATAAAGAGGATTTGGCATTAAATAACCTACGATGGTTGATATGCCATACAACCAAACCCAACCAAATCATATATATTTAATATATTGTATAAAGAGGATTTGACATTAAATAACCTACGATGGTTGAAATGCCATAAAACCAAACCCAATCAAATCATATATATTTAATATACATGTATAAAGAGGATTTGGCATTAAATAACCTACGATGGTTGATATGCCATAAAACCAAACCCAACCAAATCATATATATTTAATATACATGTATAAAGAGAATTTGGCATTAAATAACCTACGATGGTTGATATGCCATAAACCCAACCAAACCAAATCATATATATTTAATATATTGTATAAAGAGGATTTGGCATTAAATAACCTACAGTGGTTGATATGCCATAAAAGCCAACCAAACCAAATCATATATATTTAATATATATGTATTAAGAGGATTTGACATTAAATAACCTACGATGGTTGAAATGCCATACAACCAAACCCAACCAAATCATATATATTTAATATATTGTATAAAGAGGATTTGGCATTAAATAACCTACAATGGTCGATATGCCATAAAACTAAACCCACCGAAACACTTAGATGAATCAATCCTCATACTAACACTCAAATACGGTGATATCTTCGTGTTAAATATTTCGGCGTAAATACCAATTTGTAGAAGTGAATTGTTTCATGGTACAGCTATTCTGACAGATAGTCCCCAACTGACTCTTGCCTGCTGCACAGTAGACAAAATCTCGAACAATGTAAGCATATGCGTTAAATCAATTATTTGAAATGGTGATAATTTACCCATCACACCCTTTATATATATATATATATATATATATAATTAGATTATGAAATACGATGAAAAAAAGAGAAGGGAAAAACTTATGAAATTGTTCATATACGTGTGAAATTACATTTTTATTATTGTGTACACACATTCATATATATATATATATATATATATATATATATATATATACTTCTTAAGGACAATATATATATATAAGTTCATTGATGTACATATATTTGCATGCGCATGGATGTTTAATCTCAATGCATACGTAAACATTATAAACACACACACACACACACACACACACACATATATATATATATATATATATATATATATATATATATATATATATATATATATATTCGTGGGCTTAGTCATTAGTATGTATATGTGTATATCAGGAAGTATGGAAGGAATTAGGATATGTAATAGAGAAATTGTTAATATATGCGTATAATTATACAAACTTTGTTGTTTTCTTTCTTACACACTCTCTCTTTTTATTTCTCTCTCTCTCTCTCTCTCTCTATATATATATATATATATATATATATATATATATATATGTATATATTCTTATTCATTTGTATGAGGCACTGGAGCAAAAATTATATTAATAATTCTATAATAATTAATAAAAAATATATTCCTAACACCATCTGGCGGAGCTAATCGTATTTAAAATAAGTTTATAATCTCATTTCTTGAATAACGACCTCTTTATTCATGGACATTTTTCCTGTCAGAATTCGATTACGAAACGTATCTTATTGAATTACCCATATATACATGTGTGTGTGTCTGTGTGTGTGTGTGGTGGTCTTAGTCGTGGTGATAAAATACAACAAAATTAAGATGAAAGAAATAATAAAAATATTGCGGAATTTAATATTCCGATAATTATTCAAGAGGATATTACTATTCATGGACATAGAGAGGGAGATCAGATTTCCATATGGTTAATAACCAGTCAACAGCAATTCTATAGATGAGATAATGCTACCGAGGTATGTTAACGGGTCGAATAACTTCCGAGTCTTCCCATGAAATATGGAGATGGCAGAATCTTGATTAAAACATTTGAACTCTGTTTTATCAACGTTCACGTGGAGAACAGTGCCTCTTGCTGCCTATTCCAGACAATACAGCAGGCATTCGGCTTGAGCTTGTGTATTTATTAAGATGGATGATCCTATTTACCCAACCCCTCCGCTCCGGGAGGATATGACACAAGGTCAATTTTACAGCGGAGTTTAGCAGGTTTGAATTCAGAGTTTTTCCTTCTCTTAGACTAGTTGCCTCACCAAGGCTGAAGAACCTAGTCTGCACTACTATTTACCCATAGCTGGAGGGAGAATAATTGGATTCATACCTTTCCCAAGGGTATTAGTGCTATGGGTATAAGGGTATTAGTGCTATGGGAATATCCTCGTCGAGGTGTCCAATTCCTACGACGATAACCATTACACCAGGGGCACCTCCGAAGATGGATAATGATTCAGCCAATGAAAATTAAAGTTATTGTTACGGCAACCGGCCAGAGAATGACGGGCTGAGTCATCATCATCATGTCGTGTCGCTAGCACAGATATCCCTGACCCTCTCTCGCCACTTCTCCCTGTCGTTCATCGCCTCTGCAGGTCTTCAGGGCTACATCCCGTATACTCATAGAGCTGCTGTATGTATCTTCGAGCTGGTCGTCCGGCTATTGCCCGGCCATTTGTGGGGGTCCATAGGAGTACTTCACTTATGAGCTCGTTCTTGCTTCTACAGCAGTGTCCTGCATGTCTGGTTCGTCTAGCTTGGATAGTTTTCGTGATGGGAGGCTTTATCTGGGCATAGAAATGATTCTACCTGGGAAATCATTTTTAACAGTCAAACTTTAAAAATAATTTTCCAAGTTGAATCATTTCTATGTCCAGATAAATAAGGGACACCCGAGGAAGGCTGGAGAATACAGCGACCGAAACGTTGTGTTTACGACTAACAACAATAAAGATGAGGTTAACAGTTCGAAAAATCACACACAAAATATTGTACATCCAGCCTCATCTCAAAAATTCAGACGGATTAGGTACGAAAAAGATTAAGATAGATAGATAGATAGATATGAACAACTGATATACGTGGATTCGAACAAACTGAAACAGATATGAACAGACTGATATAAATAAATACAAACAGACTGATATATATATGTAGATTGATAGATTGATTGATATGAACAGGCTGAGATAGATTGGAACAGATTGATATCGATGACTACGAACAGACTGTGATAGATAAATTGATATATATATATATATATATATACAGATAAAAAACAGAATGATTGATATACATTGTCTTCGTCTTTATTGCATTTTTATCACAACGTTTCGGCCGCTGTAACATTTTTAAAAATGATTTCACAGGTTGAATCATTTCTATGTCCAGATAAACAGGGGACACCTGAGGAAGGCCGGAGGATAAAGCGACCGAAACATTGTGAAAAAAAAAAAAGACAATAAATACGAAGACAATAGTCCGAAAACTCTTACTGATAAAAATCATCAAACTTCGTCTCAGAAATTTTGACATATGAAAATCATTAAATAAGTTTCCAGATTTTTTTCGTATGGGCACTTTTATTGATAGTACACACATGAAACTCAAGTCCCCTTCGAAGTAATCTCCTCCGGATGTAATGCACTTGTTGTACCGTTCCAACAACTTCTGGAAGGCCCCATGGACGTCCTCTTGTGTGAGCGTGTCAATGACCTTCGTCACAGCCTCTTTCATCTCCTCAATTGTCTCATAATAACAGCTTAGGGAATAAACAAGTCACAGGGAGCATGGTCTGGACTGTAGGGAGGCTGAAGAACAGTCTTGATGCCCATCTTGGTCAAATAGTCTGTGACAAGGATGGAGTTGTAGACTGGTGCATTGTCCCGGTGGGAATGCCAATGACTCGATTTGAAGAGTGCTGGCCTCTTCCGACGGAATCTCTTCCTGAACTCCCTTAAAACCTCAACATAGTAACCCTAACCCTAAACCTTTGGCCAATCAACTTCTTTACTCCTCCCACACCTCTCATCCTCTCCCACAGACTCTCTGGCTTCCTTGAATCTCTTATGCCACTCAAAAACTGATGCTCGATTTATGCAAGATGCTCTAAAAGCAGTCTGAAGCATTCCATACGTTTCTGTGGCATTTTTTCCAAGTTTAAAACAGAATTTTATTGTATATCGTTTTTCTTTTTTTTTAAATTCACCAGCTGTGACAATCAGTAGGGTGTATTCCAATTGCTGCTATATCAGTTCATTCGAACCTGAAATAAAAAAAACTGGTCAGTCATCTCATAAGATGTATCGCAATAACAGTGAATTTTCAAGTCAGATTGCATTTATGAAATTCACCAGCTGTGACAATCAGGCTTTAGTAGGGTGTATTCCAATTGCTGTTGTAGCTGTTCATTTGAACCTGAAATTATGAAAATTGGTGGGTCATCTCATAAGATGTATAGCAATAACATAGTGAATTTTCAAGAGTCTACAACAATGTTAAATGCCTGTAGAAGAAAAGTCTGGAAGCTTATTGAAGGCACCACGTACATAGACTGATACGAATAGACTGAGATAGATAGATAGGAAGGAAGAGATAGATAGATAGATAGATAGATACTAACAGACACAGACTGTCATTGACAGATAGATAGATGTGAGTGTATTAGCATATATGATATTAATAATTTTTTTTGTGCGGAGGCGCAATTAATCTAGAAAAGTGTGGTTTGCCCGAAGTAAATAGGCCAATTCATCCGGTCTTTCTGATTTTTAATGCTTTCGCCTTTGACGTATTCAAGTTACGAGTCAGAAATGGCGGATTTCTTTTTAAAAAAGAATTAACAACAGATGGTAAGTTTTACATCTTTTTTTTTTCAGTAAACATAGACATGATTCGGAGATTTGAATTTCATAAGAAACCCAAATTTTAATACCAACTTCCTTTTTAGATCACATTTACTCCCCGCCATTTTGTCTCAAACTTTCAACGTCATGTGGTGGTACAGTCTTGGGATAAACTCCCGGTGTCAAGATAAGTTATTACGTTACTCTAAGCTAAGGATCCCCTAAGACTG
>OY757942.1:44819252-44854252 GCA_963585895.1 Sepioteuthis lessoniana | reverse complement strand
GAATAGCTTGAAATAGAAATGTTTTTGACAGTTAAACCGTACATACTTTTAAATTGCGTACTTATGCTAAACTGAATTATTTGAAATGGAACTGTTTTTTGACATTGAAACTGTATTTACACTAAACTGAATTGTTCATTATAGAACTATTTTGACATTTAACTGTGTGTAAACAAAATCTGTACTTATACTAAATTGAATTAGCTGAATTAGAACTCTTTAACTAAACTGAATAGCTTGAAATAGAAATGTTTTTGACAATTAAACTGTGTACCCATGCTAAACTGAATTGTTTGAAATAGAACTGATTATTTACACAAAAATGGATTTGGCATTAAATAACCTACAAAGGTTGATATGTCATAAAATCCATCCAACCAACTAATCGGGAATTAACGCATATGTATTAACTTTTATTTCTTCATATTTTGGATACTGAAGTATATATATATATATATATATATATATATATATATATATATATATATATATTGCTAATCCCTCTGCACGAGGATAATCATTTTTTGCGGAGTTTAACAGGTTTGAGTTCAGAGTTTTCCTTCTCCCAGACTGGTTGCCATACCAAGATTAAAGAACCTAGTCAACCCTACTAATAATCGATAAAGGGAGGTAAGATAGTTGGATGCATACTTTTCCAAGGGTTCTAAAGGATATATGGAAAATAAACAGACTCGTCCAGGATTTGAACCTGGGTCACCGAATCCATCTCTTTTGACAACGACCATTACACCACGAACACCTCAGTAAGATATATATATATATATATATATATATATATATATATGTGTGTGTGTGTGTGTGTGTGTGTGTGTGTGCATACAGTTAAATTGTTTCGAGTATTGCTATGTAATACAAACAATTTGATTTAACATCAATCACTTGTTTACATATAGTTAAATTGTCAAACCCAATAAGGTACTACAATAGTGGACCAGGGAGTAATGTCAATGAAGGGGTACTCCATACGCACACACACAGACACACACACACACACATATATATATATATATATATATTAGTTAGCCAATCATAGTCGAGATCGACCCGAAGGCACTCTTTTCAAGAAGCTAATACACCGAAGGGTAGGAGAGGGTATTACGCCTTTCTCTAGATTCCTCTACTAACCCTTGATCTGTACCTTCTATTGTTGAGTGTTAAAGAAGGAAGAATCAAGTACCATTTTTTCGAGTCTTTTATATGACTCGACCTGGGATTCAATCCCAGTCTCCTGGACCATTGGTGAACTCTCTGAATTCTCTTCATTTGCTTGGTTACTAGATGCCTATTAACTCCTCGTTTCGTGAGCCAATTATAATCAAACTTGGTATGTGAACTCTTTTTACATCAAGGCGTGCAAAGGGATGGGCAAAGGGAAGCGTTAAGGGAAATGCTCAAGGAAGTGCAAAGGGAAATACAAAGGGAAGTGCAGATGGAGGTGAAAAGGGAAGCATTAAGGGAAATGCACAAGGAAGTGCAAAGGGAAATACAGAGGGAACTGCAAAGAAAAGTGCATATGGAAGCGTTAAGGGAAATGTACAAGGAAGTGCAAAGGTAAATACAAAGGGAACTGCAAAGGGAAGTACATCGGAGAATGCAAATAGCTGAGTCCCGAAATTTAACTTGATTCAATAAGTCTATTTTGTTTGAATCTAATCATTACATAATCTGTGCACACACACACACACACACGTATACATATAAACATATATATATATATATATATATATATATATATTTATTCTTATACCTATTGCTATACCTCTGTCGTAAAAAAAAAGGTGATGCAAGTTGTATTTAAAAAAATATTACACAAACTGATATCTGGAGAAAAATAAGAAGAGAAAAGTCTAAAGACATCCGTCCTGCTTGAAAATAGTCCACAAGTATCGCAATACCTAGCTAAAATAAAATAAAAAACACCCATAGCTTATACGTTAAAATTCTCAATACACTGAGCACAGCAAAACTAAAAGCAAAGTAAAGTCGGCAACCTTAATTATCGAGGGTGACCCGAAGGCTCCCTTTTCAATAGCTACCACACCAAGGTGTAGGGGGGCGCAACTCTTTCCCCTAGATTGCTCTTCTTTACCCTTGATTCTTATCTTATAATTCAGAGTCAAGCAAGAAAGCCTCAAGTACAATTTTTTTGAGTCTTTGGTATTACTCGACATGGGATTGAACCCCGGTCTCACGGGCTTTTAGTGAACATTCTACTTATTAGGTCAAACTAGATTACCTAAAAGAGCCCGAAACAACCTATCCAGATTTCACCTACCGTTTTCATCAGGATAAATCAGAATTATTCTGATGATCTGTTTGCTGAAACCCAGTTTGGTTGTAACTGGCTCTTTCAGGTATTCTCTCTTTCTCTCTCTCTCTCTCTCTCTCTCTCTCTCTCTCCACACACACACACACACACACAATATATATATATATATATATATATATATACTTTTAAGAAAAACAAAATCCGGTCACTTTAGGATTGTGAATTTATTTCCATCCTGCTACCGACAGGTAACGAAAGAAAAACCGGAAGTGGGCGAAATGGGGAGGAAACTCTTCACCCTTCTTCAACCCACTCGCACCCTACCCTCCTGTGTCCCTTCTGGCTGTATTCATTATATCCATTGGGTCTGAAGAAGTCCTATTAAATTTGGTGTTATTGATTCATATCAATACCCATAGCAGGATGGAAATAAATTTATTATCCTAAAGTGACCGGATTTTGTTTTTCTTAAAGGAATTGTTGGTCAGTTACATTGAGTTCTTCATCAGGAAGATTTGAATGTTTGAAGTTTGAATAATTTAATTGTCCTGACGGAATTATTCCCGACTTCGGTTTGACTGGAATGAAGGATACAATATATATATATATATATATATATATATATATATACATCTCAATAGTAAGTAAAGTTGGCGACCATAGTCGAGGGTGACCCGAAGGCTCCCTTTTCGATAGCTTACTACACCAAGGTGTAGGGGAGGGCGCTACTCCTTTCCCTGGATTGCTCCACTTTACCCTTGATCCGTACCTTTTAATGCTGAGTTTTAAGCAAGGAGGCATCAAGTACCATTTTTTGAGTCTTTGGTATGACTCGACCTGGGATTGAACCCAGGTCTCCCGGGCCATTGGCGAACACTTAACCGCTAGGCCAATGTCCGGTATATAAACATCTCAATAGAGAAGAGAAAACACAGGAAAGTATAGAAAGTTACAGTGAAATGAAAAAATGGTGCTCGGAACATTTTAGATAGAAATTGATCAGGAAGTTTCAATTCTTCAAGAAACCAAATGAATTTGGTATCTGTAGGATCACTACCTGATTTCATCCGAGTTTTTGTAGACACATCTAATTTACGCTGACTTTAAAAAAAAAAGCTTCCGTATTTAATTTTCATACCGAGCAAATACGAGTTATTCGGCTAAAAATATATGATATACTGATATACAAATACATATATTATCTAGGATAGAGACGATATGGAGTAAACGGTGCTTGTTGAGCGTCAGTTTCTCCTCTAGCCAATCAGCACACGGTGGTTAAACTAGCAATGTAACTTAGTTTTATTTCAGGGAGTGGTTTATTGATTGTTGTTTGGGGAATCATAACAGGTACTCCCTTCATCCAAATCTGAGTGGGGCTAGGAGTAATTACAATAAAGAAGTACTCTGCTGTTCTCAGAGCTCCAGAACTGGCGCTCTACAATAGACTGCAGTTTAATTTCTTATCTAGGACACCACTTTTTTTTGGAGGGGAGGTTCCCTGCAGACAAGGAGGAGAAAAAAAGAAAGAAAGTCAGGGAGAAAGGAAGAAAGAAAAAAAGAAAGAAAGAATGAGGGATGATATGAAGATAAGGGGAAAAGGAAGAGATGGGAGTAGGAGAACTAAATAAGAAGAAGAAGAAGAAGAGGAATTTATTTGTTTTTCCCCCAAGGATATCTCCGCCTTTCATTCTCTTTTCACATGAACGCTTTGTATCAAGGGAATTAAATATAATTTGATGGCTTGGTTCGGTTTCTTTGTTTAATGGCACTTCAAACCTTTGTTACGTCCTGCTCTGGCCAAACAAACGACAACACGTAATATATATAACAATATATATTTATTTTCTCGACGGACGCTTGTGTGAAGTAGGAGAAATCAGGAGAGGAATTAGAATCGTTCGTCTATGAGGCTTGGACTCTTCGATGTAAGTAGACGATGGCCGAGAAAACGCACACGGGGCAACGACGGGACAAGCTTTCGTGAACCGCGGAATTTTTCACTCGCTTCCGTTCAATTCGTCGGCCTTATATTACCTTCAAACTCCCACGCGGAGATATGGACACGCCTCCACGCCCCTGCGATTTCTTCCGATAACTGGCCATCGGAATGTGTCACTTCCGCCGTCTTTGGAATGGCATGTGTAATCGTCATCGAGCGGAAATAACTGTCATGCAGTTTACAGGCCACTCTCCTCAGGTGCATCACTTTGTGACGGCACGGTGGGATTTTTTTTTACCTTGTCCCATATTGTCAGCCAAGCTGTATTTTACACCTTGATAGTTTATCTAATCCCAAAGCCATCTTTGGAGGAGGATAGTAGTGATATTTCAAACCCATACTAAGAGGGATAAAGGGTTCATGCTTTTCCCAAGGCTATTTGTCCGAAAGTGAATGCGATCGCGCGACTGGATTTCGAACTTGTTTACTACAGTATTGCAATCAAGCTCATTAACTACAACGCCACAGGGACACCACCAAATATATATTTGAAGAAATAATAATAAGAACAAAAATAATAGGAAGAGGGAGACGTTGAATAAATTACCTGGAGAACTATATTTTCTTGGTTGGATGGCATTTTATGGCATATCAACCCTTGTGGATTATCTAATGCTAAATCCTGGTTTATACGAGATGCATACGATAAGTTTCCAGACTTTTTTCGTATGGGCACTTTTATTTATAGTACACACATGAAACTCTAGTCCCCTTCGAAGTAACCTCCTCCGCCTGCAATGCACTTGTTGTACCGTTCCAACAACTTCTGGAAGGACCCCATGGAAGTCCTCATGTGTGAGCGTGTCAATGACTTTCGTCACAGCCTCTTTCATCTCCTCAATTGTCTCATAACGACAGCCTCTGAGCTTAGGGAATAACCAAAAGTCACAGGGAGCAAGGTCTGGACTGTAGGGAGGCTGAGGAACTGTTTTGATGCCCATCTTGGTCAAATAGTCTGTGACAAGGATGCAGTTGTGGACTGGTGCATTGTCCTCGTGAAAATGCCACTGATCCGATTTGAAGAGTGCTGGCTTCTTCCCAAAGAATCTCTTCCTGAACTCCCTTAAAACCTCAACATAGTAACCCTAATCCTAAACCTTTGACCAATCAACTCTGGTGTATTGACTTCCTTACTCCTCCCACACCTCTCATCATCCCTCACAGACTCCTTGGCTTTCTTGAATCTCTTATGCCACTTAAAAACTGATGCTCAATTCATGCAAGATGGTCGAAAAGCAGTCTGAAGTATTCCATACGTTTCTGTGGCAGTATTTTTCCAAGTTTAAAACGACAATTTTAAATGCCCATACGAAAAAAGTTAGGAGACTTATCGTATGCACTTCGTATGTATGAATTATAAACAAATATTTTGTTGATGACTATTTTTTCCAAGTTATTCGAGTTCTTTTATTTGCACACAGTTAAATGGTTTCAAGTATTTCTATCTAACACAAATGATTCTATTAAGTATTAATCATTTGTTTGCTTGCCAGGTCAGCTGGGGCTGTAGAATACACCGTCTGCTTCTCTGCATAAGAGCAAGACCCCCACAACGAGTGTCCGGGATATGACACTAAACAATCTGATGGTGAGGTTCCAGTTATGATGGAGCTTTGGGGAATGCAAAGTATCCCTTTATTGCCATCGCTCACAGGTCCACTCTGGCCCGGAGTGGTAGCACCTGATAGGTTCCTATCTATGGATTAAAAAGAACTAATCTGCGTACTAATGCTAAACTGAATTGCTTGAAATGAGTCTATTTTGACATTTAAATAGCGTACTTATGCTAAACTGAATTGTTTGAAATGGAACTGTTTTTGACATTGAAACAGTACTTACGCTAAACTATGTTATTTGAAATAGAACTGTTTTGTCATTTAAGTGTGTGTAAACAAAACCGATGTTTATACTAAAGTGAATTGTTTGAATTATAACTGTTTGAATAAACTGAATATCTTGAAATAGAAATGTTTTTTTATCATCTAAACTGCGTACTTATGCTAAGTAGAATTGTTTGTTATAGAACTGTTTATTTGTATAAAGTGGATTTGGCGTTAAATAACCAACACGGGTTGATATTCCATAAGCCCAAACAAACCAAACCAATCAAAACCAAATAATTTGTTCTCACACAGTTAAATGGTTTCAAGTATTCCTATCAAACATTATTAATTCTATTTTATATTACTCATTTGTTTACACGCAGTTAAATTGTTTCAAGTGTCCTTATTTGACATTAATGATTCTCTATAATATTAATTATTTGTTGGTACAGGGTTAAATGGTTTCAAGTATTGCTAATTAAAATTGGTAATTTTTTCATTAAGTATTTCTATTTAATACAAATAATTTGCACATAGTTGTATGGTTTCAAATATCTACTTCAAATAATCCCTAGTAAATGTTTGAAAACTTCTACTTGGCCAATAGATGAGACTCTAATAGGTGCTACCAATCCCAGGTCAGAGTGGACTTGGGAGTAATGGCAATGAAGGGGTACTCGAGATTCTCCAGAGCTCCAGGAGTGGATTCTCACCATCAGATGCGGTTTATTGTTGTACCCAAGACACTCTTGGGTTGAGTGGGGAGGTGGGTTTACACCTTTACCGAGGTGCAGTCGGTGTATTCTAGCGCCCCCCTCCCTCCCTCTTCGCAGTCGAATGTGTGGTCGTGAACAATAGTGCGTCTAATTTGCGACAATCTATTATAATACGTCGTTCATTTTTGTTGTTATTTTTTGTCGTTATTTTTTGTTGTTGTTGTTTTGTTGTATTGTCCCAACAAATAATCAAGTCGTGACGATAATGGCGTCGTTGACTTTGGGTCGATAAAAACGGCCGTTAAGAAACGGAGATAATCAGAAAAAAAAAAGAGAGAAAAAGAAACCAATAATAATAATAATAATAACAATAATAATAGATAACAATGGCTAAAGTGAATTGCTTGTTAGATCGAAATACCTAATTGTAACTGTGTTAAAAGTTAATAAATATGATATCTGTCGTATCAGCTGACGCAATTTCAATATCGACGATAATTGCAATGACGTAAATTATTATTACTATAACAACCGCAAACACGCAAACGCTTAAAAATAATTCTACTTGATTTTATATGTTTACTTTCAATATTTATCAAGAATGAAATCCACGTCCATGAATGCCGTTTTATAAGGATCATTAAATAAGTTTCCAGACTTTTTTTCGTATGGGCAATTTTATTGATAGTAAACTCATGAAACTCAAGTCTCCTTCGAAGTAATCTCCTCCGGCTGCAATGCACTCGTTGTACCGTTCCAACAACTTCTGGAAGGCCCCATGGAAGTCCTTTTGTGTGAGTGTGTCAATGACCTTCGTCACAGCCTCTTTCATCTCCTCAGTTGTCTCATAATGATGGGGAATAAGCAAAAGTCACAGCTGGGGCTGTAGAATACACCAACTGCATCTCTGCGGAGGGGTAAGACTCCTCCAACGAGTGTCCTAGTCATGACACTAAATAATCTGATATGAGGTTCCAGTAAAACTGGAGCTTTGGGGAATGTGTACCCCTTCTTTCCCATTGCTCCCGGGTTCACTCTGGCCCGGAGTGGTAACACCTGATAGGGTCCTATCTATGGGTCAAATAGAACTAAACTCATATGCTAAACTGAACTGTGTGAAATAGAACTGTTTTTACGTTTAACTGTGTATAAACAAAAAAAGCTATCCTAAATTGTTTGAAATGGAACTGTATATAAGTATAAAAATGGATTTGACATTAAATAACCTACAATGGTTGATATGCCATAAAACCAAACCAAAACCTGGTTCTAAGATATCTTCCCTATCAGGGGAATGCTGAAGAGGCTAAGAAAAGTTAGCCCCCCACCCCGGAGAATCACAAACCAGGTCTGAGTCATATATTGCTACCGTAGTGGAAGTAGGTGAATCCAACTTATACATTTTTACCAACCCTTCCGCTCGGGCAGGATATGACACAAGGTCAATTTTTTTAAGCGGAGTTTAACAGGTTTAAATTCAGAGTTTTCCTTCTTCAAGGCTGAAGAACCTAGTCTGTCCTACTATTTACCCATAGCTGGAGGGAGAATAAATGGATTCATACCTTTCCCAAGGGCATTAGTGCTATGTGAAATGTAATCAGTCTCGTCCAGGATTTGAACTTGTGTCGCCGTGTCCATTTACTACGACGATAACCGTTACACCACGGTGAATACTACCTATAAACCAAATCAGCATTCTTTAACTGACGTTTCATAAGTATTTCGACTTTAGTTGCTTACGGCATAACAGTAGAAATTGCAGACGCTAAAATGTTAAGAAATCGACTATCGTGCACACGTTACGATGCCAATAATTCGCCTGTAGCCACAGGGTAATGATAGAGAAATTCTATTCTAGGTTTTGTCTATGTTTTTTTTTTCAGAAAATATTTTCCATCACTTAAGGCCGTATCTATCTTGCTAGAGTTGGATAAATTCACAAGACAAACACACTGAATACAACCTCACCGGCAGGTGTCCTGGCAAATATTTATATACTGTTGATATAAATTTCAATTTCAATTGCACATGCAGCTACGTTGACCAATTGCGCCCGACTGCGCCTATCTATATGCAAATGGGTGCGCGTCTCACATTGTGTAGATCTGTAACTCTTCTGTTTCGTTTCACCACCCTCAGAACATCAAGCCCTCACCCACAACTCACTGGTTCTGAGGCTATTAGCCGAAAATGACAGAACCGACATGAACGTCGTTTTTTTTTCTTTTGTCTGCAGCTGCCAATTCCCTGGGTTGACAAATTGTGTCGGATGGATTGGAAGCAGTTAACCAGAACTGTTGAGAGAGAGAGAAGAGGGAGAGAGAGAGAGAGAAGAGGGAGAGAGAGAGAGAGAGAGGAGAGAGTAACAAGAGGGAGAGAGAGAGAGACGAGAGAGAGAAAGAGAGAAATGAGAGAGAGTGAGAGACAAGAGGGAAAGAGACGAGAGAGAGAGAGAGACGGGAGAAAGAGAGACAAGAAGGAGAGAGACGAGAGACGAAAGAGAGAGAGAGACAAGAGGGAGAGAGAGGAGAATGGGGGAGAGAGATACGAGAGAGACGTGAGAGAGAGAGAGAGACGAGAGAGAAAGAGAGAGAGACGAGGGAGATATATATATATATATATATATATACTCGAATAATGAACGCTTGTAAAGGAGGGAGTTTAGAAGAATTCGGGGAAAATCAAAGAATCCTTTTTAGATGTAAAATGTTCCGTCAGAATTAGAAGTCTGCCAGTTTCTATTAAAGGAGTATAAGGCGAGACATGACTGGGTAGGCAAGGTGATCCACTGGGAAGTGTGCAAGAAATTTAAATTTGACCATACTAACAAATGGTGTATGTACAACCCAACACCTGTCCTAGAAAATGACACGCATAAACTCCTATGGGACTTTAACATACAAACGGGTCACCAAATCCCGGCCAGAAGACTAGACCTTATAATAGTCAACAAAAAAAAAAAAGAAAAAAAAAGAGAATTTGCAAAATTGTCGACTTTGCTGTCCCGGTGGACCACAGAATAACGAAAGTAACGATTGTGCCAATTGTGATTGGTGCTTTTGGCACAATAACTAAAGGTTTGTTAAAAGGCCTGGAGGACTTGGAAGTTGGTGGACGGGTAGATGACAGTATTGCTGAGAACGGCCAGAATCCTGAGACGAGTCCTGGAGACCTGAGGAGACTTGCTGTCACTCAAACTCCAGTTAAAAACCATCAGCTAACACTGATGTGCAAAACCCTAAGGGAGTAAATAATAATAATAATATGATGCCTCAATACAAAGATGAAAAAATTTGGACATGACAAAAAAAAAAAAAAGGAAACCTTAAGAGAGAAACTGAATCTCTTCTAATAGCAGCACAAAACAACGCCATAAGGACCAATCATATAGATAAGACGCAACAAAACAGCAGTTGTAGGTTATGCGGTGATAGAGACGAAATGGTCAATCACATAATAAGTGAATGCAGCAAATTGGCACAGAAAGGGTATAAGACTTGACATGATTGAATGTGAAAGGTGATCCACTGGTAATTGTGCAAGAAATTTAAATTTGACAATACGAACAAATTGTATATGCACAATCCAGCATCTGTTCTGGATAATGAGACACACAAACTCCGATGGGATTTTGAGATACAAACGGGTCACCTAATCTCAGCCAGACGACCAGACCTTATAATAATCAACAAAAAAAAAAAAACTTGCAAAATTGTGGACTTTGCTATCCCGGCTGACCACAGAGTAAAATTGAAAGAAAATGAAAAGAAGAATAGATACCTCGACCTTGCGAGGGAATTGAAAAAAACAAACAAACTGTGGAACATGAAAGTGAAGTTTATACCAATTGTAATTAATGTTCTTGGTACAGTCACGAAAGGGTTAGGGTCTGGAGGACTCGGAAATAACAGGACGAGTGGAGACTATCGAAACTACTTCCCTATTGAAATCGGCCTGAATACTGAGAAGAATCCTGGAGACTTGAGGAGACTTGCTGTCTCTCAGTCTCCAGTGAAAGACCATCAGCTAAAACTGATATGAAAAACTCTCAAAAAGTAAAATGATATTAATAATAATCGAATGAAGCCAGCTAGCGCAAAAAAGAGTATAAGATTAAAAAAGAACTGGATGGGGTGATCTACTGGGAACTGTGCAAAAAATTAAAATATGACCATACTATCAACTGGTATATGCACAACCCAAAATCTGTCCTGGAGAATGAACTGTACCAACTTCACTGGGATTTTGAGATACGAACAGATCACCTTATCTCGGCCAGACGACCAGACCTAGTGATAGTCAACAACAACAAAAACTGAAAAAAAAAAAAAAGAAAAAAGAAAGATATCCTGCCAAATAATGAACTGTGCCGCCCCGACGGACCCCAGATTAAAATTTAAAAAAAAGACGGAAAGAGAGATAAAACTTTGCTAAAGAACTAAAAATCTATGGAACATGAAGATGACGGTGATACCAATTGTAATTGGTGCACTCAGCACAATCACGAAATGATTGGTAAAGGGACTAGAGGACTTGGAAATAAGAGGACGAATAGAGACCATTCAAACTATAGCATTATTAAGATCGGCTAGAATACTGAGAAAAGTCCTGGAGACTCCAGTGGAAAACCATCAGTTACCATTGCTGTGAAGGATTCTCAAAAGAGTGAAATAATAAGGCCACTGAATAGACCAGTTATATTTAAGCAAAAATAATAATTCACAACAGAATATCTAGTGTTGAGAAAAAGATGAAATAGTTGATATTTTACAAGTGGGGGCAGCGAGCTAACATAAAACGAGTACAAAACTAGGAACGACTGGGTGGCAAAGGCAGTTTACTGGGAATTGTGCAGGAGACCTAAACTTAACCATTCTGCCAAATGGTACACAAAAATGTGAAATGTAATCATCCAGGATTTGAATTCGTGTCGCCGTGTCCATTTCCTACGACGATAACCATTACACCACGGGCACCTCCACATCTATCTATCTATCTATCTATCTATCTCTGGCCCTTTGCTCATATCAATCAAACATAGATTGTGGCATTCAAGTTACCCTGGCATATAATTTGACCTCAAGATTTTCACTTCAGTCTTCTAGGTCAGACCTTTACCTGCTGAAAAGGTCAACTCCCAAATATAAAATAGGCTACTGCGACGTTTCAGTCGGTGTTTACAGTCAGGGCTTTAGCTATTTGAAACAACGAGTGATATACCGTTAATAAAATACTTAATTTTTTTAAACTACAGCTTTATTATTTTATAATAATCTCAATTGATTGATTGATTCGTTGGTTGGTTGGCTTTATGGCATATCAACCTTTGTAGGCTATTTAACACCAAATCCATTTTTATACAAATAATCTGTTCTATTTCAATCTGTTCAGATTAACATGAGTACACAGTTTAATTGTCAAAAACATTTCTATTTCAAGATATTCAGTTTAGTCAAACAGTTCTAATTCAAACAATTCAATTCAGTATAAGTATAGTTTTTGTTTACACACACTTAAATGTCAAAACAGTTCTATTTAAAAAAAAATCAGTTTAACATAAGTGTAATTTCAATGTCGAAAACAGTTCTATTTCAAGTAATTCAGTTTAGCATAAGTACGAAGTTTAGTTCTATTTAACCCATAGATAGGACTCTTATCCATATTTACCAACCTCTCCACCCGGGCAGGATAAGACACAAGGTCAATTTTTAAGCGGAGTTTAACAGGTTTGAATTCAGAGTTGTCCTTCTCCTAGACTAGTTGCTTCACCAAGGCTGAAGAACCCAGTCTGTCCTACTATTTACCCATAGCCGGAGGGAGAATAATTGGATTCATACCTTTCCCAAGGGTATTAGTGCTATGTGAAATGCAATCAGTCTTGCCCAGGATTTGAACTCGTGGCGCCGTGTCCATTTCCTACGACGATAACCATTACACCACGGACACCTCCATATATATATATATATATATATATATAGGACATCGATCGATAACTTTAGGGAAAACGGCTTCGTGCTGACAAAGAAAAGGAGCAGAAGGTACCCCGCAAAAACAATTACCGACGCCGACTACGCCGATGACATAGTGCTACTGGCCAATACACCCAACCAAGCCGAAACACAACTGCATAGTTTGGAACGAGCCGCTGCAGGCATTGGACTCCATGTTAATGCACACAAAACTAAATTTTTGTTCTTTAATCAGAAAAGCGACATCTCCACACTAGACGGAACCTCCCTGAAACTGGTTGAAAAATTCACCTACCTAGGAAGCAGCGTCTCATCAACCGAAAAATACATCGACACACGGCTAACAAAGGCATGGACAGCTATCGATAGGCTTTCGATCATATGGAAATCAAACCTGACCCCGATAAAATGAAACGCAGTTTCTTCCAGGTTTTGGTCGTGTCGATACTGCTATATGGATGCACTACTTGGACGCTGACTAAATGATTGGAGAAGAAGCCAGACGGCAATTATACAAGAATGTTGCGAGCAATATTAAATAAGTCCTGGCAGCAACACCCCTACAAGGCACCAACTATACGGTCACCAACCACCTATCACGAAAACTATACAAGCTAGACGAACCAGACATGCAGGACACTGCTGGAGAAGCAAGGACGAGGTCGTAAGTGATGTACTCCAGTGGACCCCCGCATATGGCCAATCAAAAGCAGGACGACCAGCTCGAACATACATACAGCAGCTATGCGAGGATATGGGATGTAACCCTGAAGTCCTGCCGGAGCGATGAGTGATAGGGAGACGTGGAGAGGAGAGAGGGTCAGGGATATCCGTGCTAGCCGCACGAGGATGATGATGATGATTATATAAATATATATATGATTTGTAAACACATTTTGTTGATAACATTTTAAAACGAAAACAGTTCTTTTTAGTACGCAGTTAATTAGTTTCAAGTATTGCTATATAACAGTCATAATTTAATATCAGTCATTTGTTTGCACATATAGTTTGTTCTATTTGATATATTGATAAGACCTATTAGGTGCTACCACTCCGGGTCAGAGTGAACCTGGGAGCAATGGCAATGAGAAGTGTACTACACATTCCCCAAATCTCCAAGGCCTAGGGGCCTTACTATCAGATGGTTTAGATGTTATTTCTAGGACACTCATGAGCGTAGGGTCTAACCCCTCTGCAGAGATTCAATCGGTGTGTTCTACAGGCCCCGCAACGGAATTGACTTGGGAGTCTGCTGAAGTTACGGTGAGTAGTTTATACCGATTGTTTGAAGTACTGTTTCACTAGTGCCAGTTGACCCCTAGTTTTGAAGATTTTTTTACAGGCTTAAAAGATTGAGTTGTACACTGCAATTTATGCAAAGTAAGGACGATCCGTTCTTAAAATAATTAAAAAAAAAAAATCATGTTGCTCGTCATCCTGGTTAAAATTTTCATTGAACCCCGTAAAAGTTAAAGGAAAAACTCCCACTTTTTTCGGGTCGACTAGTTTATAGACTCATCTGTAATTAACTCGGCAATTTCCGTAATTTACTGGGCGAAATCGCACCCCGAGGGAGAGAGGTATTACTTGCTTGGAATAGAACGTTTAAATATTAAAAAGCGCTCAGGGGCTTGTTGGGATCTCTCCAAATCCTCGTCACTATTTTCGAGCACAAAATGCTTAATATATTTTGAGTTTGGCAGTTTTTTTTTTATGAAACTTATTGCAAACATTTCTGTCAAGAAATTTCTTAATGCATTAATGAGTGAGAAAAATAGAATTTAACATCTATCGAGTTTGGCCTCGATTATTTTTCTTTGTTTATAGCTATCTATCTATCTATCTATCTATCTATCTATCAGTTAGATTGTTTGTCTATCTCTGTCTCTGTCTGTCTATCTGTCTGTTTGTCTCTATCTATCTATCTATCTATCTGTCAGTTTTTTTTGTCAGTCTCTTTTATATATATATATATATATATATATAATATATATATATATATATTGCCTTACGTGAATTTATCTATTTCTATCTATCTATCTATCTATCTATCTATCTATCTATCAGTCTGTTTGTCTGTCTCTTTTTTCTTTCTTTCTTTCTTTCTCTATATATATTGCCTTATTTGTATCTATCTATGTATATATGTGTGTGTGTGTGTGTGTGTCTGTATCTATCTATCTATCTATCTATCTATCAATCTATCTATCTATCTCTTTTCTTTCTTTCTTTGTGTTATATATATATATATATATATATATATATATATATATATATATATATATATATATATTACCTTATTTGTATCTATCTATTTATCTATGTGTGTGTGTGTGTGTGTGTGTCTGTATCTATCTATCTATCTATCTATCTATCTATGTTCATATCTTTCTTTCTTTCTTTCTTTCTTTCTAAATCAATCAATCAATCAATCTAAGTTCATATCTTTCTGTCTTTCTTTCTTTCTTTCTAAATCTAACTATCTATCTATCTATCTATCTATCTATCTGTTTGTCTGTCTCTTTCTTTCTTTCTTTCTTTCTTTCTAAATATTGCCTTATTTGTATCTATCTACTTATCTATGTCTCTGTGTATCTATCTATCTATCTATCTATCTATCTATCTATCTATCTACGCACACACATATACATGCATGTGTGTGTATTTATGTGTGTGTATGTGTTTAGCCATATAAATTGGTCATTTTCCCCCTCATTCAATAAACGCTCTATCACAAATAAACTAATAGAGAACACAGAGAGAGAGAGAGAGAGAGAGAGAGAGAGAGAGAGAGAGAGAGAGAGAGAGAGAGAGAATAGTGAGAAAAGGAAATTAGTATGATTGTTAAACCAATTTTTCCCGCGTTCAGCCATTTTGTTTTTTGTTTGCTTGTTTGTAGAATTTTTTTTTTTGTTTTTGTTTATCTTCTTGTTTTTATACAGCGTTTTACTTGTTTGTCATTTGTCAGCCGGTCGTAGACGTGTGTGTGATTGAAATTAATCAATCATGAACAAACGAAAGAATTTTCATTCAGCAAATATGAAATGTGGACAGAGTCTGTGTCGTCGATACAGGTACACAGCAGACCAGCTCAAAATGAAACCACGTTAACAACAATTTTATTGGTTTCCCGGATGTACTCATTCGCACATCCGTGAAACTAAGAGTACTGATGAGCACTAGAAAGAATGGAACGAAAAGTAATTCAGTCATCACTAAAACCGCTGTTTGCTTTTTTCCGGCATGTCATCCCTTACTGGGTTACTTAATGCCTAAATCCGGCCTCTTCTTTTTTTTTGTAAGCATGTTTCCGAGTGACTGATAGTGATCAAATGTAAAGTTTTATAACGTTAATAATAACAGCTGTATGGCCATTTACCTCCCATCTTTAAAACTATCTAAGCAAGTACAAACACATAAGTGAATGTGTACCATGGCCAGATTACGGCTATGTGTGAAACGTACATCGAACGTTCATTACATATATAACATATATCACTTAGGAATCTCGAAACACAAAAAACACTTACGACTTCTTAGTTCAGGTACGAAACTTTTTATTACCTTTTAGTTTAAAGGTTCTTCGACATAAGGAGAGAGATACACATTCTTTCTATTCTGGCTTTTCCATCTGCCCACCCCCAAACACGTATGGCACCCGCCACCAAGGCTACTGGCCTGGCTTCGGAGAGCAAGCGAAAGCCAACCGTCTTCTCCCGAGGCAAGTCTCAACTCAACTAACTTTCTACAAAATTCCCAAAAATCCTCCGCGCGCTTCCGGTGCGTGACGTCATTCGCACTTGCTAGCCCCGTTTCCCATCTGGGCTATTGTGACATCTCTGAGTGACACGTTCGCTCCGCCCGCGCATGTGCATGAACACCTGCGTTAATGTTGCACCTAAGTAACCCATGCATCGAGGCCGAAAGGTTCTCAGCCTAACTAAACCCAAAGCATAAAACGAAATCCCTCGGCCATTATATTACAAATGTTTTTTTAATAGATCCCTACACATGGACGTGACTGTGTTGGCCAGCCAGCAAGAACTTACTTACATTAGCTCTGTGCAAACGCAGGATGTAATTTGATGGGTTGGATGGTTGGTTGGCATATCAACCTTTGTTGGTTATTCAATGCCAAATCCGTTTTTATACAAAGAAACGGATCTATTTCAAGCAATTCAGTTCAGCGTAAGTACACAGTTTAATTGTTAAAATACATTTCTATTTCAAGATATTCAGTTTAGTCAAACAGTTCTAATTCAATCAATTCAGTTTAGTACTAGTATAGTTTTTGTTTACACACAATTAATTGTCAAAACAGTTATATTTAAAATAAAATCAGTTATGCGTAAGTACAGTTTCAAGGTCAAAAACTGTTCTATTTCAAACAATTCCGTCTAGCATAAGTACGCATTTTAATTCTATTTGACCTATAGATAAGAACCTATCAGGTGCTACCACTCCTGGCCAGCGTGAACCATAGCGATGATGGGGGTACTCCGCATTCCTCAAAGCACCAGCATTACTGGGATGTCACCATCAGATTGTTTAGTCTCATATCCAGGACACTTGTTGGGGGAGGGTCTTACCCTCTGCAGAGATGCAAAGTGGACTTAGTAGTGATGGCAATGAAGGGGTACACCGTATTCCCCAATAGCCCAAAGCATTAGATTGTTTTGTGTCATATAAAGGACACTCGTTGTGGGCGAGGGTCTCACCCCTCTGTAGAGATGCAATCGGTGTATTCTACAGTCCCAGCCGACTGGGCCACTCGTAGTGGAGTGGGGGGGTCTTAACCCTTTGCAAAGATGCAGTCGATATATTCTATACTTCCAGCTGATTGGCAAGATGTAGTTAGGAAGACTTGCAGGAAGCGATGAATGAGTGGATCGGGTAGAGAGAGAGAGAGAGAGAGAGAGAGAGAGAGAGAGAGAGAGAGAGAGTCAAGGAAACCCATGATGTCAGCGTGACGTGGTCATGATGAACTGTCTAAATACGCCACGGAGACTTCCCACCTACCCTTGGGAAAGGCATAAGCCTCCTTATCCCCGCAAGCTACGGTTAAATATTTCTACTATTATTCTTCGACAATGATAACTTGGCATTAAATAATACACGAAGGTTGATATGCCATTTAAAATCAAAAATTATTTGTACAATCAAAGATTATTTGTACAATTCTATTTGGGGGTTGTCACCGGCTCATTGGCCCAATGGATAGAGTGTCCGCCAATTATCCTGGAGACCAAGGTTCGATCCCAGGTCGAGTCATACCAAAGACTTAAAAATGGTACTTGATACCACCTTGCTTAACACTCAGCTATATAAGGTTCAAATCAAGGGTAAAGTGGAGCAATACAGGGAAAGGAGTAGCGCCCTCCCTCAGTGTAGTAGCTATTGAAAAGGGAGCCTTCTGGTCGCCCTCGACTACGTCGCCAACTTATTTGGTGATTGTATATTTACTCGATTTTTCTTCAATTAATTTGAGTACATCTGGTTTGAATTTAGAGTTTTCCTTTTCCCAAATTGGTTGCCTTTCCGAGACTAAACAACCAAGACTGTACAACTATTTACTATTTGCACATGTCAGGAGGGTTTGGTTTGACTTGAGTTTATGGCATATCAACCACTGTGGGCTATTCAATGCCAAATCCTGTTTTTACATACATATTAAATATGATTTGTAAACACATTTTGTAGATACACACAATTGAATGATAAACAGTTCTATTTCTAACAATTCAATTTCGCATAAGTCAATGTTAAATGATTTCATGTATAGCTATGTATGATTAACAATTATCAGTCATTTGTTTGGACTCAGTAAAATGGTCAAACAGTTCTTTTTCTAACAATTCAGATTAGCATAAGTCAACAAAGTTAACTGGTTCCAAGTATTGCTATGTATCATTAACAATTTAATTAAATATCAGTCATTTGTATACACACAGTTAAATGTTCAAACAGCTCTATTTCAAACAATTCAATTTAGCATAAGTCATTTGTTTGGATAAGTTTAGATGTCAAACAGTTCTATTAGACCCACAGATAGGATCCTTTCAGGTCTTACCACTCCGGGCTTGAGTGGACCTGGAAGTGATAGCAATAAAGCGGTGCTCCGCATTCCCAAAGCTCCAGCATTACTGAAGCCCTACCATCAGATTGTTCAATGTCATATGCAGGACACTCTTTGAGGGAAGCTTAGCCCTCTGCAAAGATGTAGTGGGTGTATTCTACAGCACCAGCCGACTGGGCCAACTTAAAGTGGACTTGGCAGTGATGGCAATGAAGCGGGTACACTGCATTTCCGAAAGCTCCAGTATTAGATTGTTTTGTGTCATATAAAGGACACTCGTTGTGGGCGAGGGTCTTACCCCTCTGTAGAGATGAAGTTGGTGTATTCTACAGCTTCTGCCCGACTAGGCTGCACGCTGGAAGGAGAGCAAACGTATTCATATCTTTCCTTGGGGTTTAGCGAGAAGTGAAACACAAACACGATTTGAACTCCGGGTCGCTGAATTCATGACGATAATCCTTACATTCAGCATATATATATATATATATATATATATATATATATATATATATATATATATATATATATATATATAACAATGATAATAAATATAAATAAATATATATTATATATATTATTTAATTCATGGAAAATATTGTTCTGCGACCTAAGGTTTCTTGAAGTTTATCACAACATTCGCCTGGCAGTTAAGAAGATGGAATGAAATTGAAAATCGAAAAAGTGACAAAAATACAGACAAAAATCGAAAATACGGCAAAGAGTTGGACAAAAGCCATTAAGATCTCGTTTATGTGTGGTGGTAAGTATGTGTCTATATATGTGTTAGGGTGTATGTGTGTGTGTGTGGATGCGTGTTATTAAGTTAAGTCAGGCCAGGAACTT
The DNA here is from genome assembly GCA_963585895.1 of Sepioteuthis lessoniana. Lineage (NCBI taxonomy): Eukaryota > Metazoa > Mollusca > Cephalopoda > Myopsida > Loliginidae > Sepioteuthis > Sepioteuthis lessoniana. Next base: position 44,834,530 of record OY757942.1, on the reverse strand, counting down.
TGAGTGTTGGTTATAACGGAAGTGTGTAACGTATGTGTAAACATTTGTTTGGTTGGCAGTCAAATTATTATCGTCGCAAGTTGTGAGGAATTAGTGAGAATCTGATTTGTACACGAGTATGGTAGGCCAGAGGTAATATTGTGCCGTAACTATTTCGGTGTAATATAGACAGGGGGGGAGGGTTTATAATAATAATAATAATAATAATAATAACTAAATGCGATGTAGCATAAGAATTGTATACTATGATTCTCATAATATATATATATATATATATTAATATTATATATATATATATATATATATTAATATTATCATAATTATTATATATATATATATTAATATCATAATAATAATAATAATAATAACTAAATGCGATGTACCGTAGGAATTGTGTACTATGAATTTCATAATATATATATCAATATTATATATATATATATTAATATTAATATTATTATCATTATATATATATATTATTATTACTATATCATATATATATAAATATAATAATAATAATAATAATAATAACTAAACGGGATGTAGCGTTGGAATTGTATACTATGAATCTCTTAATATATATATATATATATATATGTATATATATATATTAATATTAATATTATTATATATATATATATATATATATATATATTATTATTATATATATATATATATATATATATATATATATATATATATTAATATATAATAATAATAATAATAACTAGATGCGTTGTAGCGTAGGAATTGTATACTATGAATCTCATAATATATATATATATATATATATATATATACTTGTGTTAGCGTGTGATGTGTGGAGGAATGGGTGTTCGGGTCATTCACTGATCATCGGAGTTGGGCGTAGTTCCTGTGATGCAATTGTAGTAAGTGCGTTCGAACACCCGTCGTGCTATTTCGTTCTCTTTCTAGATACAACCTTTAGAAAAGGCATGAATCTTCTTTTCCCTCAAGCTATCGGTTAAACAGTACTAAAACTGTTCTTCAACAATAATGGCTTTGGCATAAACTCATTCAGAAAGAGCATTCTTTGATGCTAAATTTTTTTTTTACGTTCCATCGTTTGTCAGACACGCATGGACAATTTTTTTTTCCTTCATAAAAGATTTTATGTAATTAGAATGTAAGCTTACCTTTTAGTATGTTCTGAGCATCGAGGGGCATCCTCGGGCAATCGCTTTCTCTCTTAGGCGAAAAACCATTTGATTGGTTCCCGCCTTTTTTTATGGGAGAGTGATTGCCCGGGGACACATTTGATTGGATGTTCCACTGGTGCAGAGCCAGCAGGACACATAGCGTAACGGTTTTAGGCGTTGGTTCCCTAAGGTGACAATCACCTGGAGGTTGCAGGTTCAATCCTAACAGCAGGCGAGTAACAACACGGGAATACTTAACACTTGTACCCGGTTATGGCTAATGGAATCAGAACAGGTGATCCCCGTGGATTCAATGAAGGACGTAGTTCGAAGTTCCGTGAAGGTTCCCAAGTTCGACAAACACATTAAGAAGGCCGGAAGACATATCGGCCGAAACGATATGGAAATAATAATAGAGATGAAGACAATAGTCCGAAAACCCTTAATGATAAAAAGCTTCGTCTCAGAAATTCAGACAACTCGGATTTTTTTTTGTGATTGTTTTGCTACTGTTAGGTTCCTGACCACAAACTAGTGGCTGATCAACACTAGCTGGGTCACCCAAGCGAAGGTGTGTGATGTTGAAAGACCCGAAACACCTAATGATCTTGCGAAGAACATCACTGACGATGTGGTCAGGGGTACCTGAGGGTGTATTTCTTGAAATAACCCACGAAAGTTGATATGCCATTAAAACAAAGAAACCAAGAAAATAAACATGTTAGGCGAACGAAAAAAATTTTTGAAAAAAGGGAACGAGATTGTTTGTCTAAATTTCGGAGATGAAAATCGATGATTATTATTTCTTAGAATATCCTGACTATTTACCTCAACTTTATTGTTATATTGTTTAAAACACCGGAAGAAGGCCGAAGGACATATCGGCCGAAACGTTTTGATTATAACAATAAAAATGAGGTCAATAGTTCGAATATTCTAAGTAATAATAAGCGAACGTGTGTACCCTTGGCGTAGTGGATAACGTTTTCGACTCCGACATCGCAGTAAGCCTGTTCGAGCACCATCCAGGCAATTTTTGTTCGCTCTCGAACAAATATCCATGGAAAAGGAGGGCATCTCTGGTTGTGTAATGGTTAGAAAACCTACACGAGTGAGTTCGAGTCTCATTGGTTGCCTCATTCATTTGGCCTTGTGCTACATCGAAGCAAAAAGCTTTGTAAATTACTATCCTTAGAAAAGGCATGAACCCAAACTTTGAGTTAAATAGTAGCACAAATATCCTTTGATAAGTATGGCTTTGACATCAAATTTCGCACGAAGGTTTATATTCAATTAAAGAAAGCTGTTGGGGACCGTAGTCGAGGGCAACCAGAAGGCTCCCTTTTCAATAGCTACCACACCGAGGTGTAGGGAAGGGCGCTTCTCGTTTCCCAGGATTGTTTTACTTTATTCTTGATACGTACCTTATATTGCTGTTAAGCAAGGAGGTATCAAGTACCATTTTAAAAGTCTTTGGTATGACGCAACCTGGGATTGAACCCATGGCTCCCGAACACTTTACCCACTAGGCCAATAAGAAACTCCAAAATATTATTGATCAGAAAAAAAAATGTTTCAGAGAAGGAAGAAATTAAGTACAAGTTTATTACATAAATTTTGTTTGGTTTGTTTATTTTTATTTGTACATTTTTGCTTCTAAATCAAAACAGAGAATAAATAAAAACAAAGAAAAAAAAGAAAAAAAGAACTGTAATAATTTTAATTATCTAGCAATGATGAACAAAGACTATCTTAAAAAATTCTAACATTTTTTATAAACTTGTAACAAACTTTTTTTTAAAGAAGTTAATTAATTAAAAAAAAATATCATTAAAAAACATTTTTAAAGAATCATAAAAAAATTATCATTTAAAATTATTATTTAAAAAAATCAAAGTGAGGTTTAAATTTTTTTGAAAGACGCTCGTATTTCGTAATGGCTTGTGAGATTTGCACTTACGTAGGAATATTGGGAATCGCAGTAATTGTTGGCAAGTCTCACTAGCTAACCATTGCCCTAAGGCAAATTTTATTAGTTTTAAAATCTAATTCTTGTCTGGTATAAGCTGATAAGATTTTTTTAAAATCATCATTCTTTTTTTATATGATTAAGAAAAATATATCATTTTTGTTTGATGGAACGAAAATATTGGTACGATTTAGATAAATAAATTCCTTTTTGATTGATATATAATTTTTTCTTTTCTTTTTTTTTCAGGTGAGTGGAATATTCTTAATTTTACCCGGGGTAAATATATATTTTGTCCTTTTTTTTTAAACTGGTAAGTCATGTTTCATTTCTCGGAATATATATATATATATATATATATATATATATATATATATATATATATATATATATATATGTGTGTGTGTGTGTGTGTGTGTGTGTGTGTGCCCTCTGAATATATTTCCTCTTCGTTTTTCATACCGTCGGATTTATTTCAGTTTTCAAATATATATATATATATATATATATATATATATATATATATATATATATATACCGTTGGATTTATTTCAGTTCTCTAATATATATATATATATATATATATATATATATATATATATATATATATATATATATATAAGTAAGTAAAGTTGGCGACCGTAGTTGAGGGCGACCAGAAGGCTCCCTTTTCAATAGCTTCTACACCGAGGTGTAGAGGAGGGCACTACTCCTTGCCCTGAATTGTTCCACTTTACCCTTGATCCGAACCTTATATTGCTGAGTGTTAAACAAGGAGGTATCAAGTACCATTTTTAGAGTCTTTGGTATAACGCGATCTGGGATTGAACCCAGGTCTCCTGGATCATTAGCGAACACTGTACCCACTTGGCGGTGAAATCCGACGGTATGAATATATATATATATATATATATATATATATATATATGTGTGTGTGTGTGTGTGTGTGTGTGTGCGCGCACACACATAAGTAAAATAAAGCTTAAAAACAATCAGGTGGTAGATAAAACAAAAGAATTTTATTAATATGTTAAAACTTAAATATCAATGCAGTTTTTTAGAGCAATTTATCAATTTTGGCGTATTCCCAAACACCTATCTTTTTATCATCCCCAATGTTCAGTCATTCTAACTAAAAAAAAAAAAATTGAATTGTTTCTTTCTCATGCTGTCAAAATTTGAGAGAGAGAGAGAGAGAAAGAGAGAAATAAAATTGATAACAAGGTCATCGAAGCAGGAGGAGAATTATCAATTTTATCTCTATATTGTTGGATTTTACTCTATTATTTTATTATATATATATATATATATATATATATATATATATATATATATAGTGTATCACAAAAGTGAGTACACCCCTCACATTTCTGCAGATGTTTATTTGAGTTATTTTGAGGAGAAAATAAATTATTTTGAGGTGAAAATAAATGAACTCTGTTGTATAAGCTGCACACAGACTACTTTTCATTGTGTCAAAGGGTCATTTTGTCAGTGTTATCCCATAAAGAGATATATTTAAATATCTACAGAAATGTGAGGGGTGTACTCACTTTTGTGATACACTATATATATATATATAGTCATCCACAGACAGATCTGTTTCGTTCTATCAGAACTCATCAGTGTGGCTAGACATATTAGCTTCCCGTAGCTGGGATCGAAACCAGGTTGACTTAAACGCCAATCCAAGCCTCTAACCCTCAGCCACGAGGAGCCAGTAGCAGCGAAGTAAATTTTAAACGATTATGAATCACAATTACTATTGTTTACATTCATCCGTTTAACGGCTACCGAGACCTCAATTCATATATGAAGAGACTTGCAATAAACGCAAATGGCAACACGATTACTTCATTCGCTTGAGAACTCAACTCTACGGGGGTAGGGAAGTATATATCTCTATAGTCATCCACAGACAGATCTGTTTCGTTCTATCAGAACATATATATATATATATATATATAAATTGGCTGATCGTAGTCGAGGGCAGCCAGAAGGCTTCCTTTTCACAAGCTACTACATCGAGGTGTCGGGAAGGATGATACTCCATTCCCTGGATTGCTCCTCTTTAAGCTGGATACATACCTTATAAAGTTGAGTGTTAAACACGGGGGCAGCAAGTAGCAATTTTCAGTCTTATGGTATGACTCGACCTGAGATTGACAAATGCACTTACACACACACACACACACACACACACACACACACACTCTCTCTCTCTCTCTCTCTCTCTCTCACACACACACTCTCTCTCTCAATATATATATATATAATTGTAAGTGGTAAGCCTCTAAACTTAGTAGATCAGCTCACATACCTTGGTAGCAATATCACATTAACGGAAAGCAATGTCAACGTACACCAATCAAAGGCGTGGAATACTATTGACTGGTTATCGAACATATGGAAAACGGATCAAAATTTTATAATACAACGGAATTTGTCCTAGTTGTTGCTCTGTCTGTACTACTATATGGATGCACTACATGGACGCTGACAAACGCATAGAGAAAAAGGTAGATGGGAACAATACAAGAATTCTGCATGCTTTCTTGAACAAATCCTGAAAGCAACACGCGACAAAACAGCAGCTGTTTGGCCACTTGCCTCTCATCTCCCAAACCAAGTAAGACAAACAAGACATTGCTGAAGAAGCAAGAACGATTTTATTTTATGGAGTTCTTCCAGAGTGGGTTGCGAGTAGTGACTTATATGAGCTTTGTACGGACACTGGATGATTTCGAGACGACCTGCTGAGAACGATCGATGATAGGGATGGATGGTGAGATTGAAGCAGGGAACTCTATGCTCTCAGCAGGACATGACGATTGATGAGCATGATGATAAACCTAGGAGTGTTGTCCAAAAAGTTCAAAGCTTCACTCAGATTTTAAATTTGTCGAATTATTATATAACATACATGGACTTTCAGTTCGTTCCTAGTGACCCCGTGTGCTTTGACAGGCGGTCACGCTGTGAAGAGTAAACAGAGATATGACAGCACATCAGGGCACTCGGGTGCAACAGGTGTGTAACCGGAAGGAGATCACGTGATGAGAACCACGTGGTCAGGTGTAGACGGAGGCAGAGAATCGTAGTCAAGCGAGGGACACGCAGTCGGTCAGAGGCGTCTCTGATGAGCTTGCAAGGTGGTGCAAGCGTTGGCACCCCTTGGCTCCCGGAAGAAGATATGGGAAGAAGTCCTCTCTCTGAGTATATGTCTCTCCATCTATTTCTCAAACCAACAACAAACTGTGGGCCCCTTTCGAGAATAAAATGAGATATATTTTTATAATGAAGCGTGTTTCGTTCGTTCATTGAAGTCGAAAACCATCTTTGATTATGCTTCCGCTTGTATTTGTATTTTGGCTATACAACGGAATACCCGTCACCTTTGCGTAGCCCTCACCTGTACAGAAATTCAGTTTTATCAAAAATAGAGGTACGTTGCCATGATAAAAATGTTCAGCTATGGATCTTCATTGTTAGTGAGGCTTGGAACTTTTTAAAAGACACTCGTATTTTTTCCGAGATTTCCACTGACTTAGGAATGTTGGGATTTGCAGTAATTGTTGACAAGTCTCTCAAGCTAACCATTGCCATAAGACGAATCTTTCAAAATTTAATTCTAGTCTGGTACAAGGCTTTGGTTTGTACTGAGGAGAGCTGATAAGACTTTTAACCAGTGCTCTTTGGCAGGGTCTCCAATGTGAGCAGAACAGATGCAGCAAGTCTCTTGTCTGCATAGGCGGTGAAATTTTCAAATGAAGACTCGTGGGGAGATATAAAAGGTGGGGAGGTGAAGTAGACATATGTTTTTATTCTCAGTCTGCAAAAGACGCTTACATTTTTTCCCCATCTTGTCATCAACCTGACAAAATGGCGAACATTCTATTTATTGTTAGTGAGGAGTTTGGCCAAGTTTATATTTTTATGCATTTTCTGAATTTTTTTTTTACTTTTCTTGTGAGGAAGGAGTTGGGAAAGAGGAAGAAAAAAGTGGCGGCTGGAAAATTGGCCCGAAATATGGAGTCGCAGGAGGCAAAGAAAATAAAGTAAAAGGAAGGGTTAAAAAAAATCCCCCAAAAATAAACAAAAGAAAAGAAAGTGTGGAATTTATAAGAGAAGTGGCAAAAAGATAACGAAGGAATCTAATAGAAATAGAAGAAACGCAATTAAAAATATTATCAAGAAAGAAAAAAAACCCCAAAAATAAAGAAACACTCATGAATAAAAAAGAAGGAATGAAAGGAAAGAAGGTATATGAAATAAAAAAGAAAGAAGAATTATTAGGAAGAAAAATATACAAGGTTTAAAGAAAGAAAGAAAGAAAGAAAGAAAGAATATCAAAGAAAGAAGGAAAGAAAGAAAGAGAAAGAAAGAATATCAAAGAAAGAAAGAAAGAAAGAAAGAAAGAATATCAAAGAAAGAAAGAAAGAAAGAAAGAAAGAAAGAAAGAAAGAAGAATATCATAGAAAGAAAGAAAGAAAGAAAGAACATCAAAGAAAGTAAGAAAGAATATCAAAGAAAGAAAGAAAGAAAGAAAGAAAGAAAGAAAGAAAACCAAAGAAAGAAAGAAAAAAGAATATCAAAAAAGAAAGAAAGAAAGAAAGAAAGAAACGAACAAACAAAAGAGAATATCAAAGAAAGAAAGAAAGAAAGAAAGAATATCAAAGAAAATCAAAGAAAGAAAAAAAGAAACAAACAAACAAACAAAAGAGAATATCAAAGAAAGAAAGAAAGAAAGAAAGAAGGAAAGAAGAGAGAATATCAAAGAGAGAAAGAAGAAAGAAAGAAAGAAAGAAAGAAAAAAGAGAGAATATCAAAGAGAGAAAGAAAAAAAAAAGAAAGCTCAAATAAAGAAAGGGAAATTCGTGAAAAATATGAAGAAACGAAAGAAGAAAGAGAGAATAGAAGAAAGAAAAAGAACAAAGGGAACAAACATTCAATTCAAAAAGAAAGTTAGTAAGAAAAGAATGAATTGAAAAAGAAAAAAAAGAAGGAAAAAAAGAAAGAAAAAGGAAGAACAAGGAATATTAAGAAATAAAGAAAGAAGAAAGAAAGAAAGAAAATCTTTCGTAAATCTTTCTTCACTATTTTTTTCTTGCTTTTTCTAAGAAAAGAAAAAAAAAAAAGAAAGAAATAGGGAAGAAAAATTTCAAAAAAGGAAGAAAAAAATGAGTAAAAAAAAGGGATAAACGGCAGAAAAAACAACAACAGAAAAACAAAGAAAGAAAGAAAGAAAGAAAAAAGAAGTCATTAATATTAGACAAAGAAAGAAAACAAACAAACGAACAAACACACGAACGAACCAATAATAAAACTTGGAAAAAAAAGAAGAAGAAACAATTATGGAAAGAAAGAAAAGAAAAGTGAAAAAAAAAAAAAGAAAAATGAGTTGAAGGAGAAAAGAAAGCGACAGAAAAAAAGGAAATGTATATATATATATATATATATTGCGGAGGGTACAACATTTTATAAAACTCCAGAAGATACCAAATTTAATCATGATGAAACAAATTCATTTATTTATTTATTTTAAATAAAATTGACAGCCAACCAGTTTCGGTCGTCGCTGGTCACAGCTGTATCGAGGACACACGATTAAGAAAAGACAAGGGACAGGAACTTTGTAATGTGGAGCGAAAAATGCAAATTGTTCAGGAAGGGAAAGGGTCAATCAAATGGTTATCAAATTCAAACCCAATAAACATTCCCTCTGTTTACAGAGGGACGGTTTATGGGTGAGAATATGAACGTCGGAGTGGGACTTGCTAAAGATAGTCAACGAGTCCGTACTGTAAGACAAGGCACAATTGCGGTTATTTATTAAAAGGTTGAAAGATCAAAAGAAAGACGTGAAAGTGTCTATGATAAATATATGTTCGAATAAATAAATGAATAAATAAATAAATATAAACTCCATGAAGACAACCAACAAATAAAAAACAAAATGGAGTTCAAAATTATTTCGATTTTAGTTTATTTCTTATCGATCTATCGATCTATCTATTTGACTATATCTTTCATCCTGTTACATCTATCTATCTATCTATCTATGATCCTTGTCTGTTGGTCTGTCCATATCTATCTATCTATCTATCTGTCTGTTGGTCTGTCCATATCTATCTATCTATCTATCTTTGTTCAAATGTCTGTCTCAGTTAAAAATCTATCTTTTTCATCCTGTTATATCTATCTATCTATCTATCTATGGCACTTTTCTATCTATCTATCTATCTATCTATCTATCTATCTATCTATCTATCTATCATTGTTCATGTGTCTTCCTCAGTTAAAAATCTATCTATCTATCTATCTGACTATCTCTTTCATCCTGTAACATCTATCTATCTATCTATGATCCTTGTCTGTTGGTCTGTCCATATCTATCTATCTATCTATCTATCTATCTCATTGTTCAAATGTCTGTCTCAGTTAAAAATCTATCTTTTTCATCCTGTTATATCTATCTATCTATCTATCTATGGAACTTTTCTATCTATCTATCTATCTAACTATCTATCTATCATTGTTCATGTGTCTTTCTCAGTTAAAAATCTATCTATCTATCTATCTATTTGACTATCTCTTTCATCCCGTTACATCTATCTATCTATCTATGACCCTTGTCTGTTGGTCTGTCCATATCTATCTATCTATCTATCTATCTATCTATCTATCTATCTATCTCATTGTTTTTATATCAATCTATTTATCTTATTTTTTTCTTATCTATCTATCTATCTATCTATCTATGATCCTTATCTATCTATCTATTTATCTATCTATCATTGTTCATATGTCTGTCTCAGTTAAAAATCTATCTATCTATCTATTTATCTTAGCCAATTTATTCAATTTTGTCTATATCTGAAAGTGTTCCTTAGCTATGAGTTAAATGTTATCACTATTGTTCTTCTACACGGCTGATTTGGCATTAAATAAACCTGGAAGGTTGATATGCCATTAAACATAGAAACCAAGCGAAACCCCAAACTTCTTCTCTCTCTCTCTCTCTCTCTCTCTCTCTCTCTTTCTCTCTCTCTCTCTATATATATATAGTGATAGATACTGCATGTGTATATATATATCACACACTCTCTCTCTCTCTCTCTCTCTCTCTCTCTCTCTCTCTCTAGGAATTGTGATATCTGTTTAATTATTATGGTCGTATATATATATATATATATATATATATATATCTCATCTCCGTAAATATATATACGAAGACGAGATGAAAAGATATTAAGCTAAAATGATCATATGATGACGTTCATATCTGCTGTTTGTGTCTTTTAGACCAATGGGATATAAGCACTGTAACATTTATAGAAGAAATGTATTGACCACAAGGTGACTATGTCGAAAATTAAACGTCATTTTGTCACTTTCCCTGTAAGTTACTGGTTCAGCCTATGGACTTTTCTGACGGCTCATATATATAAATACATATATATACGTGGGTCGGCTGAAAAGTTATATATATATATATATATATATATGTTTGAGTGTGTGAGTGGGTGTCTGTGTGTTCGTATCTTTGTCTATTTCAGAATTCTGGCTTTTCTTAGACTTGAGACATCTATCTATCTTATTGCTTCATATCTATCTATCTATCTATCCCTACTTTCCGTAAGTAGAAAATTCAACTTAACTATCTCCAACACCCTCTATCAACAGACGATTCAATGCAAAACATACTGGATGCATCCCTGCTCTAAGAACTGGCATATGGTAGATTATGTGACCACACAAAAAACATGATTTAACATCGCACGTACTTTGAATAGCACCTGCAGTCTATTGGACCGTGTACTCTTGCGTAGTAAAATTTCCTTTAGACTTACTTTTTGATCCCTGAGCGCATAAATGTTTCGCTTTTGAAATCCAGTGATAAAAGTTATCTTACCAGCTTGGATCGGCTATCGACACGGCGCAGATTACTGAGGACACTGAATCATTCTTGAACTCCCTCAAAGACGTCACCTTCTGGCCTTTCCTTCCAGACTTTGAAGCCTTTGACGTTCTGCTTCTTAAAACCATTCACCAACAAGAGTCCTACATATGGCACTATATCATCTGACGGTGAGGCTCCAGTCCTGGAGCTTTGGAAAATGTGGAATACTCTTTTATAGCCATTACTACCAGGTCCACTCTGATCAGGAGTGGTAGTACCAGTTAGGGTCCCATCGATTGGTCAAATTGAACTATTTAATCATTTAAAATACTTTAGTTGTAAACTATAAATACCAATACTTGAAGCCATTTAACTGTGTGCAAACAAATAAGTTCTGACTCGTTTAAAGATAATTTTACTTACAAACTATTCTCTTTAAAATCATATTTAGCATATACATTTATAAACAAGATTTGACATTAAATAACAATGCAGGCTTGATATGACATCAAACCAAATAACCTAATCTATCTATCTATCTATCTATCTATCTCAGTCTGTTCATATCTATCTATCAATCTATCTATGCCAGTCTGCTCTCACACACACACACACACGCGCGCGCGCGCACAGAGTATGAATAATTAGATAGATTTATTTGTATTGTTCGAAAAGAAACTATTGTGGCTTTACACAACTATCTCACAAAGTGTGTGTGCGTATGTATACGAGCGTGCGTGTGTGTGTGTGTGAAAGAGAGAGAGAGAGAGAGAGAGAGAGAGAGAGAGAGAGAGAGAGACAGCGCATATGTCTCACTATTCAACTACAAACATTCTCCCATTTTTCGATTTAAGCGAGATTATTTGTTTAAATGTCATATCAACCCTCGATGATTATTTAATGCCAAATCCTATATATATATATATATATATATATATACGAGGATCATTAAATAAGTTTCCAGACTTTTTTCGTATAGGCACTTTTATTGATAGTACACACATAAAACTCTAGTCCCCTTTGAAGTAATCTCTTCCGGCTGCAATGCACTTGTTGTACCGTTCCAACAACTTCTGGAAGACCCCATCAAAGCCCTCTTGTGTGAGCGTGTCAGTGACCTTCGTCACAGCCTCTTTCATCTCCTCAATTGTCTCATAACGACAGCCTCTGAGCTTAGGGAATAACCAAAAGTCACAGGGAGCAAAGTTTGGATTGTAGGGAGGGTGAGCAACTGTCTTGATGCCCATCTTGGTCAAATAGTCTGTGATAAGGATGGAGTAGTTGACTGGTGCATTGTCCTGCTGGAAATGCCACTGAGCCGATTTGAAGAGTGCTGGCCTCTTCCGATGGAATCTCTCCTTGAACTCCCTTAAAACCTCAACATAGTAACCCTAACCCTTTGGCCAATAAATTCTGTTGTATTGACTTCCTTACTCCTCCCATACCTCTCATCATCCCTCAGAGACTCCCTGGCTTCTTTGAATCTCTTATGCCACTCAAAAACTGATGCTCGATTCATGCAAGATGGTCGAATAACAAAGTGAATTTTCAAGAGTCTACGATAATTTTAAATGCCCATATGAAAAAAGGCTGGAAACTTATCGTATGCACCTCGTATATATATAATTGAGCGCTAGTCGTGGGTAGACCGGTCATGGCAGAGTGATTGGGTTGGTGTTGTATACTCATATGCAGATGAATGCAAACGACACAATAAAGACGACAACCGACACAGTTCTTTGAAAAATATACCTCTCATTTTATTTGAAAGGGTTGTGCGTGAGAGGGAGTTGGAGACCAAACAGAACTGCAACATATTGACCCCCACTCTTATGGCCTTCAGCGTTTCTTTCCCGTTCTCCTGGGCTGCTCAATCGGGGGCCTGGGGCCCTGCCTCTTTGGGTGCTGGTTTTCTCTACCGTATCTTATTTCTAACTCGTCTGATCCCCAACTGGTCAATCAGGGGCCTGGGGCCCACTCTGCTGGGTGCTGGCTTTCTCTACCGCATCTTATCTCCAACTAGTCTGGTCTCCAAACTAACTGACTTCCTGTCTTCACTGAGTTATATAATAGTTCAACGTCCCCTTCTTCTTGTGGGCGTCACAATTGCACTCATTCAACCCATCTACGGTCAATGTTATTATTCTGATATTCCTCAACCAGATGCACCTGTTATTTACATAGGTGCATTTCCTATTTTAACAGCCCGGCTGGGTCGTAGGTCAATATACAATATTGGTTGTGGATGCATGGAAGAAACCAGAGGTAGCAAGGTCTTCTGCGTAGGTGTAGAGCCAGCTGAGGTAGGTGTTCCTCCCATGGACACCGGTCGGAAGTTGGGGGTGACTCAGTTTTGAGACAGTTGGCTAGAAGACGTAACAAGGAAAGGATTCGGAGCTGAACACCAGCCACAAAGATATAAAAAAAGACAAAAATTTCTGCCCCCATTCTGCGTTGAGCTCCGAAAAGGAATCTAACTCACCGGACGCGAACCCGTGATGACAAAGACAATGAACAAACCCTTTAGAACAATAAGAAAATACAGTAAGAAATTTAATTATCATGAAAATACGACAAACATTGCGTGCGATATACAGTACCACTAGACAGCTGTTTCGACCTTGTTAGGTCTCAGCAGCCGTAGCATACCGTGACCACCCTCACTGAAGATCGAGCCAGCGACCACTGAATGCAGACCGAGTCGAAACTCTACCAATGAGCAACTGGTCAAGTATTATAAAAAAGTTAAAGGTAAAGTTAGCGACCTTCGTTGAGGGTGACCTGAACGCTCCCCTTCCAATAGCTACAACACCAAGGTGTAGAGGAGGGCGCTACTCCATTCCCAGGGTTGCTCCACTTTACCCTTGATCCTTATTAATATCTCAGCTCTTAAAACATTGATATTGCTAATAAGTCAGAAGTGTTTATTTGTTGTGAACTTTTATTGAAACCCTGGCTCTTAAAACATTGATATTGCAACCATGAAGTGTTTACCAGTTTATAACAATTCTAAAGATAAATTTTTGCACCATATATTGTTGGAACGAACCGCCGCAAGCATTGGCTTCCATGTCAATGCACACAAAACTGAATATATGTGCTTTAATCAAGCAGGCAACATTTCCACACTAGACAGAATCTTTCTGAAACTTGTCGACAAATTCCCCTACCTTGTAAGCAGTGTCTCATCAACCAAAAAAGACATCGACACGTGGCTAAAGAAGGTATGGACAGCTATCGATAAGCTATCGATCATATGGAAAGCAGACCTGACCGATAAAATGAAACGCAGTTTCTTCCAGTCAGCGGTCGTGTTGATACTGCTGCATGGATGCACCACTTGGGCGCTAACAAAAAGGCCGGAGAAGCTAGATGGCAATTACACAAGAATGTTGCGAGCAATATTGAACAAGTCATGGCGGCAACACCCCACAAAGCAGTAACTATAAGGCCACCTGCCTCCCATCACGAAAAGCACATAAGTTAGACGAACCATCCATGCAGGACACTGCTGGAGAAACAGGGACGAGCTCATAAGTGATGTACTCCTATGGATCCCCACATATGGCCGAGCAAAAGCAGGACGACCAGCTCGAACATACATACAGCAGCTATGTGAAGATACAGGATGTAGCCCCGAAGATCTGCCAGAGGCGATGAATGATTCGGAGAAGTGGCGAAAGAGGGTCAGGGATATCCGTGCTAGCGGCACGACATGATGATGAGGATGATGATTGTTGGAGATGACTATTGTTTAATTAACTTCTGCATTAAGTAACCCAATAATGTTTGAAATACATTAAAACTAACCAACTACAAAGGAATATCACCGTAGCAACCTTAGTTAGTTGGCGACCTTAGTCGAGGGTGATCCGAAGGTTCCCTTTTCAATAGCTACTGCACCGAGGTGTAGGAGGGTGCATTACTCTATTCCGAGGATTGCTCCACTTTAACCTTGATCCTTACCAGTTAATGCTTAGTATTAAGCAACGCGGCATCAAGTACTATTTTTTTTAGTTTTTGGTATGACTCGACCTGGAATAGAACCCTGGTCTCCCGGATTATTGGCGAACACTCTACTTATTAGGCCAATGGCCCAGTTTCCAGAATAATACCTCTACTTAAAAAAGAAAATGTACAAGAAAATACGGAAAGAAAATTCAAGGTCTATGTCTGCTCTCTCTTTCTCCACATGACATGTTGTTTCTCTTTGTCCAGCGAACACGGTCGACTCAATTTTGTTCAG
>OY757942.1:44754252-44816752 GCA_963585895.1 Sepioteuthis lessoniana | reverse complement strand
TATATCTTTCTTTTTCTTTCTTTATCTTCATTTTTTAAAAACTTTTTTTGTCAACGTACTTCTTTCACTTTTTCTTTACTATTTTCGATCTTCTTACTAATTTGTCTCTTTCTTTCTTTTCTAGCTTAATTCTCTCTCTCTCTCTCTCTCTCTCTCTCTCGTTATTTGTTTCTTTTTCTTTTAATCTCTTTACTCTTTCCCCCTTGTTCTCTTAATTTGTTTTTTCTTCTTTTTATCTTCCCTCTTTCTTTTTCTTTTTCTGTTTCTCTCTATTTAACTCATTCTGTCTCTTTTTCTATCGTTGCTTTCCTACTCTATCTTCCTCTCTATTTATCTGTTTCTTTCTTTTTTCTTTTGACTTGACTCATTCTCTTTCTCTCTCTGTCTGTCTGTCTGTCTCTCTCTCTCTCTCTCTCTCTCTCTCACACACACACACACACACACACACACTTTATCCTTATTTTTCTTCTTATCTCTTTTTCATTAAAAACCCAGTCAAGTGACCGTGAATAACAAGAGTGCTTCATTCATAAAACATTGCCAGAACCGATTGTTATGAACTGATCACCCTCTTAAGCGTTTTGGCGGGCAGAAATAGACCCTATTGAAAAGAATGACGGTGGTCAATTCGAGTATAGGACTTTAGTGGACAGTGGTCAGCTTAGCGCCGATGGGCAAGAGGGGTTAAGACAAGTTGTGGTCATCATAATTAGTCAGCAGTGAGGACAAAGTAATCAGTTGCGTGCATTTGAGGAGGCCATTTTGTTTAGACAAGATGAGAATGCTGGTCTGAAAAGATATTGAATAATAGCAATGTCATCTCGAAGTTTGAATAATGAAAGGAATGAAACAGTGTAGCAGTTACATTATCCAGATCGACTCAAGAAGTGGTCTGTGGAATTCTGGCAATGACGGATTCAAAATTAAGGCCCGGATGTTGGTTGGAGTGTCACGTCTCGGAGACTTGTTTTGTTTATTTAATGAGTTAGTTTTTCAGTAAAATTAGATGTAAGAAACCATTTAAAATAGAAAAAAAAACTCCATTGAGGGACACCATAACTTTAGGAGCAACGCCAAATTAACTATAATAGAGAAAATCGCAGCCCATACAAAAAAATAGAAAAGAAAAAACAACAACAAAACAAACAAACAAACAAACACCGTGTCAATTCTTTATAGTCTTTGGTTTGGTTTGGTTTGGTTTCTTTGTTTAATGGCATATCAACTCTTTTTAGGTTATTTAATGCCAAAGCCATTCTCCTAGAAGAACAGTAGTGGTACTATTTAACCCATAGCTGGGAGGATAAGGGGGTTCATACCTTTCCCAAGGGTATTTGCCCGAAAGTGAACGTAATAGCGCGACTGGAGTTCGAACTCGCTTACTACAATTCCGCAGTCCATATAGTCTTTGGTTTGGTTTGGTTTTATGACATATCAAACATTGAATTAATATACATTGATATATGGAAAATAAAAAACTTCTGCTGCTGGCCGAAGCCCAAAACCGACCGAGATTAGTATATATATATATATATATATATATATATATATATATATATATATATATATATATATATAATATTTTTATGTAAAGATCCTATATTAAGATATTAAGATATTAAAATGTCATAAATACAAAAATTAAAAATATTATCAATTATGAATGGAGGAAAAAAATTCAAAAATTAATTAAAAAATCAAATTGAATTGTACGAAATAGAACTGTTTGTTTCTTTAACAGTGTGTATCTATAAAATGTATTTACAAATCATATATTTAATATATATGTAAAAACAGGATTTGGCATTAAATAACCAATAATGGTTGATATGCCATAAAACGCAAGCCAACTAAATCATATGTATTTGATGTATATATTTAAAAAGGATTTGGCATTAAATAACGTACAATGGTTGATATGCCATGAGACCCAACCAAACCAAATCTGATATATTCAATATATATGTATAAAGAGTATTTGGCATTAAATAACCTACAATGGTTGATATGCCATAAAATCCAACCAAACTAAATCACATATAATTGATATATATGTATAAAGAAGATTTGGCATTAAATAACCTATAATGGTTGATATGCCATAAAAGCCAACCAAACCAAATCATATATATTTAATATATATGTATAAAGAGGATTTGGCTTTAAATAACCTACAATGGTTGATATGCCATAAAATCCAACCAACCAAATCATATATATTTGATATGCATGTATAAAGTGGATTTGGCATTAAATAACCTATGATGGTTGATATGTCATAAAAGCCAACCAAACCAAATCATATATATTTAATATACATGTATAAAAAGGATTTGTCATTAAATAACCTACAATGGTTGATATGCCATAAACCCCAACCCAACGAAACCAAACTAAACTAAATTAACTAAATAAATTAACTAAAAGTGTACAATACCGAAGTTGTAGAACTTTGGCTATCACTCTACATGGTGAGTTTCACGGTCAGATGAGCTAGTATTGAATTTTGAGACGAATTCAATTTTAGCTCAATCGTGAAAGCCTTCCTCATGAGTTTTAATTCTGTTTTATAATTATCTCATTTTATTCTTGAAAATATACCCTCGAGATAGGTTAGAAGCTATCTTATCCCCTCCACCAATTACGTGTTAAATAATACAGTTACTCTCCTTCTTTAGGGATGGCTTTGGTATTAAGTAATCCTCGAAACTTGATATGCCATTAGAGCTAGACACAAACCCTATACATGAAGATATATAAGGTTATTGTTCTAAATTTTGGGGTAGAAAGACATTACAGATCAAAATGCTTTTAACGTTAAATTTCAATCATTATTGGTTGGGGGGGGTCCTCGTGGTGTATTGGTTAAACCGATCGACTGTGGAATCGTAGTAAGCGAGTTCGTACTCTAATCGCGCTATTACGTTCACTTTCGGGCAAATACCCTTGGGAAAGGTATGAACCCCCTTATCCTCCCTGCTATGGGTTAAATAGAATGGCCTTGGCATTAAATAACCAACAAAGGTTGATATGCCATTAAACAATAAGAAAACAAAGAATAATTAATAATTATTCTTTATATATTTAAATGGAGGATTTAATGTTATATTTGAATTATCATGACTAAAAAATCCGGCTAACACATACCTGCGACATACGAAACATTGAACAGCGTTTTCGACCTTATGGGGTTTCATCAGCAATGCACACCGTAATCCCAACCACCGGAGATCGAACCAATAACCACAAAGAGGGAAGCCGAAACTCTACCACTGGGCCACCGGCTAATGTCACTTATAAGCGATGCCGAATTAACTAGTCATGGTGACAATGCGCGACCACTTTCATAACACCGACTTGGGAAGACGTAGCCCCGGAGGTGGTCGTGTCCTTTGTAGGGAATACGTACCTTCAAAACGTACTAGGTCAAGTGGTTAAGTTATATGGCCCAGTGGTAGAGTTTCGGCTTCTTGCTACTGAGATTGTCGGCTCGATCCCCAGTGGTAGAGTTTACGGTAGGCACTGTTAATAATGTCGAAAAATCTGTTTTGCCGGTTTTTCTCGTCATGATAATTCTTATATATATATATATATATATATATATATATTCAAAAATTCTAACAAAGGAGAGAACAGATTTTATTCTACTTCACATAATAGAAATATTGAAAAATAAACTGCTACTACCGCTTACCCTCAACTTGGTGATATGAACAAGCCTCATTTTCGGGATAAAAATATAAACTAAAAAGATAGTTTAGTTTAAATATCAAACAGCTTTGATTAAGAAATAAACATATACGTTACCTTGATAATGATTCTGATACGAACCGGAAGTACACGGCTTGCCATAAATGGTTTCTTTGGAGAAATCATTAACGAATTTCAGGATTGTTACATGAAAAAAAAAAAAAAAAAAAAAAAAAAAAGAAAAACATAAGGACTTTTGAAAGAAGAGTGTTCGCCAATAGTCGAGAAGGCCGGGTTCAATCCCAGGTCGAGTCATACCAAAAACTCAAAAAATGGTGCCGAATTGCTTAACACTCAGCATTAAAAGGTTAGGATCAAGGGTAAAGTGGAGCAATAAAAGGAAAGGAATAGCACCCTCCCTTACACATCAGTGTAACAGCGATTGAAAAGGGAGCTTTCGGGTCACCTTTGACTAAGTTTGCCAACTTTACTTACAAATACATATTGTCATCCACGGACAGGCTGTTTCGTTCTTTCAGAACTTTTCAGTGTGGCTAGACAGGCTAGATTCCCGAAGGTGGAACCGAACCCTGGCTGACTGAAACGTCAATCTAAGATTTTAGTCCTTAGCCACGAGGAAACCAGCGAAAGGGATGGAAGTATAAACGCTTATGTATCACATTTGTTTTGTATATATATATATATATATATATATATATTAAGAAACCTGGGAAAAAATTAAGTAACCAGGAAAAAGGGTATTCCTGTAAATTAACTATATATATAGGTGTTAGACGAACCAGACATGCAAGACACTGCTGGAGAAGCAGAGACGAACTCATAAGTGATGTACTCTTATGGACACCCACACATGGCCGTGCAAAAGCAGGACGACCAGCCCGAACATACATTCAGCAACTATGTGAGGATACGGGATGCTGTCCAGAAGACCTGCCTGAGGCGAGAGAGGGTCAGGGATATCCGTGCTACCAGCACGACATGATGATGATGATGATGATATATATAGTTAATTTACAGGAATACCCTTTTCCTGGTTTCTTAATTTTTTAAAAACTTTATTATTTTAACCCACTTTACTTTCGCCTGAGAATTTAAATTTATATGTTTTTTCTTTCTTCTACTTTTTGTTTTCATTCACATCAACTGTAATCTTTATTTGCTTTCTTCAACCTCAAATGTGGAGTCATCTGATGGGACGAAGAGTATAATAATATTCTTTGCCCAAATAAATTTATTATAAGAATTTAACCAGGTTTGAGTTTTCTCCTAACTGCATTATATATGCATATATATAAGAGAGAGAGAGAAAGAGAGAGAGAAAGAGAGAGAGAGAGAAAGAGAGAGAGAGAAAGAGAGAGAGAGAAAGAGGGAGAGGGAGGGGGAGAGGGATACCTTACTTTGAATAGGTTAAAGAGACCGGTAGAAGAAATATATTTATTCGTGGAAGGGCGTCACAAAATAAAATGCGAAATCGAAGAAATAATAAAGTTCCCTATTGAATGCAGGGATCATAAATGAATGAATGTGGCTGTTGGAGAAATAGAACGAAAGATCTCAAAATAGAAAGAAGGAAAACAGTGCTGGTGGTGTGTGTGTGTGTGTGGGTGTCATAGATAGACTGATAGCTAGATCAAGAGACCTGACGCCCAAGAAAAGAGATCGGGGGCAAAGGAAACGTATTGATTTGTGGTTGACAGACCAAAGCTAAAATGGTCGGTTTTATGGCTTCTCCTTAACTATATTTCCTTGCTTTGCGGTTTTTATAGCATTTATTTTGCCGGCCATTTTGGCGGGAAAGTCTAGGTGTTATCGTCTGACTTTGGCGTTCCGTTTTGGACTGTTTCATATTTGTAAAACGACGGACAATTTAATTCTTGAAGAGATTCATTCGATTGTTGTTTAGGAAGTAAAGAATAAAGGAAAATGACCAAAGAAAGAGAAAAGGTGGGAAAAAAAGAAGCATTTAATAGCCTCGTTCTGGCAGGGTTTTTTTTTCTTTAAAAATGGTTTCTTTTTTCTTTCTTTCTACTCTTTTTTTTTCACATTTTCTTTCATTGTTTCATTTCACTTTCTTTCTATCTTTCTTTCATTCTCTTTTTATCTTCTTTCTTTCTTTCTTTCTTTCTTTCTTTCTTTCTTTCTTTCTAATCGAGCTTTCATTCTCTCTTTTTTCTCCTTTGGTTCTGTCTTTTTCTTTTTTTCTTTTTCACATTTCTGTCATTTTTCAATTTCTTTGTTGTTTCTTTCTTTCTTTCTTTCTTTTATTTTTATATCTCTTTCTTTCTTTTTTGCATACCGATTTTTCTTTAACTGTTTTTCTTGTGTCTCTTTTTAAAAAATTATTCCAAATAATTTTGTTTGTCTTTAACTTTTTCGTTTCCTTTTTTCAACGCTTTTTCTTCCTGAACATTTTTTTACGCCTTTCTTTCTTTCTTTCTTTCTTTCTTTCGTTTTAATTCATTCTTTTCTTTTTCTTTCTTTCTTTTCTTCTTTCTTTCTTTCTGTCGTTTTAATTCATTCTTTTCTTTTTTTCTTTCGTTCTTTCTTTTTTTTTCTTTCATTCTTAATCTCTTTTCCCCCTTTTTTGCACGAAGTGTTTTCTTAAGTCCTTCTTTCTTCGTTTCTTTCTTTCTTTCTTTCTTTCTTTTCTTAAATTCCTTTTTTCTTTCTTTCTTTCTTTCTTTCTTTCTTTCTTTCTTTTACAGCTTTTTATAAATTTCTTTCTTTCTTTTTTTCTTTCTTTCTTTTTTAAGTTTCTTTCTTTCTTCCTTTCTTTTACAGCTTTTGATAAATTTCTTTCTTTCTTTCTTTCTTTCTTTCTTTCTTTTACAGCTTTTGATAAATTTCTTTCTTTCTTTCTTTCTTTCTTTCTTTCTTTCACAGCTTTTCATAAATTTCTTTCTTTCTTTCTTTTCTTAAATTTCTTTCTTTCTTTGGAGTCTTCTTTTATTCCGTATTTCCTTCTATTTTGCTTTCTTTCAAATTGTTCTCCTTCCCTTTCTTTCTTTCTTTCTTTCTTTCTTTCATTCTTTCTTTCTTTCTTTCTTTCTTTATTAAATTTCTTTCTTTCTTAATTTCTGTCATTTTACTTCATTCCTTTCTTTTTTCTTTCGTTCTTTCTTTTTTCTTTTCATTCGTATGTCTCTTTTCCCCCTTTTTTGCACGTAGATCTTTCTCTTTATCTCTCATTTTTCATTAAGCGTTTTCTTTATTCATTATTTCACTTTCTTTCTTTCTTTTACCTCATTTTATTTTTATTTTTTTCATTCGTTTGCGCATTCTTTTCATTCTTTTCTATTTCTTTTCTAACTTATTCTTCTTTCCAATCATTAACTCAATTTTTCCCCTTTCTTTTTTCTTTCCCTCCTTCCTTCCTTCCTTCCTTCCTTCAACTCATTACCCGTTCCAAATTGAGCATCCTAAAAATTTCTTCTCACGGCGTTTCTCTGCCTCCCTCAATAAATGCTCCCCTCATCCCTCCCCATCTTGATCAACCCTAAAGCCTCACCCACCAACAACTTAATTTCATTTCCCCCTGTCCTGCTACCTCTTTCACGACTCCAATCCACTCAGTACAAACTGACCTTGCTTGTTCCCTTTTTAACCACCAACCCCTTACCTTCACGTCCATCAGCGGCCTTAACCCGGGGGCGGAGGGGGGACTACTTCCCCGAACCAGACCTAATCCCTATATGGTTCTGGAATCACAGAGCCTCTCGCAAATTGGTCCCTAGTCTGGGCGCGAACTTAGGAAGACTCCATCATTTGGTCATGGGCCTATAGTAATTGTCAATAGATATTTTTGAATGACCAAACATCTGTCAGGAATTAATATGTTCTGCTTACCATTAAATAGGGTGAGGGGGCACTCGTATGTTTTCTCTCTTTTTTTTACCATATGACCATCGTAAAGAAGTCTGCACGAGTGTACTGGATGTGAAGGAAGGAGAAATAGAGAGAGAGGGTAGAACAAAGAGGGAGAAGGTGTGTTTCAAAGACAGGAAACCCAGAGAGAGAGAGAGAGAGAGAGAGACAGACAGACAGACAGACAGACAGACACAGAGACAGACGGACAGACAGGGTAAAAAGGAACGTAATGAAATGCTTCAATTAAACAAAAATAGATTCAGAATAAAGAGAGAGAGAGAGACAGACAGACAGACAGAGACAGAGACAGAGAGACAGAGACAGAGACAGAGAGACAGAGACAGAGACAGACGGACAGACAGGGTAAAAAGGAACGTAATGAAATGCTTCAATTAAACAAAAATAGATTCAGAATAAAGAGAGAGAGAGAGAGAGAGAGAGAGAGAGAGAGAGAGAGAGAGACAGACAGACAGACAGACAGACAGACAGAGAGACAGAGACAGAGACAGACGGACAGACAGGGTAAAAAGGAACGTAATGAAATGCTTCAATAAAACAAAAATAGATTCAGAAAAGAGAGAGAGAGAGAGAGAGAGAGAGAGAGAGAGAGAGAGAGAGAGACAGACAGACAGACGGACAGACAGACAGACAGAGAAGAGGAGGAACTTGAATGAAACATGTTTCAAGTTAAACAAATAAAAACGAATACAGAATAGAGAGAGAGAGGGGGAGGGAGAGAGAGAAGGAGGGAGAGACAGAGGGGCAGGGAACTTGAAGGAAACATATTTCAAGTTAAATTGATAAAATCGAATACAGAATAGAGAGAGACAGAGAGAGAGAGACAAAGTCAGACAGAGAGAGCGCTAAAATTTAAATATAAAAGAAGAGATGATCAAAATTCAATTGTGTGGAGAAAAATTTGAAGAATATCTATCTATCAATCTATCTACCTGAAGAAACAGGTCGACAGATTGATAGATATATACATTGATATAAACAGACTAATAAAGATGAACACTTACCTAGTGTAAGAGAAATCCCGCCAGTTGGGTGAATATATAATATTATTAAAGGTTCCAGGGGACCTTCTCCCCACCAGGAATCACATACATCCCCGCCTAAAAGAGGAGGGGGTTTTATTTATTGCCTAGTGCATGAGGCGCCCCTCAAGGGAATGCAGATGGAATCCAAGCAAATTTTGAAACTCGAGAGGCTTGTCTCCCTGTGTGGCCGCCCCTATTGAAACGACGTTGTGTCACATTTTCGCTTGGTGAGAAGCTAAATCAGTTCCTACGAAGAGATGAACGGACTGATACAGATAGATAGATAGATAGATAGATAAAGATAGATGAACGGAGACAAGCAGACAGACAGACAGACAGACAGATAAATAGTTAGATAGATAGATAGATAGATAAAGGCAGGTGAACATAGATAGATAGATAGATAGATACAGGTATATATATATATATATATATAGATGTACAGAAAGAGATAGATAGATAGATGAACATAGATAGATAGATTGATAGATAGATAGAGACAGGTATATATATATATATATATATATATATATATATGTACAGAATGAGATAGATAGATAGATGGACATAGATAGATAGATAGATAGATAGATAGATAGATAGATATGAAAACATAGATAGATAGATAGATGCAGGTGAACATAGATAGATAGATAGATAGACTGACAGACAAATAGATAAATAGATGAACAGAATGAAATAAATTGGAGAATTTAAGACAGATATAAATGAACAAACCCAAACTAATAGAGATTAACTTCCATATATATATATATATATATATATATATATATATATATATATATATATATATATATAGAGAGAGAGAGAGAGAGAGAGAGAGGGGGGGGGAGAGTGGAACAAATAGTTGGCTGGCTAGCTATAAACCTTGGGGAAAATTTTGAATAATTTCTCATAGAAATTAATCCAAATTTATGAAACCTTCAAGACAAGACAAGAAAAACGTTTAAAAAGAAATTTGTTTCTGCATTTCATTGATGTTGGTTGCTCGGTTGGTATTTTATGACATATCAATCCTTCCTGGTTGTCTAAAACAAAATCACACACACACACACACACACACACACACACACACACACACATATATATATATATATATATATATATATATATATATATATATATATACCGTATTTGACGGCATATAAAATGCATTGATGTATAAGATGCACCCTAATTTCAGCAGAGCCTATCAAGAAAGAACAAAGTCGTAATATTAAACGCGATGAAATTGATATAATGAATATTATCAATAATACTTTTAATCAGCATAACTGCCTTTTAAATAATGACAAATATAGAGATGAACAGACTGATACAGATAGATAGATAGATAGATACAGGTATATATATATATATATATATATATATATATATATATATATAAAGATAGATGAACAGAAAGATATATATATATATATATACATGCGTAAATTAAATTAAATTTGGTGAACGTTGTCGAGGGTGACCCGAAGGCTCCCGCTTCAATAGGTACTACGAAGAGGTGTAGGGGAGGGCACTATTCCTTTGCCTAGATTGTTCCACTTACCCCTGATAGTATCTTATGGTAATGAGTGTTAAGCAAGGTAGCATCAAGAACCATTTCCTGAGTCTTTGATATGACTCGACCTGGGAATGAACACCGGTCTCCAGGGTCATTGGTGAACAATACTCACAAGGCAAATGGGCTGGTATATATATATATGTATATATATATTAATCCATAAAAAGAATCCATTTTTTTAATCCATTGAAAGAATATTTTTTTCTCTCCGTTACGTGATGGCTATCTGAAGAGGTTGGTTTCTCATATGGAGTGGCTAGCTGAAATAATTTATTATAGCCAAATAATTATTTTCCAGTTTCTGCATTTGACGGCATAAAAGGCGCACTTAAGAAATATCTTTAAAGATTTCCCTGCGTCTTATATACCATATGTCATCATCATCATATCGTGCTGGCAGCATGGATATCCCTGACCCTCTCTCGCCACTCCTCCCTATCGTTCATCGCCCTAGGTAGGTCTTCAGGACAACAACCTGTATCCTCACATAGCTGCTGAATGTACATTCGTGCTGGTCGTCCTGCTTTTGCGCGGCCATGTGTGGGGATCCATAAGAGTACATCTCTTATGGGTTCATCTCTGCTTCTCCAGCAATGTCCTGCATGTCTGGTTCGCCTAACTTGAATAGTTTTCGTGATAGGGGGCAGGTGGCCGTACAGTTGGTGTCTTGTGGGGTGTTGCTGCCAGGACTTGTTCAGTATTGCACGCAGCATTCTTGTGTAATTGCCATCTGGTTTCTTCTCCAGCCGTTTTGTTAGCGTCCATGTAGTGCAGCCATATAGCAGTATCGATGTGACCGCTGCCTGGAAGAAACTGCGTTTCATTTTATCGGTTAGGTCTGATTTCCATATAGTCGATAGCCTATTGATAGCTGTCCATGCTTTCGTTAACCTCGTTTCGATGTCCTTTTCGGTTGATTCGACGCTGCTTCCTAGGTACGTGAATTTGTCTACTAGTTTAAGAGGGGTTCCTTTTAGAGTGGAGATGTCCCCCGTTTGGTTATAGCACATATATTCCGTTTTGTGTGCATTAACATGGAGGCCTATGCTTGCTGCTGCTCGTTCCAAACTATGCAGAAGTGTTTCGGCTTGGTCAGGTGTATTTGCCAGTATCGCTATGTCATCGGCGTAGTCGGCGTCGGTAATTGTTGTTGCGGGGTATCTTCTGCTTCTTTTCTTCGTCAGTTCGAAGCCATTCTCTTTGATTTTGTCAACCGATGTTCTAAGTAAGTAGTCTAGACAAATGATGAAGAGATACGGAGCCAGCGTGTCCCCTTGTAGTACTTATGTAGGTTTAAATATTTGGCCGAAATTAGCTATCTGTCAACTCCTATTAGCTTAGACCTTAGAGTAACTTTCATATACCTATTGTTATTATCTAAAAGCATATTATGCTGATTAAAAGTATTATTGACAATATTCATTATATCAATTTCATCGTGTTTAATATTACGACTTTGTTCTCTCTTGATTGGCTCTGCTGAAATGAGGGGGCGTCTTATACATCAATGCATCTTATATGCTGTCAAATACGATATATATATATATATATGTGTGTGTGTGTGTGTGTGTGTGTGTGTGTGTGTGATTTTGTTTTAGACAACCAGGAAGGATTGATATGTCATAAAATACCAACCGAGCAACCAACATCAATGAAATGCAGAAACAAATTTCTTTTTAAACGTTTTTCTTGTCTTGTCTTGAAGGTTTCATGAATTTGGATTAATTTCTATGAGAAATTATTCAAAATTTTCCCCAAGGTTTATAGCTAGCCAGCCAACTATTTGTTCCACTCTCCCCACCCCTCTCTCTCTATATATATATATGTATATATATATATATGTTTGTTGTAGGTCCAAAGAAAGAATAAAAATATATCTTAAAATAAGTAGGTCCACGAAGAAATTTGTATTTTTTTAATTTATTGATTTTGTTCTTACATACGTGTTATATATGTATATGTTTCCAGTTTCGTCAAAGTACATACGTGTATGTATGTTTAAAAAGTAAACGCTACACACTACAACAGTACAGACGCTCTTCTTCTTACAAAGTAATAATGTACATACAAAAGTTACATCACTTTTGTAATACATCCTCCCCTGATGATGGCCCAAAGTCGGGCAGAAAGCACTTTGGAAATAACTAATTATGGAAGATTTATCAACCAATTCCCGCCGAATATCATCAGATCAATACGGCAATTCGAAAGGATTAACAAAAAAATATATAGACAAAAAATGTCTATTATGTTCAATGAAATATGTTTTAATGAAGAAATGCTGCCAAAATACACACACACACACACACACACATATATATATAATCATGTCGTGCCGTAGGCACGGATATCCCTGATTCTCTCTCGCCACTTCTCCCTCAAGCAGGTCTTCAGGGCCATACCCTGTATCCTCACATAGCTGCTGGATGTATGTTCGTGCTGGTCGTTCTGCTTTTGCCCGGCCATATATATATATATATATATATATATATATAAATTATAAGCGAATAGTTTGTTACCCTATTGAGTAGAGTGTTCGCCAATGGTCCGGGAGACCTGGGTTCAATCGCAGCTTGCGTCACACCAAAGACTTTAAAATTGGTACTTGATACCGCCTTGCTTAACACTCCGCAATGTAAGGTACATATTAATGGTAAAGTGGAGCGATCAAGGGAAAGGAATAGTGCCCTCTCCTACACCTCGGTGTAGTAGCTTTTGAAAAGGGAGCCTTCTGGTCGCCCTCGACTAAAGGGAGACAACTTTACTTACTTTAGTTTGTTGGTTACTTTACTTTTAACCGAGTTGTTAGAAAAATGGTTTGACGAATTGATACCTAACCTTCTTTGTTTAATGGCATGTCAATCTTCATGGACTATTTAATGCCAAAGCCATCCTTGTAAAAAAGAAAAGAAGTGATACTGTTTAACTAACGGTTGAATAACTATCACAAGGATATTAACCCGAAAGTAAGTGCAATAGCGTGACTTGGATTCGAACTCACTTATTTCGAAGCTGCAGTAAAGCACGTTAGCCACGGGGACATATTCTGTATACAGCTTTATGGTCTCAAATAATTTAATAATATGGCCCAGTCGACTGAGGCTGCAGTATACATAGATTGCATCTCTACAGACGGGTAAGACATCCTAAACGAATATCCTGATTATGATATTAAACAATCTGATGGCGAGGTTCCAGTAATGCTGGAACTTTGAGAAATGCGGAGTACTCTTCTATTGCTATCACTCGCAGGTCCACTCTGGCCTGGAGTAGCAGTACCTGATAGGGTCCTGTATATCGGTCAAATAGAACTAAACAGTGCTAAACCGAAGTAGAACTGTTTATATGTATTAAATTGGATTTGGCACTAAATAACCTACAATGGTTTATATGCCATAAAACCAAACCAAACATAACTTTACAAATAATTATCTGTAGAAAATGATTGAGCAATTATAGTTGACCCATAGATAGGACCCAAAGAGGTACAACCAGTCCTGGTTGGAGTGGACCTGGGAGTAATGTTATTTAAGAGGTTCTTCATATTATCCAAAGCTTCAGTGGTTGGTTTGGTTTTGTATAGTTTCATGGCATATCAACCAATGTTGGTTATTTAATACCAAAACTTGTTTTTACATATTTATTAAATATATGATTTGCAAACATTTTTTAGATATAGACAGTTAAATGATCAAACTGTTCTGTTTCGAACAATTCAATTTAGCATAAGTCAACAAAATTAAATGGTCCAAAGTATTGCAATGTATCACCAACAATTCAATTAAACATCAGTCATTTATTTACATGCAGTCAAATGTTCAAACCGTTCTATTTCAAACAATTCAATTTAACCTGTTATATGTTTGCACTCAGTTTAAATATCAAACAGTTTTATTTGACCCTATCAGGTTCTAGCAATCCCAGCCAGAGTGGATCTGGGAGTGATGGTAATGAAGTGGTACTCTGCATTCCCCAAAGCTCCATCAGATTGTTTCGTGTCATAATCAGGACACTCGTTTAGGCGGGGAATCTTACCCCTTTTGAAAAGGTGAGTTCAGCACATTCTACATCTCTAGCAGAGACGCCAGCTCATTTTTTAAAAAGAGCTTATATATATATATATATGTGTGTGTGTGTGTGTGTGTGTGTGAGAGAGATAGAGAGAGAGAGAGAGAGAGAGACAGACAGACAGACAGACAGACAGACCAGACGGATAGAGGGAATGAGTGTGAGATAGATAGATAGATAGATAGACAGAGACAGAGACAGACAGACAGACAGACAGACGGATAGAGGGAATGAGTGTGAGATAGATAGATAGATAGATAGATAGAGAGAGAGAGAGATGACTTTGGTACTTGTGGTTTCAGGATTTAAAATATGAAATTACACAGGATATATTTGGGGGGGAGTACAACACGAAGGTTTCGTATCATTTCGTCTCTTTTAAAGTTTACCATATATGACGGGGTATAAAAAGAAAAAGAGATTTTTTGGCGCACCCTGATCACACCACCCTCACATTTCTTAACTCTGGGTGCTTCTCTCGCAGAATCATCTCGTACCAGAAAAACACGCCTCGATTCATTCAACTGCCTTCAATTTTTCTGCCGTTCGTTCATATTTCTTTCAAGGCACAGAGGGAAGTTGTCTTTTTTTCCCACGTGATATAAAATACGACACAAGGTTTTTCGGTACTGTAGACGACTCTAAAAATATCTTTTGCATTTTTTGAGCTTACAGTAAGGACCATGAAATATTATTATTATTATTATTATTATTATTATCATACTCCTTTGAGAGTTTTTCACACCAACGTTAACTGATTGTTTTTCACTGGAGTTCTAATGATTGTAATTCTTTTCTAAACGCCAAATCCATTTTTATGAAAATAGTTCTATTTCAAACAATTCAGTTTAGCAGTTTAAATGTAAGTACAGTTTAATTGTAAAAAAAAAATTCTATTTCAAGTTATTCAGTTTATTCAAGCAGTTCTAATTCAGGTAATTTAGTTTAGTATAAGTACAGATTTTGTTTACACACAGTTAAATGTCAAAACAGTTCTATATCAAACATATCAGTTTAGTATAAGTACTGTTTCAATGTCAAAAAACATTTCCATTTCAAATAATTCAGTTTAGCATATGCACGGAGTTTAAATTTAAGTATGGTTTAATTGTCAAAAGCATTTCTATTTCAATCTCTTCAATTTAGTCAAACAATTCAGTTTAGCATAAAAATGCCGTTAGTTCTTTTCAACCTATAGATATGGCCCTATCAGGTGTTACCATTCCGGGCCAAAGTGGACCTGGGCGCAATGGCAATGAAGGGCTGCTTCGCATTTCCCAAAGCCCCGGCATCACTGGAACCTTATCATCAGATTGTTTAGTGTCATATCCAGGACACTCATTGGGGGTTCTTACCCCTCAGCAGAGTGTTGTATAGCCGTAATACAATTATAAGGGGAAACATAATTAAACATAATTGACGAACTTCAATGAACGAACGAACACACTTCTTTATATATATATATATATATATCACACTTTATTCTCGAAAGGGTTGATGTTTCTGTGTTGTGTGAGAGATGGGTGGAGACAGGGACAGACTGCTATATTGACCCTTCTTCTCTTGACCATAGCACGCTGTGTTATCTTCAAGAACCCACTTAGCACTTCTTCCGCATCTTGGCTGGGGTTGCTCAATCGGGAATCGCTGAGAGCTGTTGGCCTCAACGGGGCGTTCTCAGTCTACAAGCTGGCTGGCCTTCCTATCACCAACTGACTCAATGGCCGCCGGCATCTGCCTATATTCTTTCATAACGCCCACTTGCTTCCGCTTCTTCTTCCGTTTATTTACACGTGTGCATCTCTGATTGACGGCTCGGTCATGGGTCAATATATAACAAGAGGTACAGTCGGTGTATTCTACAGCCCCAGCCGACGGGGCAATGCAAGATCCAGGCTGCATTATTTAAAGAATGAAACTCCTCCTCTGCTAAGAAAATCAAAGGTTGACCTTTAAGGCTTCGCTAAACTGGACTCAGAAACTTCTGTAATAACTTAAGCATTTCATTTAGTGAATGATTGATTTTAACGACATGTCAAGCCATCTATGTTTATTTTAGGCCTCGAGGTTAAGATATCCCTTTCATTAAACCTTCATATTTACATTTTTGAGTTGTTGTTTTTTAAGAGTTTTATTTTGTAAACTACTCCTGTTATGTTTCGCTCTGGTCAAACAAACGACAACACGTAATATATATAAGAATATATATTTATTTTCTTGACGGACGCTTGTGTGAAGTAGGAGTAATCAGGAGAGGTATTCGAATCATTCGTCTATGAGGCCTGGAAACTTCGGTGTAAGTTCGACGGGGGCCGAGAAAACGCACACGGGGTAACGTCGGAACAAGCTTGAGTGAACAGCGGAATTTCACTGTCTTCCGTCCAAAATCGTCGACCTTATATTACCATCAAACTCCCACGCGGAGATATGGACACGCCTCTTCGCCCACGCAATCTCCTCCCATAACTGGCCAACAGAACATGCAACTTCCGCCCTCTTTGGAGTGACAAGTTTGATCATCGTCGAGCGGAAATATCTGTCATGCAGTTCACAAGCCACCCTGTTCCGCTGCACCGTGGAATTTTAACCTCGTCCCATATTGTCTGTCAAGCTGTATTTTACACTCCCATTACCTTCCAGTTTGAGTATTTCTTTTTATGCGGACTTTTTTCTTTATAGCACAACACGTTGGTCCTATGTTACATTAACACAAATAATTTGCATACAGTTATATAAGCTTTCAAGTAACTAATAATAATAATCCTTCGTAAACAATTATAGCTTCAAGTAACTATTCTTAATATAAATAATTTACATATAGTTATATGCTTTCAAGTAACTAATAATAATAATAATAATAATAATAATAATCCTTAGTAAACAACTATAGCTTCAAGTAACTATTCTTAATACAAATAATTTACATATAGTTATATGCTTTCAAGTAACTAATAATAATAATAATAATCCTTAGTAAACAACTATAGCTTCAAGTAACTATTCTTAATACAAATAATTTACATATAGTTATATGCTTTCAAGTAACTAATAATAATAATAATCCTTAGTAAACAATTATAGCTTCAAGTAACTATTCTTAATACAAATAATTTTGAGTTGTATGGTTTCAAGTATTCAAATCTATTGCTAATAATTATATGGTTTCAAGAAATTATTTTTATTAAATAATAACCATTTATTTGTACACTGTTCAATGGTTTCAAATAACTAATAATAATCCTCACTAAACTTACCAGACTTTTTTTAGTACAGGCATTTAAAATTGACGTAGACTCTCGAAAATTCACAATGTTACTGCTATACATCTTTATGGTGTCGTTTGCATTCATCTGCATATAAGTATACAACACCAACCCAATCACTCAGCCATGACCGGTCTACCCACGACCAGCGCTCTATTATATATATACGAGGTGCAAACTATAAGTTTCCCGCCTTTTTTCATATGGGCATCTAAAATAATCGTAGACTTTTGAAATTTCACTATGTTATTGCTATACATCTTATGAGATGACTGACCAATTTTAAAGGTTCAAATGTACTGCAACAGCAGCAATTGGAATATACCCTACTAAAGCCTGATTGTCACAGCTGGTGAATTTCAAAAAAAGAAGAACGATATGCAATAAAATTGTGTTTTAAACTTGGAAAAAATGCCACAGAAACGTATGGAATCCTTCAGATTACTTTTCGACCGTCTTGCATGAATCGATCATCAGTTTTTGAGTGGCAAAAGAGATTCAACGAAGGCAGGGAGTCTGTGAGGGATGATGAGAGGTGTGGGAGGAGTAAGGAAGTCAATATACCAGAGTTGATTGGCCAAAGGGTTAGGATTAGGGTTACTATGTTGAGGTTTTAAGGGAGTTCAGGAAGAGATTCCTTGGGAAGAGGCCAGCACTGTTCAAATCGGGTCAGTGGCATTTCCACCAGGATAATGCACCAGTCCACAACTCCATCCTTGTCACAGACTATTTGACCAATAGTCCAGACCTTGCTCCCGGTGACTTTTGGTTATTCCCTAAGCTCAGAGGCTGTCGTTATAAGACAATTGTGGAGATGAAAGAGGCTGTGACGAAGGTCATTGACACGCTCACACAAGAGGACTTCCATGGGGCCTTGAAGAAGTTGTTGGAACGGTACAACAAGTGCATTGCAGGCGGAGGAGATTACTTTGAAGGGGACAAAAGTTTTATGTGTGTACTATCAATAAAAGTGCCCATACGAAAAAGTCTGGAAACTTATTTAATGATCCTCGTACGTTTACGTAACTTAATTTAAATGAACACATAAACTTAACCCTATGACTTTTTTTAATTCTAATTTTTTTGTGCATTTTATTTTTCTTCTTTTTTCTAATTTTCCTCACTACTTTTTGCTTGTTTTGTTTCAATTTGTGAGGATTGCAGTCGAGCGGCACTTTCGATTTTTGTTTTCGTATATTGAATACGTTTTTTTGTTAAATGGGACAGAAATTTCTTCAAAGCCCGTTTTGTATTCTAAATTTTTCGTATAATGGGGTTTTGTAAGTGGAAGTTTCACTGTATCTTCAAATAAGCCGGAAAACCTCTACGATCTTCCTCGTGGTTGAATAAACAACAAAATGGCCGATTTTAATATCGTTATATCGTCGTAAAGAAAAGATACACAGTGAAATAGAGTGAATTATTTATTAGCTGAAGTGGTACAAGCCGACTAGTATTATAAGTCTCGCGCTGTTGGTGTTACGTCCGAAGTTGGTCTTACTACTGACCGATGTCCTTCCAGAGCTCCTTGTCTCTGCTTCTTTCTATTTCCTTCTATGCTTAACACGGCGTCTTTTATACTTCCACGATACCGGAAGCCACTATACAGCAAATATACAACACGGATTATGTTGACTGTGTGGAATTTAAAAGCGCTGATCAAAAATGATTGTTGATTTGTTCTCCACCTACTCTCCGCCCACCAATAAGACTGTTCATCCCTCATTAAACAACCCATGCCAAATGCTAGCCTCTTATCTGTTTCTGTCGATGACTGCAGCTGCCCTGATGAGACAACACCCAACCCAACCTTGCGAATATAAGGGGGGATCTTATCGGCTTGCTTAGTTAGGTAACTGTTGTTTTTTGTTCTGTTTTTTTTCATATATATATATTTCATTTTTTATTTGTTTTTAAAATTCAGTCTCTAGCGCCAGACACCTCCATTAGAGAGAGAGAGAGAGAGAGAGAGAGAGAGAGAGAGAGAGAGAGAGAGAGAGAGAGAGAGAGAGAGATCAAAGAACAAAACTAAAACAAAATAAATCCCTACCCCAAAAAACAAAGAAACCAAATATGATTGAAATACAAATTTCAATTTGATGGTTGTCTTGTAAAATAGATCGATAAGAACAGAATGAGATAGATGAATAGATTGATAGATAGTGACATATTAAGATAGATAGATAGATAGATAGATAGATATGAATAGACAGCGATAGAAAGTTAGATGGATGGTGTGATATGAATAGACAGTGATAGATATACAAATAGATAGATATGGTTTGGTTTGTTGGTTTTATGGCATATCAACCTTTGTTGGTTATTTAACGCCAAATCCATTTTTCTCTAAATAATCTGTTCTATTGAAAACAGTTCAGTTTAGCATAAGTACACAGTTTAATTGTCAAAAACATTTCCATTTCAAACTATTCAAGCAGTTATATGTAATAATTCAGTTAAGTGTAAATACAGTTTTAATTTCGAAAAACTGTTCTATTTGAAATAATTCAGTTAAGCATAAGCACGCAGTTTAAGTGTAAGTACGGTTTAATTGTCAAAAACGTTTCTATTTTAAGCTATTCAGTTTACTCAATTCATTTTAGCATAAGTATGCTGTTAGTTCTATTTAACCCATTGATAGGGCCCTATCAGGTGCTACCACTCCGGGCCAGATAGATAGATAGATAGATATGGATGGACAACTATAGATAGATAGATGAATATGTATAATTATATAGATAGATACGGACAGATTGAATTAGATAGATAGATAGATAGATAGATAGATATGAACAGACAGAGATTGATGGATAGATAGATAGATAGATAGATAGATAGATAGATATGAACAGACTGGGATAGATAGATAGATAGATAGATAGATAGATAGATAGATAGATGTGAAAAGACTGAGATAGATAGATAGATAGATAGATGTGAAAAGACTGAAATAAATAGATAGACAGATGTAAACATATTGAGATAGATAGATATGAACAGACTGAGATAGATAGATAGATAGATAGATAGATAGATAGATAGATAGATAGATATGAACAGACTGGGATAGATAGATAGATAGATAGATAGATAGATGTGAAAAGACTGAAATAAATAGATAGACAGATGTGAACATATTGAGATAGATAGATATGAACAAACTGAGATAGATAGATAGATAGATAGATAGATAGATAGATAGATAGATAGATAGATAGATATGAACAGACTGGGATAGATAGATAGATAGATAGATAGATGTGAAAAGACTGAAATAAATAGATAGACAGATGTGAACATATTGAGATAGATAGATATGAACAGACTGAGATAGATAGATAGATAGATAGATATGAACAGACTGGGATAGATAGATAGATAGATAGATAGATAGATGTGAAAAGACTGAAATAAATAGATAGACAGATGTGAACATATTGAGATAGATAGATATGAACAGACTGAGATAGATAGATAGATAGATAGATAGATAGATAGATAGATAGATAGATAGATAGATAGATAGATATGAACAGACTGAGATAGATAGATAGATAGATAGATGTGAAAAGACTGAAATAAATTGATAGACAGATGTGAACATATTGAGATAGATAGATATGAACAGACTGAGATAGATAGATAGATAGATAGATAGATATGAACAGACTGGGATAGATAGATAGATAGATAGATAGATAGATGTGAAAAGACTGAAATAGATAGATAGATAGATAGATAGATGTGAAAAGACTGAAATAAATTGATAGACAGATGTGAACATATTGAGATAGATAGATATGAACAGACTGAGATAGATAGATAGATAGATAGATAGATATGAACAGACTGAGATAGATAGATAGATAGATAGATAGATAGATAGATAGATAGATAGATAGATATGAACAGACTGAGATAGATAGATAGATAGATAGATGTGAAAAGACTGAAATAAATTGATAGACAGATGTGAACATATTGAGATAGATAGATATGAACAGACTGAGATAGATAGATAGATAGATAGATATGAACAGACTGAGATAGATAGATAGATAGATAGATAGATAGATAGATAGATAGATAGATATGAACAGACTGAGATAGATAGATAGATAGATAGATGTGAAAAGACTGAAATAAATTGATAGACAGATGTGAACATATTGAGATAGATAGATATGAACAGACTGAGATAGATAGATAGATAGATAGATAGATAGATATGAACAGACTGAGATAGATAGATAGATAGATAGATAGATAGATGTGAAAAGACTGAAATAGATAGACAGATGTGAACATATTGAGATAGATAGATATGAACAGACTGAGATAGATAGTTCGATAGATAGATAGATAGATATGAACAGACTGAGATAGATAGATAGATAGATAGATGTGAAAAGACTGAAATAAATAGATAGACAGATGTGAACATATTGAGATAGATAGATACATAGACAAACAAACCTGACTTGGATAAAATAGATATATGTGCGTGCGTGCGTGCGTGTGGTGGTGGTGGTGAATGCCAAATTTTATTTCGAGGTAGAATGAATAAATTCCAAGTAAATTCAAATGGCATATATATCTGCAAAAATTAAACAACATAAAAGAAATAGTCTTATTCGTCTCATAACATTTCTTTATTTTAAAACTTATTGTTTTATTGAAAAAATCAATTCAGGTAACTTGATGATGTAGTAGAGCTGACATCTATTCAATGTAGCCGCCTTCAGCTTCAAACACCACCTCGATACGGATCCGGAACTAGGAGCATGCCTTTTCCACAAGCGCCGGCGTGAGCTCGGCGAATACTCGGTGGATGGCGGTGATCAGGCTGGCTTTGGTGTTGTGGGAGGTCATGTGGGTGATATTCTCGACGTATGACCAAACGAAGTAGTCCAGCAGGTTCACGTCGGAGGAGGAGTGGGTCCACATGAGAGAAGGGTACAAAGTCGTAGCACTCCTTCTGAAGCCAAGCCTGGGTCTTTTTGGACTTGTGGGTCGGCGCCGAGTCCTGCTGCCAAACCCAGGGTCTGCCACCGGCCATCTGATTGCACCAGGGGATCACCACCTCTTCAGCATATCCAGGTACACTTTTGTGTTAACTTTCAAGCAGACTTCGAAGATGTGAGGTGACATGATGTGGCCCTCACTTGAAACAACACCAAAAACCATAACCGTAGCCGGAAACTTTGTTTTCATCACCCTGGGCACGTTGCACCGTCCGGATTTGCATTTTGAGGGTGCTGGCAAGGGTCCTGTTGTCATAACTTGGGTCGGTCGAGGACATGAGTTGTACAGCGGCGCATCTCCGATCTCGCTCGTTGAATATTGTGTCACTTTCAGACAGGATAGAAGGCTCCTATCGCTCTTGGGATTCGTACACAACTGGCCAACTAGTAGATGGTCTGCAACAAAAAAAGAAAACCGGTTTTAATTAAACAGAAATGGAATCATGTCGTCTTTTCTAGGGCGACAATTTTATCATTCCACCCTGTATATAGATATATAAAAGTTGGTGGAGCATATTTGAGGAAGACTCGATGGCTCCCTTTACATTAGCTACTACACTGGGGTGTAGGAGAAGGGGTTACTCTTTTCCCTGGAATGTTCCACTTTTGATGCGTACTGTATATTGCTGAATGTTAAGCAAGGAGGTATCAAGTACCATTTTTTGAGTCTTTCGTATGACTCGACCTGGTATTGAACCACGGTCTCCCGAGTCATTGGTGAACTCTGTAAGCTTTATGCCAATGGCATATATATATATATATATATATATATATATATATATATATATATATATATATATGATCCGGGAGATCGTGGTTCAATACCATATATATATATAAACAAAATCGATGAGACAATCATTTCAAAGAGGTAAATACGTCATACATAGTGCAATTTTAACTGTTCACAATAATTTTAAACGAGAAAATACTTCATACTTAGTTGCAATATATATTTACCAACCCCTCCGCTCGGGCTGAAGGACCTAGTCTGCCCTACTATTTACCCATAGCTGGCGGAAGAATAATTGGATTCATACCTTTCTCAGGGGTATTAGTGCTATGTGAAATGCAATCAGTCTCGTCCAGGATTTGAACTCGGATCGTCGTGTCCATTTCTTACGACGATAACTATTACACCACGGGCACCTTCTATGTTTTAAGAGACAATAACATAATTAAGTTTACAATCATTTCAAACCAGTAATTTAACGTGAATTAGATAAGTAAAGGATTTGCGTTAAAAAAAAAACCTTTAAGGTTACTGAATATGATTAAAGACACCTGATGAAGACTGAAGAGAAAAGAAGAGCGACCAAAACGTTGTGAGTCTAACGACAAAGATTCGATCAATATTTCAGAGCATGAAAATAATGTAGATTTTAACTATTCGCCGTGGAATTTATACATAAATCAAAGGAATAAAAGACTTTTAGAATTCTATTACATTAGTTTGGTTGGCTTTTCTGGCATATCAACCATTGTAGGTTATTTAATGCCAAATCCTCTTTAAACATGTATATTAAATATATTTGATTTGGTTTGGTTGGGTTTTATGGCATATCAACAATTGTAGGTTATTTAATGCCAAATCCTCTTTATACATATATATTAAATATATATGATTTGGTTTGGTTGGGTTTTATGGCATATCAACCATTGTAGGTTATTTAATGCCAAATCCTTTTTATACATATATATTAAATATATATGATTTGGTTTGGTTGGTTTTTATGGCATATCAACCATTGTAGGTTATTTAATGCCAAATCCTCTTTATACATATATGTTAAATATATATGATTTGGTTTGGTTGGTTTTAATGGCATATAAACCATTGTAGGTTATTTAATGCCAAATTCTCTTTATACATATATATTAAATATATATGATTTGGTTTGGTTGGGTTTTATGGCATATCAACCATTGTAGGTTATTTAATGCCAAATCCTCCTTATACATATGTATTAAATATATATGATTTGGTTTCTTGTGTTTTATGGCATATGAACCCTTGTTGGTTATTTAATGCCAAATCTTCTTTATACATATATATTAAACGTATATGATTTGGTTTGGTTGGGTTTTACGGCATATCAACTATTTTAGGTTATTTAATGCAAAATCCTTTTTATACATATATATTACGTATATATGATTTGGTTTGGTTGGCTTTCATGCCATATCAACATTAGTAGGTTATTTAATGCCAAATTCTTTATATATATATATATATATATATATATATATATATATATATATAGGATTTGGTTTGGTTTG
Organism: Sepioteuthis lessoniana; assembly: GCA_963585895.1. Classification (NCBI taxonomy): domain Eukaryota; kingdom Metazoa; phylum Mollusca; class Cephalopoda; order Myopsida; family Loliginidae; genus Sepioteuthis; species Sepioteuthis lessoniana. Next base: position 44,791,911 of record OY757942.1, on the reverse strand, counting down.
GTTTTATGATATATCAACCACTGTGGGTTATTTCATGCCAAATCCTTGTTGTACATATACATTAAAGATATGACTTACTTTCGCTTGTTTTTATGGCATATCAACCATTGTAGGTTATTTAATCCCAAATCCTCTTTATACCTATATATCAAATATGTATGATTTGGTTTCGTTCGGTTTTCTGGCATTTCAACCATTGTTGGTTATTAAATGCCAAATCCTCTTTATACACAGATATTGAATATGTATGATTCTTAAACACAGTTTGTTGATAACACTTTTAAACTAACCTGACCTCATTTTTTTACACGACTTAAAATATTTCTAGTATTTCTATCAAACACGGATTAACTCTTTTTACTATTAATCATTTGCTTTTTTACTCAGTTAATGGTAAAAGAGTTCTATATCTAACAGTTTAATTAACTATAAATCATTTGTTTGCACACAGTTTAAATTTCAAACAGTTGTACTTGACCCATGGATAGGACAATATCAGGATTAATCACTTGGTCAGTGTGGACTCTGGAGTTATATCAAGGATAGGGTTCTCCACGTTCTCCATAACTTTATGACTGGAGCTTCATTATCAGATACAGTTTCATATCATAACCAGGGTACTAGTTACACACAGTTAAATAATTTCAACTATTGATAACTAATGTTAATAATTCTTTTTATTAATTTAGTTTGGTTTGGTTTGGTTTTATGGCATATCAACCGTAGTAGGTTATTTAACGCCAAATCCATTTTTATGTAAATAATCAGTTCTATTTAAAACAATTCGGTTTAGCATAAGTACACAGTTTAATTGTCAAAAACATTTCTATTTCAAACTATTCAGTTATATATAACAATTCAGTTTAGGGTAAGTACAGTTTCAGTGTCAAAAATAGTTCAATTTAAAACAATTCAGTTTAGCAAAAGCAGGCAGTTTTAAATGTAAGTACAGTTTAATTGTAAAAAAAAACATTTTTATTTCGAGCTATTCAGTTTAGTCAAGCAATTCTACTTCAGCTAATTCAATTTAGTAAAAGTACAGATTTTGTTTACACAGAGTTATATCAGAAGAGTTCTATGTAAAATAATTTCGTTTAGTGTAAATACAGTTTCAGTTATATGTAACAATTCAGTTAAGTGTAAATACAGTTTTAATGTCGAAAAAACAGTTCTATTTGAAACAATTCAGTTAAGCACAATCACGCAGTTCAAATGTAAGTACGGTTTAATTGTCAAAAACATTTCTATTTTAAGCTATTCAGTTGATTCAAACAATTCAGTTTAGCATGAGTATGCCGTTAGTTCTATTTAACCAATAGATAGGGCCCTATCAGGTGCTACCACTCAGGGCTAGAGTGGACCTGGGAACAATGGCAATGAAGGGGTACTCCACATTCCCCAAAGCTCCAGCACTGCCGGAACTTCACCATCTGATTGTTTAGTGTCATATCCAGGACACTCGTTGGGGGGGGGGGTCTTACTCCTCTGCAGAGAAGCAGTCGGTGTATTCTACAGCCCCAGCCGACTGGGAAATCTTTTTATTAAGTATTCTAATCTAATATTAATAACTTGCATACAACAGTATGATTTCAAATAACTAATAATAGTAATCTTTAGTTAATGATTGAACAGTTCTATGGGACCCATACATCTACTTATTTACTTGTACTTGTATCGGCTTTCACCCTGGTCGGGTTGAACCGGCTTCCTTCCAAGCAATGGCTCCTTGAAGAAGATACTTTGGAATTTGATTGAGGTAAGGGTCCCAAGTCCTACCCGGAAAAACACCCTGTTTGCTGCAGATTTTCCACGGATGCATTGACAGAGCAATCCGAGGCTGCCAGTTACCGGAACAGACACCTCCAGGATTTTCACCAGAGCCCTTTTAGCCGGGTTGCGGTCTTAATACCGCTGGGTGCCAGACCAATCCGTTTTAGGCAGCCCTGGCAGGAACCGATGTTCCCGATGGCATAGCTCTGTCACTGCCCGTTGCCACCGCCCTGCCACGTTGAGGAAGAGTTGGACTTTAGGGAGGTATACATGGGACATAAACGGGTACTATGCCTCTGGGTCATAGTGAATCTGGGAGTAATTGCAATGAAGAGGTACTCTACATTCTTCAAATCTCCAAGACTGGATCCTCACCATCAGATCCGGTTTAAAATTATACCCGGTAAACTAATTCTATTTGAGGGATAGATAAGACCCAATTAGGTGCTGCCACTACGGTTTAGAGTTGACCTGGGAGTAATGGCGACGAAGAGGTATTCCACATTTCTCAAAGCATCGTAACTGGAGCCTCACCATCAGTTGTAGTTTCATGTCATATCATGACACTCGTTGGCGGGGGGGTTAGTCCTATGCAGAGATGCAGTCGATGTATTCTACAGCCCCAACCGACTGTGCTCCATTCTCCTGGAGTCAATAAAAGTTGCCTGATAGTCGGAGGTAGCTTAGACAGCTGCCATTTCGTTCATTCTTAAAAAGAGAAACGATAAAGATTCTTTGGATCACAAGCTGACAGAGAAGAAGATATAGAAGAAACGCTCTTTAATTAAAGGCGGGCCGACCCTGCAGGAGTTCAGTGTTTTGTTTTCTTGTACCTTGCAGAATTGTGGGGCGAAGTACGGACGACAGACGTTCAACTACACTTTGGTTTTTCGGTTTTGTTCTTTTTTTTTTTTTTTTTTTATCGAAACACAGACAAATCAGAGAAAAAGGAAGCTGCAGTCAACCTACCACCAGGAAACAATTAAGGTAGATGGCACCCTGGGATATTGTGTTGACAAAACTAACGATGTTTTCCTTCAGACGTTATGCAGCCTTCATGATATACCACGTTCATCATCAAAGTGTTCAATCACACGCACACACAGAGAGACAGAGGAGAGACAGAGAGACAGAGAGAAAGAGACAGAGACAGAGAACAAATATGCAACTGCACAAAATAATTCATTATTATTACTCATTGTATATATACATACATATATATATATATATATTGAGAGAGAGAGAGAGAGAGAGAAGGAGAGAGGGAGAAAGAGAGAGATAATGAGATATAATAAAAAATGCTTTGCGTATATATATATATATATATATAGAGAGAGAGAGAGAGAGAAACAAGAGACACAGAGAGAGAGAGAGAGAGAGAGAGAGAGCCACAGAGACAGAGAGCAGGTATGCAACAGCACAAAATAATTTATTATTATAACTCATAGTCCATATTTATATATATATATATATGTATATTGAGAGAGAGAGAGAGAGGGGGGGGAGAAAGAGAGAGAGGGAGAAAGAGAGAGAGGGAGATAATGAGATATAATAAAAAATGCTTTGCGCATATATATATATAGAGAGAGAAATAGAGATAGAGAAAGAGAGAGAGAGTGAGAAAGAGAGAGAGAATGAGAGAGATACTGAGTTATAATAAGAAATTGTTTTATGCAACTGTATATGAACTCTCTGCCTCTGATATATATATATATATATATATATATATATATATATATATATATATATATATATATATATATGTCGGCGTTTTGCTTGTGTAATATTCTTTTTTTTTTGGCGGGGGGAATTTTATCATCTGGGATTTTCACACCATCAGAAATAGTTATAAAAATTAATATATATATATATATAAGAATTTTATAATGATAACTTAACCAGGTTTGAGTTTCCATCCGATTACACTATATATATATATATATATATATATATATATATATATATATATATATATATATATATATATGTATGTATGTATAAAAGATATTATTCAATCCAGTAAATTCGGAGTATGGAATAATTCCAATGAAGACCAACAGAATATTAAATTTAAATAATCCTGGTAAAGAGCTCAATAAAATCCACAGCAAATAATTTCCTCTTCAAAAATACCAACAATTGGTTACATCAAGATAATAAGCTTATTTCTATCCAGGGAAATACATTTATTTTCTTAATGTGACCGATTGTTGCTTTTTTTGATGAGACATATATATATATATATATATATATATATATAACTTACTACCCAATCATCTAACTGAACTAGTATATTTTATACAAATATAATTAATCATTAATCATTAATCATAATTAACATTATATATAATTGATTTATTTTATATTCACACACACACACACACACACACACACACACACACACACACACACACACACACACACACACACATATATATATATATATACCCTATTTTGTAGATATCAATTTATCTATTTTAGTATTTCTCTCTCTCTCTCTCTCTCTCTCTCTATCTCAGTGTCTTTCTCTGTCTCTCTCTGTCACTGTGTGTTGGCCGGGTTTCGATCCCACTTTCAGGCATCTCGCGTGTCTAGCCACGCTGATGAGGTCTGATTCACCGAAACAGTCTGTCTCTGGATGACAATATATATATATATATATATATATATATATATATATATATATATATATATATATATATATATATATATATATATATATATATATATATATATATAAGTGTGTGTGTGTGTGTGTGTGTTTGTGTGTGTGTGATTCTCCTTGGCGTAGTGGCTATCGTGCTGGGCTGGGACATCGTAGTAAGCGGGTTCGATCTCCAGTCATGTTATCACGTTTACTTTCGGATTAATACTGTTGTATTTTGACCTTCGACCCGGCCAAACATGCCATTTCAAAGTGATGCACCGGAAGGAAGTGACACATTCCAATGGCCAGTAATCGAAAGAGATCGCGTGGGTGGATTTGGCTGATGAAATGGGACAAGGTAAAGCCCATTATACACTCATAGACTGATGCACCGGAAGAGAGTGACCTGTGAACTGCATTACAGTTATTTCCGCTGGATGACGATCAATCATGCCATTCCAAAGATCGAGGGGGCGATCGAGGGGGCGATCGAGTGGACATTGAACTATTATATAACTCAGTCAAGACAGAAATCAAGTTGCAGTTGCAGTTACAATTGGAGACGGAGTTATAGACGAGTTGTGGTAGGGAAAGCCACACCCGATCGAGGGGGCTCTCGGGAACCCCGATGGAGTTTGGGGACCAGAGAAGTTGCTGATAAGATGCAGTAAAGAAAGCCAGCACCAAGCAGAGTGACCCCAGGGCCTCCGATTGAGCATCAGGAGAACGAGAAAGACACAATGTTGACGGCCATAAGAGTTGGGGTCAAAATATTTCAGTTCTGTTCGGTCTTCAGCTCCCTCTCACTCGCAAACCTTGAATAATCCTTTTCGAACCCTTACAATAAAGTGAGAGGTACAAATATTTTTCTAAAGAAGTCTTCCTGCGTCTGTTTTTATTATTGTGTCGTTATGATGCTGTTGATGACAATATAACAATACCCTTAGGAGAGATATGATCCTTCTTATCCTCCCAGCTATGGCTTAAATAGTAACGCTTCTATTCTTCTTCAAGCTTTGCTTTGGCAATAATTAACCCACGTTGGTTGATATGCCATTGAGCAATGAAACAGCAACGAACCTTTATTATCTAAACTAATAGCTCTTGTTAAGATATAGGCTATGTGAGGACATTTAGGATTGAATAAACGGCATGTTTTGGCGTAGAAACATCATCATCATCATGTCGTGCCGCCAGCACAGATATACCTGACCCTCTCTCGCCACTTCTCCCTATCGTTCATCGCCTCTGGCTGGTCTTCAGTGCTACATCCCGTATCCTCACAGAGATGTTGTATGTATGTTCGAGCTGCTCGTCCTGCTTTTGCTCGGCCATATGTGGAGGTCCATAGGAGTATATCACTTATGAGCTCGTCCCTGTTTCTTAAGCAGAGTCCTGCATGTCTGGTTCGTCTAAATTTGATAGTTTTTTTTATGAGAGGTAGGTGGCTGTTCAGCTGCTGCTTTGTGGGGTGTTGCTTTCAGAACTTGTTCAAAATTGCTCGCAGCATTCTTGTGTAATTTCCGTCTAGGTTTTTCTCCTGCCGTTGTGTTAGCATCCAAGTAGTGCATCCATATAGCAGTATCGATACGACCGCTGCCTGGAAGAAACTGCGTTTCATTTTATCGGTCAGGTTTGACTTCTATATGATCGATATCTTATCGATAGCTGTCCATGCCTTCGTTAGCCGCGTGTCCATGTCTTTTTCGGTTGATGAGACACTGCTTCCTTGGTAGGTGAACGTAAGCTACAATTTCTTTGAAAACATATCTCGAGTAATGAACGACCCATTGCTTTTTGCAGTGAAACGTTGCTCGTAAAAAGTCGTGCATTACACGAGTTTATAAGTGTTTGTATGGAACGGATGGGTTAAGGGAACAAATAACCCTTATTGTGTTGGAGATGAGATCACTGACATTCAGATAATATACGTAATTGTGCTGTAATCTAACATATTTGCATATCATAGAATGATATAAAAAAGTGTTTTCAAAGGTTCATATGCTAAAAACATAGGCCACCTTCTCTGGTTTAATTTCTCGCTAGTCTGACCCTACGTGAACCCACTCAACCTAAACAAAAGCTCTTAGTGACGAGAATAACTACACAACTATTTATAATATTTGTACCTATTATACGCACTCGGGGTTCAATCCCAGGTCGGGTCATACCAAAGACTCAAAAAATAGTTCTTGATGCCGCCTTGCTTAACACTCAGCATTATAAGGTAGGGATCAAGGGTAAAGTGAGGCAATCTAGGGAAGGAGTAGCGCTCTCTTCTACATCACGGTGTAGTAGCTATTGAAAAAGGAGCCTTTGGGTCTCCCTTCGACTATGGTCGCCAATTTTACTTACTTTTACAATATGCACGAATATTATAAATAGTAAACAGTATTTAGTAGAAACTTTATCATCTTGATTAGTAGCTTTAGTTTTAGTTTAAGCCATGGTGGAACACTTTGGTTGGAAGTTGTAGCCAGCTCAGACCTAGAAACAAGATAAGATTTAACGTTTCAAAAATTTAGCATATATCATCATCATCATCATGTCGTGCCGCCAGCACGGATATCCCTGACCCTCTCTCGCCACTCCTCTCAATTGTTCATAGCCTCTGGCAGGTCTTTAGGACTACATCCCGTGTTCTCACAGAGCTGCTGTATGTATGTTCGAACTTGTCGTCCTGCTTTTGCTCGGCTATACGAGTTATAATTAGTAAACAGCGTTATATAAAAACTTTATTATCCTAACTAGTAGTCTTTGTTTAGCTATAGGCTACGTGGATACTTTTTGGATAAAAACATATGGCCAGCTAAGGTCTAGAAACAAGACGGAATTTAACGTCTTAAAAATATATCTCGTGTAACGAACGACCCCTAGTTTTATGCGGTGAAAAATTCTTCTTAAAACGTTGTTCATTACATATATACAGTACGTGTAATCTCGAACAATCTTGCATAAAACGGTGGTCTTTTTTTTTTTCACCGGTAAGTTTGCTTTCAATCGGTTTTTTTTTTTTACTAACACGATACAAGATGGCAAAGTGCCCTTTACGACCGCAATCTGAACTCTTTCCGCGTCCGCGATTCCCCGCTAATAATTTTCAGGCATCCTTGAAACAAAGCAATGATAAGGCGCCGGCGTTCTTTCCTAGACACTCTTACTCTGCCGCCTCTACACACACCGATGATAGATAAGAATGCTAATTACGGTCCCCTCCACCCGCGAAACGGATAATGATCAAACGGAGTTCGCCCTATTTTGGTTCAGTGATAGAAAGAGATCACTTAAGAGTATCATGAACGTCAGGTTAATAATTTAAGTGTCTTTTTGTATCTGGTTCACCTACCAAATTTCAGGATTTCTCGTCGTATAGTCTGTGACATTGTAGGACTATTTGTTAGATAGTATTTCTCAAACTTCTAACTTGTTCAGGAAAATGCAGTATTTTTAAACGTCTCTCGTTGCAGTAGAGTATTTGAGAAATAGTTTATACTCTAAAAACGTATGAGACAATGATTTTTTACTATAAAAATGCATTGGAAATTATTCTAATAAAAATGCATCGCCCAATAATTTTTACGATTAAAATGATTTTTTAGAGAATTTCTTTGGAAATGATTTTACTAAAGAAATCTATTGGAAATTATTTTACTGTAAAAATGCAAAGGAAATGTCTTTATTATAGAAATGCTTTTGAAATGTTTTACTATGAAATGCATAAGGAAATTATTTTTATTATAAATATGCGTTGGAAATGATTTTTACTATAAAAATACATTGGGCAATGATTTTATTATAAAAATGCATTGGAAATGATTTTGATTATAAAAATACATTGGAAATGATTTTTACTATAAAAATTCATAGGAAAATGATTTTTCTACAAAACTGCACCAGAAATGATTTTTACTATAAAAATGAATCAGAAATGATTTTTACTATAAAAATGCATTGGAAATGATTTTTACTATAAAAATGCATTGGAAATGATTTTTACTATAAAAATGCATTGGAAATGATTTTTACTATGAAAATGAATCAGAAATGATTTTTACTATAAAAATGCATTGGAAATGATTTTTACTATAAAAATCAATCAGAAATAATTTTTACTATAAAAATGAATCAGAAATGATTTTTACTATAAAAATGCATTGGAAATGATTTTTACTATAAAAATGAATCAGAAATGATTTTTACTATAAAAATGCATTGGAAATGATTTTTACTATAAAAATGCATTGGAAATGATTTTTACTATAAAAATGCATTGGAAATGATTTTTACTATGAAAATGAATCAGAAATGATTTTTACTATAAAAATGCATTGGAAATGATTTTTACTATAAAAATGAATCAGAAATGATTTTTACTATAAAAATGCATTGGAAATGATTTTTACTATAAAAATGCATTTGAAATGATTTTTACTATAAAAATGCATCAGAAATGATTTTTACTATAAAAATGCATTTGAAATGATTTTTACTATAAAAATGAATCAGAAATGATTTTTACTATAAAAATGCATTGGAAATGATTTTTACTATAAAAATGCATCAGAAATGATTTTTACTATAAAAATGAATCAGAAATGATTTTTACTATAAAAATGCATTTGAAATGATTTTTACTATAAAAATGCATTGGAAATGATTTTTACTATAAAAATGCATCAGAAATGATTTTTACTATAAAAATGAATCAGAAATGATTTTTACTATAAAAATGCATTTGAAATGATTTTTACTATAAAAATGAATCAGAAATGATTTTTACTATAAAAATGCATTGGAAATGATTTTTACTATAAAAATGCATCAGAAATGATTTTTACTATAAAAATGAATCAGAAATGATTTTTACTATAAAATTGCATCAGAAATGATCTTTATTATAAAAATGCATTAGAAATGATTTTTACTATAAAATTCATCGTCTAAACGTTCTTAACTATAAGTTAAGCGGCTAAGAAAATGCTTTAATTTACATTTCAAATTTTAAAATTATAATAAAAATTCAGTCACGATATTCCATTCTATAACACATTGTTCCCTTCTTTGTCAGACTGAGGACTTTTCAGCAAATTTCGTATTATACTCTCAATCATATTGTATAATCGCATACATGTATGTGGGGTGACTTTCGTGTTAGACAGCAACATGGTCGATTGTGATTCAGTATATAGATTACATTTCTTAAGACAATAACTGGTTTACTGATTACTCTTCTCTCCATATTTGTGAACAGAGAGAGAGGGGGAGAGGGAGAGAGAAAGAGAGAGAAAGAGAGAGAGAAATATCGAGAGAAAGATAAAGAAAGAGGAAAAGAAAGAGAGAGAGAGAAAGAGAGAGAGAGAGAGAGTGATGAAGACATAGTGAGAAAGAGAGAGCGAAAGAAGGAGAGTGAGAAAGAGAGAGAGAGAGAGAAAGAGTGAGTAAGCGAGAGATAGTGATGAAGAGATAGAGAGGAAGAGATAGAGAGAAAGAGAAAGAGAGAAAGAGAAAGAGAGAGCGAGAGAAGGAGAGAGAGAGAATGATAAAAAGAGAGAGAGAAAGTGAGAAAGAACGAGTGAGAAAGAGAAAGAGAGAGAGAGAGCGTGAGTTTAAATACATACACCTTTTTAACCAAATTTATTATCTCATAGGTAAATAAATATTTTCATAATCAAGAATTAATGTTTAAATGAAGTTTTAAATAAAGATTGCTGGAGTTTTAAATGCCAAAGTGATAAACTGTAGAAGTTTTTAATACAGTGTGGCTATATATATATATATATATATATATATATATATATATATATATATGATGACTGCTACATTTTGACACCAGCCTCTCAGCTGGGACTGTAGAATACACTGACAGCATCTCTGCAAAGGGGGTCAGAACAAACACCTCACCCAACCCAACGAGCTTGCCTGTTGACCGTAGGTAGCAATCTGTAGTGCTAGAAGATAGGATCCTGGTGTCTGTCAGTCCATGATCCAGCAACCGTGTCTTTTAACACTCCCATTTTGGCCCTTACTGGGCTATACGATCAGTCAGAGTGGCCCGATTCGACCAATCAGCTCATCATATCTACTCGTAGCACTAATATGATTGTCCCGACCGTATTTTTCATATTTCACTCGTACCAACCCAACACGCAAACATTTTTATCTTAATGATTTTTGGGTCAGGTTCATTGGTTTGGCTTGGTTTGGTTTTATTATGACATATCAACCATTGTAGGTTATTTAATGCCAAATCCACTTTTATACATATAAATAGTTATATTCTGAATAAATAAATAAGTTTAGTGTAAATACACAGTTTATATGTCAAAACAGCTCTATTTCAAACAATTCAGTTTATCATAAGCTCAGAGTTTAGTTCTATTCGACTTATAGATAGGACCCGACAGGTGCTACCACTCCGAGGCCGAATTGACCTAAGAGGGATGGCAATAAATGAGTACTCCGCATTCCCCAAAGCTCCAGCAGTACTGGAACCTCTCCATTATATTGAGGACATTCATTGGGGGATTCTTACGCCTCTGCAGAGATGCAGTCAGTATATTCTACAGCCCCAGCCGACTGGGCCACTCGTGGGGGAAATCTTTCCCCTTTTGCAGGGATGCAGTCAGTATATTCTACAGCCCCAGCTAACTGAGCCACTTGTTGGGGAGGGGTCTTACCCCTTTGTAGAGATGCAGTCAGTGTATTCTACAGCCGCAGCTGACTGGGGCACTCAGTGAGAGTCGGTGTATTCTACTGGGCCAGACTGAGATTCAATCTCGTTTTGAAAAACAAGACCTTGAGTAGCCTGGTTATAATACTAAACTGGATCTGATGGTGAAGCTCCTGTTCTGGAGTTAGGTGAATGCGTGGAACCCATCATTTTGCCACCGACTGTACCTCTGCAGGAGGGTAAGACCCCCCCAATAAGTGTCCTGGATATGACACTAAACAATCTGATGGTGAGGTTCCAGTGATGCTGGAGCTTTGTGGAATTTATTGCCATTGCTTCCGGGTCCACTTTTGACCGGAATGGTAGTACCTATAAATGGGTTAAATAGAACTAAACTGCATACTTATGCTTAACTGAATTGTTGGAAATAGAACTGTTTGACTAAACTGAATTGTTTGAAATAGAAATGTTTTTGACCATTAAACAGTGTACTTACATTTAAACTGCGTGCTTATGCTAAACTGAATTGTTTGAAATGGAATTGTTTTTGACATTGAAACAGTACTTACGAAACTGAATTGTTTAATATAGAACTTCTGTGCTTAAAATATGCTGAATTAGCTGAATTAGAACTGTTTGAATTAATGGAATAGCTGGAAATAGAAACGTTTTTAACAATTAAAATGTGTACTCATGCTAAACTGATTTTTTTGAAACAGAACTGATTATTTGTATAAAAATGGATTTGGCATTAAATAACCTACAAAGGTTGATATGACATAAAACCCAACAACCAACCAACCAACCCATCATTTTCACAGGACTACACTAACCTGGGAGTACCTGTTAGGGTCCCATCTAGAGGACGAACTAACGATTATATTTATTGCATATTTAACACCATACAGCGGTGTGCAATTTTTTTTTTTCGTGACAGGAATACTTCATAAGCAGAATTACTTACGCAAAATGCATGTTTGGAACATTTAAAAACTCGCTTACGATTTTTCAATACAAAAACTGACGATGGTATGAAATCGAAAGTAATTAAAAATGATAATAGTAATTTACGAAGCTTTTTGCTTAGATGTGGCACCAGGCCATATGAATGGGGCACCCGATTAGACTCAAACTGACTCGTGTAGGTCTGCTAGTCTAGCTTGCTAACCATTACACCAATCATAACATAGGATGCGGTTTGAAAGATCTGCCGAGAGCGATGAATGATAGAGACGGATGAAGAGAGAGAGAGAGAGAGAGAGAGAGAGAGTCAAGGAAATCCATGCTGTCACCGTGACTTAATGATGAAGATATTAAAACATATACATCTATATAAATATGTATATATATCGACATGTGTATTTATGTATGTATAGGTATATATATACATATATATACGTGGTGCATTCAGTCAGTTTCTTGACGTTTTTTGTACAGGCGTTTAGAATTGTCGTAGACTCTTGGAATTCATGTTATTGCTATACATCTTATGAGATGACTGACCAATTTTTATGATTTCATATTCAAATGAACAGCTGCAACAGGAATTGGAATACAACCTACTAAAGTCTGATTGTCACAGCTGGTGAATTTCAAACATGCAATCTGGACGTGAAGAAGAACGATATGCAATAAAATTGTGTTTTAAACTTGGAAAAAATGACACAGAAACCAATGGAATGCTTCAGACTGCTTTCTGACCATCCTGCATGAATCGAGCATCAGTTTTTGAGTGGCATAAGAGATTCAAGAAAGCCAGGGAGTCTGTGAGGGATGATGAGAGGTGTGGGAGGAGTAAGGATGTCAATACACCAGAGTTGATTGGCCAAAGGGTTAGGGTTAGGGTTACTATGTTGAGGTTTTAAGGGAGTTCAGGAAGAGAATCCTTGGGAAGAGGCCAGCACTCTTCAAATCGGGTCAGCGGCATTTCCAGCGGGACAATACACCAGTCAACAACTCCATCTTTATTACAGACTATTTGACCAAGATTGGCATCAAGACAGTTCTTCAGCCTCCCTATAGTTCAGACCTTGCTCCCTGTGACTTTTGGTTATTCCCTAAGCTCAGAGGCTGTCGTTATGAGGTAATGGATGAGATAATGGAGGCTGTGACGAAGGTCATTGACACGCTCACACAAGAGGACCTCCATGGGGCCTTGCAGAAGTTGTTGGAACGGTACAACAAGTGCATTGCAGGCGGAGGAGATTACTTCGAAGGGGACTAGAGTTTCATGTGTGTACTATCAATAAAAGTGCCCATACGAAAAAGTCTGGAAGCTTATTTAATTGTTCTCTATTTTGCTGTGATATAGTTCAAAGCCGAATGAATGGGTACCCAGTGAGACTCGAACCAACTCACTAAGATTTAATAATTTAGTTTGCTAACCATTACACCATCCGAGGTGTCCGTATTGACTGGTTTAATCATTCTTTAAATCAATTTTTCAGTAAGAATTATTTTCGTTTTTACTCTCAATATAAAGACTTCATTCATCTGCATATTTTATATCTTATTGTTTTAAAACCATTTTATATCTAAATAACTATATATAATATAATATGAAACAATATATATATATATATATATATATATATATATATATATATATAATGCATCTATTCGTATATATATATATATATATATAATGCATTTATTCGTATATATATACATATATATATATATATATATATATATATATATATATATATAATGCATCTATTCGTATTCATATATATATATATATATATATATATAATGCATCTATTCGTATATATATATATATATATATATATATATATATATATATATATATATAATGCATCTATTCGTATACATATATATATATAAGGCATTTATTCGTATATATATATATATATATATATATATATATATATATATAATGCATTTATTCGTAAGAATAAACTCATTTACGTTCGTATTTTTGAGAATTTTCATTTATCTTCATAAACGGCTTTCTGTCTTGATAAATACACACATTAAATATATATATATATATATATATATGTGTGTGTGTGTGTGTGTGTGTGTGTGTGTGTGTGTGTGTGTGTGTGTGTGTACATATATGTGTGTGTGTATGACTGTATGTTTGTGCTCACTCGCCTAAGAGTTGTGGTTAATAATCTCTTTGTTTCCGACGTTGTTTTTGCTAGACGACGCAGTCGCATCTAATAATGTATATTATTAATTGAAGTAGTGAAACCCAAAAGAGATTTTTATGCTCTCTAATCTGGCCATTAATATGTGAGTCATGTTCGTCACAACTTTTGAGCTTTCTCTTTCATTTGTGAAACACTGCCAAGTCAAATTCAAAACAGATTACAGCAAATAACATGAATCATTGACATCCTTTCCCCTTCTTCTTCTTCTTCTTCTTCTTCTTCTTCTTCTTCTTCTTCTTCTTCTTCTTCTTCTTTGTTATTTTTGTCCTTTTCTTCTGGACTGCAATTATGATTGCAAATTGTGTTTCTCTCTTCATGTGTCCTCTGCGTAAGCATAGCAGTGACTGTTCGTCGTCACCAAGACTGTCCAATATAAAGTTTTAATAAAGTTTCTTTGTAGCAGGAGAATCAAGTGATAGCAATCCTGCTCAGTTGGTTGGTTGGTTGGGTTTTATGGCATATCAACCTTTGTACGTTATTCAATGCCAAATCCATTTTTATCAAAATAATTAGTTCAATTTCAAACAATTCAGTTTAACATGAGTACAGATTTTAATTGTCAAAAACATTTCTATTTCAAGCTATTCAGTTTAATTAAACAATTCTGATTAAAACAATTCAGTTTAGTAGAAGTATAGATTTTGTCCACACACAGTTAATGTCAAAACAGTTCTATTTCAAACAATTCACTTTTAGTGTAAGTAGAGTTACAGTGTCAAAACAGTTCTATTTAAACAATTCAGTCTTGCATAAGTATGCAGTTTACAAGTCAAAACAGATCTATTTCAAGCAGTTCGGTTTAGCATAAGTACGCAGTTTAGTTCTATTTGACCCATTGATCGGACCCTATCAGGTGCTACCACTTCGGGCCAGAGTTGATCTGGGAGCGATGGCAATGAAGGAGTACTCCGTATTCTCCAAAGCTCCAGCATTACTGGTGCCTCGTTATATGATTGTTTAGTGTCATATCCAGGACACTTGTTCGGGGGGGGGGTCATCATTCTGAAGAGATGCAGTCGGTGTATTCTACAGCCCTCCCCACAGCCGACTGGGCAATCCTGCTCGGTATTTAGTTATGTGCAAATAGTCACAATACTTCAAGTAGTGAAGGTGCCCGTGGTGTAATGGTTATCGTCGTTGGAAATGGACACGGTGACACGAGTTCAAATCCTGGACAAAACTGATTGCAATTCACATAGCACTAATACCTTTGGGAAAGGTATGAATCCAATTATTCTCCCTCTAGGTATGGGTAAACAATAAGGTGGACTAGGTTCTTCAGCCTTGGTGAGGCAACTAGTCTAGGAGAAGGAAAACTCTGAATTCAAACCTGTTAAACTCCGCTTAAAAATTGACCTTGTGTCATATCCTGCCCGAGCGGAGGGGTTGGTAAATATGGTTACAATACTACAAGATGGAATTCAAGAAGAAAATATGACGGGAGACAAATGATAAAATACACCCGAAACGAGTGAAAAATAAATAAATAAATTAATTAAGAAGAAGAACAAGAAGAAGAAGAAAAAGAGGAGGAGGAAGAGGAAGAATAACAACAACAAAAACAATATGGCGGAAAAGTGTAAAAGAAATACAAGAAACTGAGTCGAGGAAATAGTGAGACGTAGTGGGAGAAGTGAGAGTTGTTATAGAAGTGATATTATAAGAGGGAGGCGGAGTGTAAGAGGAACAAAAGGTTAAAGAAAGAAGAAAATGAAAGAGAAAGAGTGCAAGAAACGAAGGAGAAGTAGCCGTAATAGTAGTGGGAAAAGGAAAAAGAAGAGGATTTGGATTAGAAAAGGGAGGAAGAGAAGGAGGTCAAGAAGAAGAAGAAGAAGAAGAAGAAGTAAGCCTTTGAAAAGTGATGTAAAAAAAGAAAAAAGAACGCCAAAGAAAGAAAGAAAGAACTGGAAACTTTATTGAAGAGATAGAAATAAACGATTCAAAATGGGGATGTAAAGATGAAAGAGACGAGACAGTAACACGTGAT
The DNA here is from genome assembly GCA_963585895.1 of Sepioteuthis lessoniana. Taxonomy (NCBI): domain Eukaryota; kingdom Metazoa; phylum Mollusca; class Cephalopoda; order Myopsida; family Loliginidae; genus Sepioteuthis; species Sepioteuthis lessoniana. The sequence goes on along the minus strand of OY757942.1, from coordinate 44,775,658 downwards.
TCAAGTGTTAATCGTAATTAGCATGCCGCGTGACGAGAACAAAAAGCATAAACAGTAGAAAATAGAACCATGAATAAATTGGTAATAGCAGACGAGATACAAAATGAAGGGAAATTTGAATAATGCCAGACAAGAAAGAGGGGGAAAAAAATTTCCATTTTTGTGATTTTGAAGAGTAAAAAAAAAAATAAAATGAATAGATGAAGGATATATACGAATATATTGATTTAATTAAGATGAGAAATTTCTTCAGCGTCTAATGGAGCCTAGAAAATTACAAAATAAATAAGTAAACAGTTATACGATAAAAATTTTCCTTTTTAAATTCTATTTTTTAGTTGTTTGTGCTGTGTTGTCATCAGAAACTGATCAGAAAGCTAAAAAAAAAAAAAAAATAGATAGATAATAAATATATAAATAAATAAAACAATAAATGGAAAATTAACATTAAATTCGTTCTCCGAGCCAAGTCTCTAGTCAAGCAAATGTTTTGTGAAAGGCATGAACCCACTTTTTTCAGGCATAAGTTTGGTTTGGTTTGGTTTGGCTTGGTTTTATGACATATCAACCATTGTAAGTTATTAAAGGTCAAATCCATTTTTATACATATAAACAGTTCCATTTCAAACAATTCAGTTAAGCATAAGTACATAGTTTCAATGTCAAAACAACAATTCCATATCAAACAATTTAATTTAGCATACAAAAACAGTTCTATTTCAAACAATTCAATTTAGCATAAGTATGCTGTTTAAATATCAAAACAGTCCTATTTCAAGCAATTTGGTTTAGCATAAGTACACAGTTTAGATCTATTTGACTCGTAGATAGGACCCTATCATTCCGGGTCAGAGTGGACCAGGGAGCAATGGCAATGAAGGGGTACTCCGCATTTCCCAAAGCTCCAGCATTACTGGAACTTCAACATCAGATTGTTCACTGTCATATCCAGGACACTCGTTGGTGGGTTCTACCCCACTGCAGAAGTGCAGTCGGTGTATTCTACAGCCTCAGCCGACTGAGCAATCAAGTATAAGTAAATACTAGAGTGAGTCAAAAGATTTGCTATATTTTGGTAACATGAGACAGAATTTGGCAGCTCCAGATGCATTTGCTTAGATCATGAAAATGTCAAAATAACATTAGACTGAGAGATGCCAAGGTCTCCTGATACTCTCCTAGTATTACGCACCGGATTTGGCTTTGAGCTCGGTTTAAACCTTCCTGACATTGCCTGATCGTCGAGGTTCTTGCAATGTTACTGAGTGACTTTTGACAGCACGTAAGTAGTGGATTTCTAAACAGGATATCGCACCAGTGTAAACAAGGGGAGAGCGGAAATGAATATGCATTGGGAACCGGAAGAAAATGTGTGGGCGTTGAGAATATTATATAATGAGAAGAGATTTGCAGACAGATTTGGAGAGCAATCAACGAGGGTCTAGAGGTGGGGGCTAGTCACCACTCCTGGCTGAGAAGCAGATACAAAATGGGGCTCAGAATATAGATATATCACAACCTGGTGTAAAAATGAATATGTGTCCCTAACGTGGTGTCACTGATAGCAGTCCGAGTCCTTTGTATCTGTCTCTGTTTGTCTCTCACTCAAAACCATTTTGACCCCGTCATGACAATAAAGAAGGGGGTTATATTTTTATAAAAAGGTTTATATTTTATTCGATGGTCTCTTTATTCCTTCATTGATTATACAACAGCAACTTAAGCGAAATTTCTTGACCCATCTGCTTACTGTACTAAAATAAAGAGTGCTTTTATCTTTCGATTTTGAGATATCGAACCCGCCTGTTACTTTCGGAGTGCTACTCTATGGCTCAGAGTACAGCCTCAGTGCTTCTGGCCACCCGAACGAAAGTTCTTCATCTGGTTACCCTACTGTGATCAACAGCACCTTCATCGTTCTCAGAACAAATATTCAGGGGTTTCAAGTATTGCCATTCAACACTTATAATTCTGTTTCGTATTACTCATTCATCTGCTCACAGTTAAATCGATTTAAGTGTAGGAATGATTGAATATTTCTGTTAGACATATAAATGGTATCCTATTTGACCCATAGATGGTACCCTATCACATACAACCAATCCAAGTCAGATAAACCTGTGAGTATTGGTAATGAAGGAGTACTCCACATTCCTCAAAGTTCCAGGACTGGAGCCTCGCCATCAGATATATTTTAGAGTCAATAAGTTTAAGTCAGATGTTTTTATGGAAGTCGTGAGGATGAACTACACTGGACTGTGAGATGTCGAGCTCGCCTGATACTCTCAGTTTGCTACTGGCCGGATTTGCTTTTATGGCTTGAAGATGATGAATTACTCTGGATTGTGAGATGACGAGCTCGCCTGATACTCTCAAAGTTCTACTGGCCGGATTTGCTTTTATGACTTGAAGATGATGAATTACACTGGACTGTGAGATGTCGGACTCACCTGATACTCTCAAATTGCTACTGACCAGGTTTGCTTTATAGCCTGAAGATAATGAATTAGGTGGGATTTCGAGGTGCTGAGCTCGCCTGATACTCTTAAATTGCTACTTGCCGGATTTGCTTCAATGGCTTGAAGCACGGCTTCAGAATCAACGTTTTAGGCGTACTTGATCGTTGAGGTTTCTGCAACCCAAAGAGAAACTTTTGGTACCGTCTGGTTACTCTGCTGGGATCAACTGCCCCTTCACCTTCCGAATAATAAATATTTTTGGTTACTTCCACGACGTTATGGCCTAATTCGAACTTGTCACGAAAACGTTCCCAAATCTATACAGCTTTTAAATAACACACAGAGGGAAGCAAGGCACAACGAGTCAGCGCACCAACTACCGAGCTACTGCCAATCACAGTGGGTACCTCTCATACCTTTAACTACTTCAGTTATTTGGTATACGCTCCGCAAATTCGGGCATACCAAAATTTAGTAAATACTTTGTCTTGTTAGATTGCAGTTGAGCAGTAGTCCGAAAAAATACTGAAGAACATGAAAATAACCTTTTTATATTAAAAATACCCCCCCACGAAAACGCAAAAACAAACAAACCAAACAAGTATATATATATATATTTATATATATTGTTTAAAAAACAAGAAATGTAGAAATAGTGTTCCATTTTCATAATAAATTTATTTCGCTGATCGGCAGATGGAATTCAAAAATTAGTCATTGGTCAAATGAGTAGAGTGTTCGCTAATGGCCCGGGAAACCGGAGTTCAATCCCAGGTCGAATCATACCAAAGACTCAAAAAAAATGGTATTTGAGGCCACCTTGGTTAACAGTCAGCATTATAAGGTACGGATCCAGAGTAAAGTGGAATAATCCAGGAAATGGAGTAGTGCCCTCACCTACACCTCGGTGTAGTAGCTATTAAAAAGGAAGCCTTCGTGTCACCCTCGACAAAGGTTGACAACTTTACTTACTGATATATTTTTCGCTGCATGTATATTTTGAATTAGATGAACGTACATTGAGCACTCAGTCTTTGGATATTCACAATCCTCATTTACTTGATATATATATATATATATATATATATATATATATATATGATAAAAATAAGCGGAAAAGTGGATAAATCAAACATTTACAACGGGTTTAGGAGGAATACGAGAATCATTAAATAAGTTTCCAGACTTTTTTCGTATGGGCACTTTTATTGATAGTACACACATGAAACACTAGTCCCCTTCGAAGTAATCTCCTCCACCTGCAATGCACTTGTTGTACCGTTCCAACAACTTCTGGAACGCCCCATGGAAGTCCTCTTGTGTGAGCGTGTCAATGACCTTCGTCACAGCCTCTTTCATCTCCTCAATTGTCTCATCACGAGCTTAAGGAATAAGCTTAAGGAATAAGCCTAAGGAATAAGCAAAAGTCACAGGGACCAACGTCTCGACAATAGGGAGGGTAGGGAACTGTCTTGATGTCCATCTTGCTCAAATAGTCAGTGACAAGGATGGAGTTTTGGACTGGTGCATTGTCCTGGTGGAAATGTCACTGACCCGATTTGAACAGTGCTGGTCTCTTCCCAAGGAATCTCTTCCTGAACTCCTGTAAAACTTCAACATAGTAACCCTAACCCTAACCCTTTGGCCAATCAAATGTGGTGTACTGACTTCCGTACTCCTCCCATACCTCCCACGCCTCTCATCATCCTTCACAGACTCCGTACCTCTCTTGAATCTCTTATGCCACTCAAGAACTGATGATCGATTCATGCAAAGTGCTACAAAAGCAGTCTGAAGCATTCCATACATTTCTGTGGCAGCATTTTTTTCCAAGTTTAAAACACAATTTTATATTATATTGTTCTTCTAAAGTGTCGTCACGTCCAGATTGCATGTTTGAAATTCACCACCTGTGACAATCAGGCTTTAGTAGGGTGTATTCCAATTACTGCTGTAGCTGCTAATTTGAACCTGAAATCATAAAGATTGGTCAGTCATCTTATATGATGTATAGCAATAACATACTGAATTTTTAAGAGTCTACGACAATTTCTAAATGCTTGTACAAATAATTGAAGGCACCAAGTATTTCGTTCTTTATTCACTGAAGATTCTTCTTTGAACAAAGAACCAAATATTACAACTAAACCCGTTGCAAGAGTTTGATATACCCATTCTTCCACTTATTATTTTTATCATCTTGTCAGATTTACCAAAATCTACCACAAAATCTTCTACCAAAATTTCTCCACACACACACACACACACACACACACACACACACACATATATATATATATATATATATATATATATATATATATATATATATGTTTGCTTTTTAACTAGAATCTGTTCATAGAAACAGCAGAAAAATTCTAAAAATTTAGGAACAGATATGCTACTTAGGCTGGCACAAGGGCACATTAACGATGTACCCTACTCTTATTGTAAATTTATAGAAATAAATGGACATAGTTTATCTGTTCCTAAATGATTAGAATCTCTACGATGTTTCTGGGAGCAGGCTCCAGTTAAAAACAAACGATGAAAATGAAAAATCTATCTATCTATCTATCTATCTATCTATGATCCTTATCTATCTATCTATCTATCTATCTATAAATTTATCAAGATTTCTGTAATGTCACTGGATAATTATTATCTTTTAGCATATTCGGACTAATGACCTCATCTTTATGGTCAATATCACAACGTTTCGGCTGATATATCCTTCGGCCTTCTCAAGTGTTTCATGTCGAACTCAGGAGTCAACACAGAATATCAAACTGAACCCTTCATTTGGGGTAGCCTGGGGTATACTGTTCCAATTATGTTAACCATGACCGGGTACAAGGATTAAGTTGTTGTGAGTATTCCTTATTCTTCCTACCTGTTGGTGGGATTGAACCTGCAACCTGCAGATGATTTCATTCAGGGGCATTTTCCAATCAAACGCCATATCCATTGCGAAACATTGTGATCACCACTGCGAAGATGAGATCAATAGTCCGAATATTGTAAATATATTCTATATTTTAAGAATGATTTTGACCTTTCTTTGCTTGTAGGTAAGTCTTCTTTCCCAATTATTGTGTGTGTGTCAAACATGAAAAATGAAGCAAAAGAAGGTATGTTTATTTCGTTTCTTTGTCTTATTTGTGCAAATTGCCAAATCTATTTCAGAGTCTGTGAAATACAGGGTGTCTCAAAATAGATGTCTCCAAATAAATAGTGACGCAAAATTTTTTTCCTCTTTTGTCCAAGGAAGTATGAGCAAGGATTAATTGTTATCCTATTTACCAACCCCTCCGCTCGGGCAGGATACGACACAAGGTCAATTTTTAAGTGGAGTTTAACAGGTTATGAATTCAGAGTTTTCCTTCTCCTAGACTAGTTGCCTAACCAAGGCTGAAGAACCTAGTCTGTCCTACTATTTACCCATAGCTGGAGGGAGAATAACTGGATTTTTACCTTTCCCAAGGGTATTAGTGCTATGTGGAATGCAATTAGTCTCGTCCAGGATTTGAACTCGTGTCGCCGTGTTCATTTCCTACGACGATAACAATTACACCACGGGCAAGGATTAATTGTTATTATAGTATACTTTTTCAAATCTGAAAGAAAAAAGAACACTACATTATTATTAGTGGAGTTATTAGCTGTCACACATGTCCTATGTATATTGAGACACTATATATATATATATATATATAACGCCTGAAAAGCTAATTAGTTTTTAACCCAAGATGGTTTGACATCCCGTTAAATAATAATTGTTCTATGAAGCACGTCTCCAAAGCTTTTATTGTACTCAGTGTCTCAAAACTCATTAATTTGATAGTGATTTATAACTGAGACGATGGCAGTCATTTGGTTGGTTGGTTGGTTGGTTGGTTAGGTTTTATGGCATATCAACCTTTGTGAGTTATTTAACGCCAAATCCATTTTTATGTGAATAATCAGTTCTATTTCAAACAATTCAGTTTAGCATGAGTACATAGTTTGTCAAAAACATCTCCATTTCAAACCATTCAGTTTATTCGAGCAGTTATGTATGACAATTCAGTTTAGTGTATGTACAGTTTCAAAGTCAAAAAACAGTTCAATTTCAAATAATTCAGTTTAGCATAAGCATGCAGTTTAAATGTAAGATCCCCACAACGAGTGTCCTGGATATGACACTAAACAATCTGATGGTGAGGTTCCAGCAATGCTGGAGCTTTGGGGAATGCGGAGTACCCCTTTATTGCCATCACTCCCAGGTCCATTCTGGCCAGTCGTGGTAGCACCTGATTGGGCCCTTTCTATGGGTTAAATAGAACTAACGGCATACTTATGCTAAACTGAATTGTTTGATTAAACTGAAAAGCTTGAAATAGAAATGTTTTTGACAATTAAACTGCGTGCTTATGCTAAACTGAATTATTTGAAATAAAACTGTTTTTTGACATTGAAACTGTATTTACACTAAACTGAATTGTTTAACATAAAAACTGTTTTAACATTTAACTGTGTGTAAACAAAATCTGTACTTATATTAAACTGAATTAGAACCGCTTGACTAAACTGAATAGCTCGAAATAGAAATGTTTTTCACAATTAAGCTGTACTTACATTTAAACTGCGTGCTTTGAAATAGAACTGATTATTTACATAAAAATGGATTTGGCGTTAAATAACCTACAAAGGTTGATATGCCATAAAACTAAACCAAAGCCACGAGGTGTTCATGACTTTTTCACGGGTATTAGTCTGAAAGTGATAGCTTGACTAGAACTCGAACTCATTTACAATATCCCAAGCCAGCTCGTTAACAACAACACCACTGTCAGCTGGTTTTACTGAACGTCAATTTTTATTCAGTTTATTTTATACTGAAATCAGATTTTAAAGCTATTATTTATTTTATAATTAAATATAATGATAATTTTTAAAAAGTTTGTGCAGTGGCTAACGTTCTTGACTGCGGCCTCTAAGAAAAAGAGTTCGAACTCCAGTCGAGCTATTATGTTCACTTTCGGACAAATACCCTTGAGAAAGGCATGAACCCTTTTATCTTCCGAGTATAACTACTGTTCTTCTCCAGGGATGGCTTTGGCACGGGGCTGCAACGTCATAGTAAGAAAGTTCGAACTCCAGTCGCACTATTACGTTCACTTTCGGACAAATACTCTTGGGGAAGGCATGAACCCTCTTATCCTCCCAGCTATGCTGTTTTTCTAGAAGGATGGGTTTGGCATTAAATAACCTAAGAATGTTGATATGCCACTAAACAAAGAAACTTGGTGTATAAATTTAAAACTCGTAGTATAGTGATAGACCAACCCACAAAACAATCATTTCAAAGGTGTTTGCACGAAGGCAGCTGTGAAAACTTGGGGTTTTTTTGGAGAAAGAGAGAGTTCATGGCGCCATTCTTTTTGTTGGGTATCACCTACCTTTTCAGCATAATGAGCTAGGCCATCTACCATATATGGCAGTAGCTCTAATACCAAGGAGTCCTGTTCTGATCAGTCTGAGATCTACGAGTCAGACGAGAAGAGGCGTTCTTATTGTTGAAGTATATCCTTACTCTATCACTAATCCTATGTTCTTATTACTAACAGTCTCTCTTGTAAATACTCTTTCTTGTAAATACTCTCATGTAATAAAGTGATAATGTTGAGACGTCTATACTTGTGGATGTGTGCTTGGCTAAGCAATTTATGTACCTCGTAGTGTAATGGTTAAAGCACTAGACTGTGGAATCGTAGTAAGCGTGTTCGAACTCCAGTCGCGCTATTACGTTCGCTTTCGGACAAATGCCCTTAGGAAACGTATGAAGTCCCTTATCTACCTAGCTATGAGTTAAACAATATCATGGCTGTTTTTCTAGAAGGATGGCTTTGGTATTTAATATCCCCAAAAGGTTGATATACGATTCGATGGAGAATAAATATGCCAAATAGAAACAATTTAGGTAGGGGGTATTTTTGATGTTGCATGGTCTCTGAAATGTGATGAGGGGTTGGATAATTTCTTTTCTTGTTGGTTGAGTCTAATTTATTGAGGATTGGTTGGAAATTTCCAGTTAGAATGTTTTAGTTTTTCACTGTCGTTGTATTTTGATTGGTTGGGTTGGATTTTATGGCATTTCAACCCTTGTTGGTTATTTAACGCAAAATCCTTTTCGTACATATATATTGAATATATATTATTTGGTTGGGTTGAGTTTTATGGTATATCGACTATTGTAGGTTATTTAATACCAAACCCTCTTTATACATATATATTAAATACATATGATTTTGTTTGGTTAGGTTTTATGGTATACATACATACATATATACATACACACAAATATATATATATATATATATATATATATATATATATATATATATATAAGGTGCATACAATAAGTTTCCAGACTTTTTTCGTATGGGTACTTTTATTGATAGTACACACATGAAACTCTAGTCCCCTTCCAAGTAATCTCCACCGCCTGCAATGTACTTGTTGTAACGTTCCAACAACTTCTGTAAGGCCCCATGGAGGTCCTCTTGTGTGAGTGTGTCAATGACCTTCGTCACAGCCTTTTTCATCTTCTTTATTGTCTCATAAGGACACCCTCTGAGCTGAGGGAATAACCAAAAGTCACAGGGAGCAAGGTCTGAACTATAGAGAGGAGGAAGAACAGTCTTGATGCCCATCTTGCTCAAATAGTCTGTGACAAGGATGGAGTTGTGGATTGGTGTATTGTCCCGCTGGAAATGCCACTGATCCGATTTGAAGAGTGCTGGCCTCTTCCCAAGGAATCCCTTGCTGAACCCCCGTAAAACCTTAACATAGTAACCCTAACCCTAACCCTTTGGCCAATCAACTCTGGTGTATTGACTTCCTTACTCCTCCCACACCTCTCATCATCCCTCATAGACTCCCTGGCTTCCTTGAATCTCTTATGCCACTCAAAAACTGATGATCGATTCATGCAAGATGCTACAAAAGCTGTCTGAAGCATTCCATACGTTTCTGTGGCATTTCTTTCCAAGTTTAAAACAAAATTTTATTGCATATCGTTCTTCTAAAGTGTCAGATTGCATTTTTGAAATTTACCAACTGTGACAATCAAGCTTTAGTAGGGTGTATTCAAACTGCTGCTGTAGCTGTTCCATTGAAGCTGGAATCATAAAAATTGGTCAGTCATCTCGTAAGATGTATAGCAATAACATACCGCATTTTGAAGTGTCTACGACAATTTTAAATGCCAATACGAAAAAAAGTTTGGAAACTTATCGTATGCACCTCGTATATATATATATACATATATACTTTTAAGAGAATAGTTTCTTCGTGACATTATTTTTAAAACGAGCAAGAGCCTATTTGTTCGCACAGAGTTTAAGGGTTTCAAGTATTGTTATTAAACGCAAATACTTCTTTTTCATTCAGTTAAAGGGATACAAATATCGATATCTAATACAAATTATTCAATTTAATATCAATAATTTGTTTGTATACAACTAAATGGTTTCGAGTATATTAAATAATTAAATAATTCTATTCAACCAGAGTGGACCTGGGAGTAATGACAATGAATGAGTACTCTACATTCTCTATAGCTCCAAGTCAGTTGAGCATCATATGCAGGACATTCGTTGCAGGGAAGGGTCTTACCTCTCTGGAGAGGTGCAGTCGGCACATGGTACAGCCCTATCTGACTGTCGTAATATAGTTTAGAGTCATACCCAGGATATATATTGTTGATGATAATGGCAGCTGTTTGAAGCCAGGCTGTTGTTTTTATCATCGCTTTGACGTATATGGATGACTGACAACGTTCAAACATTTATTAAATGCTTTTTTGTCCTGAAATTCGTTTCTTATCAGAAGATGGTTTTTGTGTTTACGGGCATTGATAAAAAGATTGGAGGATGACAGACATCTGGATTACGGATGTTCATAGTTTCTTTCTTTCTTTCTTTCTTTCTTTCTTTCTTCAACATATTCATCTATCTTCGACGTTTCTTTCTTTCTTTCTTTCTTTCATATATTCATCTATTTCCAATATTTCTTTCTTTCTTTCTTTCGTTAACAATTTTTCATCTTCAACGTTTCTTTCTTTCTTTCTTTCTTTCTTTCTTTCTTTGACGTCTACATGTATCTTCATTCTTTCTTTCTTTTTTTCTTTCTTTCTTCAACATATTCTTCTATCTTCAACGTGTCTTTCTTTCTTTCTTTCTTTCTTTCTTTCTTTCTTTCTTTCTTTCTTTCTTTCTTTCTTTGACGTTCTCACGTATCTTCTTTCTTTCTTTCTTTCACATATTTATCTTTCTTGAACGTTTCTTTCTTTCTTTCTTTCTTTCTTTCTTTCTTTGACGTTCTCACGTATCTTCTTTCTTTCTTTCTTTCTTTCTTTCTTTCTTTAACATATTTGTCTTTCTTCAATATTTCTTTCTTTCTTTCTTTGACGTCTACACGTATCTTCTTTCTTTCTTTCTTTCTTTCTTTCTTTCTTTCTTTCTTTCTTTCTTTCTTCCTTTCTTTTTTCTTTCTTCCTTTCTTTCTTTAACATATTTTTCTTTCTTCAATATTTCTTTCTTTCTTTCTTTCTTTCTTTCTTTCTTTCTTTCTTTCTTTGACGTCTACACGTATCTTCTTTCTTTCTTTCTTTCTTTTTTCTTTCTTTCTTTCTTTCTTTCTTTCTTTAACATATTTATCTTTTTTCAACATTTCTTTCTTTCTTTCTTTCTTTCTTTCTTTGACGTCTACACGTATCTTCTTTCTTTCTTTCTTTCTTTCTTTCTTTTTTCTTACTTTCTTTCTTTCTTTCTTTAACATATTTGTCTTTCTTCAACATTTCTTTCTTTCTTTCTTTCTATGTCATTTTTTATTCTTTTCTTCCGCTTTTCTTTCATACAATCAAGCTTTCTTTCTTTTACTATCAGCTAGTCTCGATTTTCGTTTAAATCTTCCTGAATTTTGCTTGGCTGGTAACCGTCTTCTGGGAAATGACTTAAACAGAAAAACCCAAGAGGGAAGAGATCTACCAAACTGTATTCCATATCTTACACTATTTCAAAATCCCACATATTTTCTTCTTTCTCCATTAAAAAATGTCCTGATTCGAGAATTCTTCATGTGACGTAAAACCCCCCCAAAACAGAACAAAAAATAAAACAAAAAACCAACTAAAACAAAGTAGAAAAAACAAAAAACAAAAAACAAGAAAACATTTCTATTCTTGTCAATGAGTTTGTCTGGCGTGGGAGGGCCTAGTTTTGGATTTAGGGTCAAGGTTATACATTCAGTAGACTGTAGATGAAAGGGAGAGGAAAAGTTTTCTGGGTGGTATGTGGTTTTTACTGGCATAGACTGCTTCCTTTTTTTGTGGGTTCGGGTCGTCTTCCAGTGAAATGACGAGAAATGTACCACCAGGACAGATCGTCTTATGAGACCCTTTTCTCATTCATCTGAATATTGTAGTAAATTAGGGAATCTGTCTCTACCTCCCACCAGAGAGTATTTGACACAAGGTCAGTGATCCGTAGGTCGGCTTATAGTGTGGGTTAAAGGAGAGAAAGGACGAGCACCAGCCGAAGCTCGAGCACTGCCAGACTACGCTGGTCACCGGCTCACCTTGTGCAATGTGAGCCTGATGAGCCTAGCTGGACATAGACCCAATAAACGTGAGTCCAAGCACGAATGCTAGGTTATTGCTTGAACTGGACCAAGGGATGTAGTGCTGTTCAATGCTGTACAATATTTTCAATACAGCCTGCCCTCCCGAAGATGGTCTAGCCGAAGCCGGGGAACTTTCGGCCTTGTGTCTGCTATTAATCATTGATATTCAATCTGGCACGAATGCAAGACGGCCCGGCTACAAAGCCTGGGGAGTATTGCAGTAAATTAGCGGACGTGAAAATTTTAGACTATCGACCTTTTCCCAGAAATCTTCGACATCTTGTTATATAAAATAACCGAAAAAAGAAATAGAAAGAGTGCATTAGTGTGCTAAGTTGAATACGAAACCAAGATAGTGTACTTATTTATGGGTGGAGAGGGACTCTTCGTTGTGCAGTGGCTAACGTGGTGGACTTCAATATTGTTGTCACCGAGTTCGAACTCTAGTCCCGCTACTGCGTTCACTTTCGGATAAATAAGATTTGAAGCCCTTTATCCCTCCAGCTATAGGCTTAACAGTACAACGACTGTTATTTTAATCGGATGATTTTGGTGTTAAAGGACCCGCAGAGGCTGTAGAATTCACCGAATACGTGACACTAAACAATCTGATGGATAGTTCTCAGTATTACTGGAGCTTTGTGGAATGCGGAATATTCCTTTATTGCCATCTACTCTGACCCGGAGTGGTAGCACCTTTTAGGGTCTTATCTATGGGACAAATAGAACTGTTTGAAAATTAAACTATGTGCAAAAAAACAAAAACAAAAACAAAACAAAACAAATAGATGAGCACAGACTCATTTAAAAATGTGATCAACAAAATGTGTTTACAAATCGTACATAATTAATATATATGTACGAGGATCATCAAATAAGTTTCCAGACTTTTTTCGTATGGGCACTTTTATTGATAGTACACACATGAAACCCTAGTCCCCATCGAAGTAATCTTCTCCGGCTGCAATGCATTTGTTGTACCGTTCCAACAACTTCTGGAAGGCCCCATGGAAGTCCTCTTGTGTGAGCGTGTCAATGACCTTCGTCACAGTCTTTTTCATATCCTCAGTTATCTCATAACGACAGCCTCTGAGCTTAAGGAATAACCAAAAGTCACAGGAAGCAAGGTCTGGACTATAGGGAGGCTGAGGAACTGTCTTGATGCCCATCTTGGTCAAATAGTCTGTGACAAGGATGGAGTTGTTGACTGGTGCATTGTCCTGATGGAAATGTCACAGACCCGGTTTGAACAGTGCTGGCCTCTTCCGACGGAATATCTTCCTGAACTCCCTTAAAACCTCAACATAGTAATCCTAACCCTAACCCTAAGCCTTTGGCTAATCAACTCTGGTGTATTGACTTCCTTACTCCTCCCACACCTCTCATCATCCCTCACAGACTCCCTGCCTCCCTTGAATCTCTTATGCCACTCAAAAACTGATGGTCGATTCATGCAAGCATTCCATACATTTCTGTGGCATTTTTTCCAAGTTTTAAACACAATTTTATAGCATATCGTTCTTCTAAAGTGTCAACTTGCATTTTTGAAATTCTCTAGCTGTGATAATCAGGCTTTAGTAGTGTGTGTTCTAATTGCTGCTGTAGCTGTTCATTTGAAGCTGAAATCATAAACATTGGTCAGTCATCTCATAAGATGTATAGCAATAACATAGTAAATTTTCAAGAGTCTATAACAATTCTAAATGCCTGTACGAAAAAAGTCTGGAAACTTATTGAAGGAACCACGTATAAAGATGATCTAGCATTAAATAACCTACAACGGTTGACATGCTATAAAACCCAACCAAACTAAATCATATATATATAATATATATGTATAAAGAGGATTTGGCATTAAATAACCTACCAGAGTTGATATGCCAAAGAACATAACCAAACTAAATCATATGCATCTAATATATATATGTATAAACAGGATTTGGCATTAGATAACGTACAAGGGTTGGTATGCCATAAAACCAAACAAACACTGTATGTATTTTCCAACCTATTCACGTGTGCAGGATGTGACACAAGGTCAATTTTTGAACGAAGTCTAACAGGTTTGAATTCGAAGTTTTCCTTCTCCTAGACCGGTTGCCATACCAAGGTTAAAGAACCCAACCTGTCCTACTATTTGCCCATAGATGGAGGGTGAATGGTAGGATTCATACCTTTTCAAGGATACCAGCGCTATGTGAAATGCAAACAGTATCGTCTAGGATTTGAACTCGTGTCGTCGTGCCCATTTCAAACGATGATATACCACAGGCACCCTCAACTAACACCATGGGCATCCCCAACAAATATTATGTATGGACCTCGGCTGAGGCCCACTGGTCCCTATCAATGACTGTTTTTATTTTATTTGTGAATAGGGGACGTGTCCGTATCCTCGGAATTATTTCTAACTCAATGAATATTTTAAAACTGAAAACACGCCATGAATGTTATTCTTTGGTGGGGATAGTCAGCTGAATATCAAGCTTATCATATTTACCCAACCCCTCCGCTCGAGCAGGATATGACACAAGGTCAATTTTTAAGCGGAGTTTAACAGGTTTAATTCAGAGTTTTCCTTCTCCTAGACTAGTTGCCTAACCAAAGCTGATGAAATCAGTCTGTCCTACAATTCACCCATAGTTGGAGGGAGAATAATTGGACTCATACCTTTCCCAAGGGTATTAGTACTATGAGAAATGCCATCAGTATCGTCCAGGATTTGAACTCGTGTCGCCGTGTCCATTTCCTACGACGATAACAATCACACCACGGGCACCTCCACAAATATTTTGAATATCAAGCTTATAAGAGCCCCACCCCCTATTTCGCCTTTAGTAATATATTTTATTAAAAGAAAAAAGAGTGCCTTCGTTTTTTTTTTTTTTTTTTTTTTTTTTTTTTGATTACTGATAACGAAGCTAATGATTCGTCTCTTCGCTCACATGACAAAGACGGTGGAAAGGTTTTTCTTGCATAGAAAAAAGGCGGGAAAGGAGCAAAGAAATGATAAAACAGACGATAATGAAAGGGTAAGTCTGACGGTATCTTCTGTGATAATCAATTTTGAAAGCTCTGACTTTTTGGCAGGAGGTTTGAGGTGGTTGAGAGAAAAGAAAGCTGTTGAAATATCTTTCATTTTCTTTTCGGGAAACCAACGTTCAAACAGGGAAACTAGTTTCTGATGATTTCGTTTGGCCATAACGTTTGGTTGTAATTCAACAGTCGTAAAAAGAGAATAAAACTTTCGTATGAAAGATGGTCGAAAATAAAGAAGATAGAAAGAAAGATAAAAGATGGAGAAAAAGACAAGAAAAATTAACATATAAAAAAAAATTGATAAAATAATGAACAAAAAATAATGAAGAAAATTAACTCAAAGAAAAGCTAAACAGAGAAAGAAAGGAAAAAGAAAAGAAAAAGAGAAAGAAAGAATTGCAACAAAAGAAAGAAAGAAAGAAAGAATTGCAACAGGAGAAAGAAAGAAAGAAAGAAAGAAAGAAAGAATTGCGACAGAAGAAAGAAAGAAAGAAAGAAAGAAAGAATTGCAACAGAAGAAAGAAAGAAAGAAAGAAGGAAGGAAGGAAAGAAACAATTGCAACTGAAGAAAGAAAGAAAGAAAGAATTGCAAAAGATGTAAGAAAGAAAGAAAGAAAGAAAGAAAGAAAGAAAGAAAGAAAGAAAGAAAAAAATTGCAACAGAGTAAAGAAAGAAAGAAAAAAGGAAGAAAGAATTGCAACAAAAGAAAGAAAAAAGAAAGACAGAATTGCAACAGAAGAAAGAAAGAAAGAAAGAGAGAAAGAAAGAAAGAAAGAAAGAAAGAAAACGTAGAAGGAACTATATAATAAAAAGGAAGCAACTGTAATAATCTTTAGAAAGAAAGATAAAAGATGGAGAAAAAGATAAAAAAAATTAACATTTCAAAAAAATTGATAAATTAATAAACAAAAAATAATGAAAAATAACTCAAAGAAAAGCGAAAGAGAGAAAGAAAGGAAAAAGAAAAGAAAAAGAGAAATAAAAAGTGAAGAAAGAAAGAAAAATAAATAAAAGAAATGGAGGTAGTAATGAAAATGAAAAATGAAAGAAGAAGAAATGAATGAAAAAAGAGAAGTGAAAGAAATAAAGAAAAATGAAAAATACATGAAAGAAAAAACATAATGAAGAATGAAAAAGAAAATTAATAAAAAAGGCAGAAAGGAAAAAAAAGAAGAATGAAAGAAATATAAAAAAGGAAAGAAAAATGAAAGAAACAAAAAAGAAAGGAAGAAATGCATAAAAAAAGCAATGATTGTGAAAGAAAGAAAGAAAGAAAGAAAGAAAGAAAGAAAGAAAGAAAAAAATGATTGTGAAAGAAAGAAAGAAAGAAAGAAAGAAAGAAAGAAAGAAATGATTGTTAAAGAAAGAAAGAAAGAAAAAAAGAAATGATTGTGAAAAAAAGAAAAAAAAGAAAGAATTGCAACAGAAAAAAAAAAGAAAGACAGAAAGAAAGAAGGAATTGCAATAGAAGAAAGAAAGGAAGAAAGAATTGCAACAAAAGAAAGAAAGAAAGAAAGAAAGAATTGCAACAAAAGAAAGAAAGAATGAAAGAATTGCAACAGAAGAAAGAAGAAAGAAAGAAAGAACGAAAGAATTGTAAGAAAGAAAGAAAGAAAGAAAGAAAGAAAGAAAGAATTGCAAGAGAAGAAAGAAAGAAAGAAAGAAAGAATTGCAACAAAAGAAAGAAAGAAAGAATTGTAACAGAGGAAAGAAAGAAAGAAAGAAAGAAAGAAAGAAAGAAAGAATTGCAACAGAAGAAAGAAAGAAAGAAAGAAAGAACTGTAACAGAAGAAAGAAAGAAATAATTCCAACAAAAAATAGAAAGAAAGAAAGAATTGCAACAGAAGAAAGAAAGAAAGAAAGAAAGAAAGAAGACGTACAAGGAACTATATAATAAAAAGGAAGCAATTGTAATAATCTTTATTCTCTGTCATCACTAGTCTTCCTGTTTGTGGTGGCTAACGGCCTCGAGTGGCTGATAAAACCGAAAATATAAATAAAGACTGAAAAACCTTAATAAATGTTTTCTTAACGAGAAAGAAACCCGGCAATTCTTAAACACAAAATAAAAATTAGCTTTTTTTTATCTTAATGTTTTTTCAAAGGAAAATATTTCTAGAAAAATTTTTTAGAAATAAAAAAAATCAAGGTCTGAGGTTGTCCCTGTGGTGTTGAGTCTAACAAGCTAGACTGCTGAATCTTATTATGTGATTGGTTTGGTTTGGTTGAATTTTGTGGCTTATCAACCATTGCTGGTTATTTAATGCCAAATCCTCTTTATACATATATATCAAATATATATGATTCGGTTTGGTTGGGTTTTATGGCATATCAACCATTACAGGTTATTTAATGCCAAATTCTCTTTATACATATATATCAAATATATATGATTTGGTTTGGTTGGATTTTATAGCATATCAACCATTGTAGGTTATTTAATGCCAATTCCTCTTTATACATGTATATTAAATATATAAGATTTGGTTTGGTTGGGTTTTATTGCATATCCAACCCCTCCGCTCGGGCAGGATATGACACAAGGTCAATTTTTATACGAAGTTTAACATGTTTGAATTCAGTTTTCTTTCTCCTAGACCAGTTGCCTCACCAATGCAGAAGAACCCAGTCTGTCCTACAATTTATCCATAGCTGGAGGGAGAATAATTGGATTCATACCTTTCCCAAGGGTATTAGGGCTATGCGAAATGAAATCAGCCTCGTCCAGGATTTGAACTCGTGTCGCCGTGTCCATTTCCCACGACGATAACCATTACACCACGGGCATGGGCATATCAACCATTGAAGGTTATTTAATGCCAAATTCTCTTTATACATGTATATCAAATATATACGATTTGGTTTGGTTGGGGTTTATGGTATATCAACCACTTTTTCATTTCAATCATACATCTTAGATGCATCAGGGAGGTCTTCAGTAATGCGCTGTCTTCATTGCCGATTTCGGGTTATTTCTGCATCATATCAACTCCGACAGTGGTCGCGACGTGCTACGCTCGTGCCTCTACCAAAGCAAAGAAAAAACAAATAAAAAGCCGGACTTCGGCCGTTCTTATAGACATCTGTCTTTTAGTAAACAGCCAATGACGTTTATTTAATATCAAATATTCTTAATACATATATATTAAATTTGTAAACATATTTTTAGATAAAAATTTAAAACGAGTCTGAGCTAATTTATTTCACACTGTTAAATGTTTTCAAGTATTGCTAGTAAGCTCAAATTATTCTATTCAACATTACTCATTCCTTCGTACACACTTAAATGGTTTCAAGTATTGTTATATATCACTAACAATTCAATTAAATATCAGTTATTTGCGTACACTCTTATTGATCAAACAGTTCTATTTCAAACAATTCAGTTAGCTTAAGTCAAATAGGTCTGTAAGGAAACTACTGATACTCATCAATAAGGGTTGCGTCTATAGACGAGATAAAAATAAAGGCAGCCAATGAAAGATTACTATGACTCTAAGTCAAATCGAATTTCCTGACCGTATCACCCATCGCGCGAGAAAACAAAGTGAGCGTTCCGTTAAAGTTGTAGCTCTGGTTCCAGTCTTCGAAAAAGTCAGCTATAGAACCCAAATTCAAACCCAAACAATTTATATAAACAGATTCATTTGACAGTAAAATTGATTTCGGCAAAAAATTCACAACAAAAAACAACATTGGCCCAACAAAGGGGAACATAGAAGGAATCTGGGTCCTGGCCTTGTGCTACAACAAGGTAAACCTTAGTTGATAACAAGTTAAGGCAGCGATGAACTTATCACTTCCATGTTAAAAATTACTCCACGTTAAGTTCTCTGATATTATACAAAGCTTAACTTTGTTGTGGCACAAGGCTAGAAGTATAGAGCGCCCAATGAGAATTGACCAAACAATTAATGGTCTGTAAGCTTAGCTTGTTGACCATTATATCATGCGAGGCGTCCAAGTCAATTTCTTTATCGACATTCATTGACGAATATAAACATTGATATGCGCATGCGTATCTTTATTTTTGCGACAGCAGTCGCACATCTTTTGACGCCATTTTAGTCACCGAGCCTATTACGTTTCCTGCTTGATCTTCCAGCGATTTTTCACCCCTTTGACCTTCAAGACTTTCTTATCTATGCTTTAAAAAATGATTATATATATATATATATATATATATATATATATATAAACAAAAACAAAAATAAGGGAGATACATGTGTAAGAAGCTAAAATGGTCACAAAGGTGTCAATTTACGTCACATTGGAAGAGAGAAAAATGCCCTGATAAAATAGTCTCAGATTTGGTCTCAAAATTTCAGTGATTTATTGACGATTGGAACACGGTTTTTGAGGATTTTCTTTTGATTCGTTGCGTTCTGTCTTTTAAGAAAGAAAGAAAGAAAGAAAGAGAAAAGAAAGAAAAAAGAAAGAAGAACGAAGAAAAAAGCTAAATATTAATAGATGGAAAAGGGAAAAAATTGAATCGACTGAAGAAAGAAAGAAGTAAAAAAAGAAGGAAAGAAAAAACAAAAAAGAAAGAAAGAAAGAAAGAAAGAATTAACTAAGATGTTGTTAGATGGAAAAGGAAGAAATTGAATAGATTGAAAGAAAGAAAGAAAGAAAGAAAGAAAGAAAGAAAGAAAGAAAAAAGAAAGAAAGAAAGAATGAAAAAACCAAGAAATAAGCTAAATATTTATAGAAGGAAAAGAAAAAAATCACAGATTTATCAGTCTTTTAAAAAACCTTTCACCAGCAAATGTACGGTATGCACCAGTCCATAGCCTTCATTGTAACTGATTGCAACTGAAAAAAATGCTAATATATTAGGCAGATGGAGCTACCATTACCACTTGCCGAAGTTCACTTGCACCATACGGGTGGCATTTTAAAATGTGGGAAGTGATTCTGTCGTATCCAATATTTCCTTTCCCCAACGATATATACTTCCTTCTTTCTTTTTTTTCATCTAAAGGTTCTTTCTTTCTTTCTTTCTTTCTTTCTTTCTTTCTTTTAAAACTTTTGCTTTCTTTCTTTCTTTCTTTCTTTCTTTCTTTTGTTGCTATTCTTTCTTTCTTTCTTTCTTCTCTTGCAATTCTTTCTAAGACATTAGGCAGATGAAGCTACCATTACCACTTGCCGAAGTTTACTTGCACCATACGGGTGGCATTTTAAAATGTGGGAAGTGATTCTGTCGTATCCAATATTTATTTTCTCCAACGATATATACTTCCTACTTTCTTTTTTTTCATCTAAAACTCTTTCTTTCTTTCTTTCTTTCTTTCTTTCTTTCTTTCTTTCTTTCTTTCTTAATTCCTTTAATACTTTCATCTAAAACTCTTTCTTTCTTTCTTTCTTTCTTTCTTTCTTTCTTTCTTTCTTTCTTTCTTTCTTTCTTTCAAAACCTTTTTTCTTTCTTTCTTCCTTCTGTTGCTGTTCTTTCTTTCTTTCTTTCTTTCTTTCTTTCTTTCTTTCTTTCTTTCTTTCAAAACTTTTGCTTTCTTTTTTTCTTTCTTTCTTTCTTTCTTTCAAAACTTTTCTTTCTTTCTTAGTTCATTCATTCATTCTCTCTTTTTTGTGCATTTTTTTCTTCTTTCTTTTTAAAAGAATCTATTTCCGTCTATTAGTATATATATCTATCTTTGTCAATTCATCTCAAGGTGTCTTCTTTCTTTCTTTTTTACATCTATCTATCCCTTTTATTCTTCTTTTTCCTTTTTTCTGTCATATTTTCTTGGTATAAAAAAATATAGTTCCTTGATAGTCTTCTAAGATTGTGTAGTAAGATTCTGTCACGCCAAATGTTTCAAACTGCTCTGTTTGCCTTTTTTCGTCGGCACGACCTCGGAACTCTACCCGCCGCGCCCACTTAAGAATACGCAATTACCTTGGCCACCGAGTAAACCCACTCATTTCATTCACTTTTAGTTGTTCTCTTCCTTGTTTTCTTCCGTTTCCCGGCTGGCGACTGGTCGGCATCGGGATCGGCCGAGGGGTTGGCATGGGGATCGGTAATGACGCCACCCACCCTCATTTATCAACACACCAGCTGCCGGCTATTACCCAGCGTCCCATTTTTTTTTTTTTTTTGCCTTTCATCGTAAGGGATAAGAAGAATAGGTCTCGTCACCTTTTTGAAAAAAAAATTTCCTCAAGAGATAATCTTCTTCTTCTTCTTCTTCTTCTTCTTCTTCTTCTTCTTCTTCTTCTTCTTCTTCTTCTTCTTCTTCTTCTTC
>OY757942.1:44734252-44746752 GCA_963585895.1 Sepioteuthis lessoniana | reverse complement strand
AGTAAAGAAGCCCCCTCTCTTCTTTTACCTCACCTTCGTCTACATTCCGTAATATCTAAGCCCCCCCCCATAAATCCTAATCTTGCCGTCTTATCTACTCAGGATATCTTTATAACAAGCTCACTTATTTTATTTGTTAATAGCATTTTGATTATCTGAGATTTAAATGGTTATAAATGAGACAACACACACACACACACATACATACACACACACACACACACACATATATATATATATATGCACTAAATTTTTAAATTTCAAAGGATCAAAATACAGGTGGCAATCGTGGTGTTTTGGTTATCGGAGTATAAAATGGACACAGTGACCGGTGTTCGAGTGTTGGCTGAGGTTCTTTGCTTTTCAAGTACCGCTAATAACCTCAGAAAAGATAGGAATCCAAGTATCCTCCCCTATCAATTAGTAAATAGTAGGGCAGATTGGGCTCTTTAAATTTGGAAAAAAAAAAACATCAGTAAGCACAAGGAAAACGCTGAATTCAAACCTGTTAAACTCTTGCACGTGGCTGAGAAATTGTATATATATATATATATATATATGTTATAATAGTGTTGGTTGTCACTAAATCACTTTGTGGGTATGTGTCGAACCAAGTGCAATATATGATGGAGAGTGCTTAATATCTAGGATAGAGCTATTATATAATAATAAATAATAAATACACATTATATATATATATATATATATATATATATATATATATAATTCATGAAAATAGTCTGCGACCCTGGGTTTCATGGACTTTATGCAAAACAAGCACCATCAGGCAGTTAAGTAGATTGAAAATCGAAAATACGAAATTTTTCGTATTTTCGATATTTAATTCATTCTATCTCAACTGCCCGATGATTGTTTTTTTGCAAAAAAAACTCCATGAAACCCAGGGTCGCAGACTATTTGCCATGGATTAAATATATATATATATATATATATATATATATATATATATAATATGTATTTATTATTTATTATTATATATCATCATCATCATCATGTCGTTGTCGGGGAGGGTTCTTACCCCTCTGCAGAAGTGCAGTCGGTGTATTCTTCAGTCCCAGCTGACTGGGCAAGCAATTTAACTGCTTTACGCAGCAAAATTTCGATTAAGACAATCAAGATTGGACAAAATTCTAATGTTTGTGTGTTGTTTTTGTAGCTTATTTGTAGATTTCTGTTTTTCAAATCCATTTTATCTACAAATAATGTTTTTATAATATCTACAGAAAAAAAAAAACAAAAGAAAAAAAACTTTCAAACTTTAGATAAATTGGTTATTTTTTGTTGAATACTTACATATCCCTCTATGTCAAAAAAACAAAAACAAAAAAAAACAAACCGAAAGCTAATAGATAATGCGTTATAATTCCCGAGCAGACGCAGGTCACCTCGGGACTGAGCGGTAAGATCCTAAATTTAACGTAAAGTTGGGCAGGTTTCGATCCCATCTTGAAATGTCCTGCGTGTTTAGCAACACTGAAGAATTGTGATAGAACGGAACAGTCTGTCTGTGGATGACTTTATATATATATATATATATATATATATATATATATATATATATATATATATATAAATATATATTAGGCTGAGTGAAAATTTTGCAGAATTTTTATACATGATCGTTTGCGTATATATCACGGGGATATTACGGGTATATCATCAACGTAGTTCAAGTGTAATATAATGGCCGGGGGATTTCGTTTTATATATCTTGCCTTTCGGTTTAGTTAGGCTGGGAACCTTTCGCTAAGCGCATGAGTAGTTAGGTGCAAACATGAGCGCAGGTGTTCACGCGCACGCGGAGCGGACGTGTCATTCAGAGATGTCACAATAGAAACCCCAGATAGAAATGTGACCGCGGGATGTGAATGACGTCATGTACTGGAAGCGTGCACGGAGGATTTTGGGAGATTTGAAAAAAAAAGTCAGTGAGTTGGGTTTTAGCGTCTGAGGAAGACGGTTGAAGCTCCGAGCTCACCGAGGCCTTACGGCGGGTGTCGCACGTGGTTTTGGGGCAGATGGAAAAGTCAGCATAGAAAGATTGTGTATCTCTCTTCCTTATGTCGAAAAACCTTTTAACTCAAAGGTAATAAAAGTTTCGTACCTGAACTAAGAAGTCGTTAGTGTTTTTCGTGTTTCGAGATTCCTATGTTATCTCTGTGTACGTTATAAATATTCTATGTACATTTCACATATCCGTACATGGGTATGTTACACAAGTAATGGGAGGTGCCTGCTGTGTTTGGGTGGTTCTTAGTGTCGTGGTAGTTGGTGCGTTGATTCATTGCACGTTACTTAACACCATATGTGATTTGAAAGCTGCTCAGATGAACGTTCATCGAAGTCTGAATTAAGATCTTATATTTACGTGATCGATCTCTCCTGGTAGTTGAATGTGATTTAAAAACCTCCGAATAAAACCTTACTAAAAAATCTAATGTATCAATTGAAACGATTTTAAAAGAGTTTCCAATCTTTTTTTCTTATCTTGATTAATTTGTATTGAATGGAGAACAAATAAGAAAAAGAAAGATATATAATGGCATGCATTAATCAAATTAATTGAACTGATCTGTTTTCAAAACGTTATGTCACACTTGGAAGAATTAAATTGATTTTGCATCAGTATAATAAAAACTATATATTTATGATTGTTTTCTTAATAGACAACAATTCTTTCAAGTCCAAAATACGAAAGATATAAAAACATTTTCAAAAACAGCAATTGATTACAATATAAAGATTACTTGCAGATTAAATGGATTTGAAAAAACAGAAATCGACCAATAAACTACAAAAACAAACATTAGAATCTACTCCTGCCTTGATTGAATAGCTAATCAAGATGGCTGGGGGCTGTAGAATACACCGACTTCTTCTCTGCAGAGGGGTAAGACCCCTTCCCCTACGAATGTTCTGGATATGACATTAAACAATCTGATGGTAAGGTTCCAGTGATGCTTGGGCTTTGGGGAATGCAGAGCACACCTTCATTGCTATTGCTCCCAGGTCCACTTTGCCCGGAGTGGTAGCACCTGATAGGGCTCTGTGTACAGGTTAAATAGAACTAAACTGTGTACTTAGGCTTAACTGAATTGTTTGAAATAGAACTGTTTGACTAAATTGAATAGCTTGAAATAGAACTGTTTGACTAAACTGAATAGCTTGAAATAGAAATGTTTTTCATAATTAAACTGTGTACTTACATTTAAATTGCGTACTTATGCTAAACTGAACTGTTTGAAATAGAACTGTTTTTGACATTGAAACTGTACCTACGTTAAACTGAATTGTTTAATACAGAAATGTTGTGACATTTAACTGTGTGTAAACAAAATCTATACTTATACTAAACCGTATAGGCAGACTAAGAACTGTTTGAATAAACTGAGTAGCTTGAAACAGAAATGTTTTTGACAATTAAAATGTATACTTATGTTAAACTAATTTGTTTGAAATAGAACTGATTATTTGCATAAAAATGGATTTGGAATAAAATAACCTACAAAGGTTGATATGCCATAAAATCCAACCGATCCAAATCATATATATTTAGTATACATGTATAAAGAGAATTTGGCATTAAATAACATTCAGTGGTTGATATGCCATAAAATCCAACCGATCCAAATCATATATATTTAATATACATGTATAAAGAGAATTTGGCATTAAATAACATTCAGTGGTTGATATGCCATAAAACCCAACCGAACCAAACTTACAAATATAAGTTGATCAGCTATGCACCGGTCTTCTTTTAGATATTGAAATATCTTAAAATAAAAAGAAATAAAACCAAACTGATGCCCTTTTGATTTAGTGATTGATTCATTTTAACGGTAAGTCAACTCGTTTAAGGTTATTTCTTGCCCGAGGTTAGAGAATATTATTCACCGTATATCCAAGGTTCTATCAAATACAAATACTTTTTAAAGAGACTTATTGACCTATAAATGATTCCCTAAAAGGCATTACCAATGCAGGTCAGAGTAGATTATTACATACTAATTAGAATCTTTCTCTCTGTAATCCTTAATAAAAACATCAAAATCATTATAGATCGCTGTTACAACGAGAAACCCTATGCGTTTAAGGGTCATATGATTTGCTAATCTAAGAAAAGACATCATTTTGAAGTGACATTTCTGGAAAAAATATCAAAATTAAAGACAATTTTCATTAAAAGAAAAATTACTTTGGAAATAATCGAAAAGAAAGAAAGGAATAGAGAAAGAAAGGGGGACATTTCCCAGTGACAAAAATCCATGATAAGCGGTAGACGTTTAAAAAGTTTAAAGGAAAAGAAATTGTATTTGTTGGGCGGAATTCGCTACTAATTAACCTCGAGAGAAATTCTAATTATGTTAATTGGAAGTCGCTAATAGGGGTTTCCTCATAGGAATTATTCAAACGTTACTTCTTCTTCTTCTTCTTCTTCTTCTTCTTCTTCTTCTTATTATTATTATTATTATTATTATTGCTTGATTTAATTTGATTCAACGGTTAAATAAGAGAAATCTATAATTTCTTCTGAAATATCTCTTCTAATATATATATATATATATATATATATAGCCAAATGGTACTTGATACAAACTTGCTCAACACACAACATTATAAGCTGCAGATCAACGGAAAGTGGAGCAATCTAGGGAAAGGAGTAACCTCGGTGTAGTAGCTATTGAAAAGAGAGCCTTTGGGTCGCCCTCGACTACGGTCGGCCAACTTATATATATATATATATATATATATATATATATATATATATATATATATATATTTAACATATATATATTTTATATAATTTTCAAGAGTCTACGACAATGTTAAATATATATATATATATTTAACATATATATATATTTAACATTGTCGTAGACTCTTGAAAATTCAGTATCTTATTGCTATACATCTTATGAGATGACTGACCAATTTTTATGATTTCAGCTGCAAATGAACAGCTACAGAAGCAATTGGAATACACCCTACTAAACCATGATTGTCACAGCTGGTGAATTTCAAAAACGCAATCTGGACGTGATGACACTTTAGAAGAACGATATGCAATAAAATTGTGTTTTAAACTTGGAAAAAATGCTACAGAAAAGTATGGAGTGCTTCAGACTGCTTTTGGAGCATCTTGCATGAATCAAGCATCAGTTTTTGAGTGGCATAAAAGATTCAAGAAAGGCAGGGAGTCTGTGAGGGATGATGAGAAGTGTGGGAGGAGTAAGGAAGTCAATACACCGGAGTTGATTAGCCAAAGGGTTAGGGTTAGGGTTACTCTGTTGAGGTTTTAAGGGAGTTCAGGAAGAGATTCGACGAAAGGGGCCAGCACTCTTCAAATCTGGTCAGTGGCATTTCCACCAGGACAATGCACCAGTCAACAACTCCATCCTTGTTACAGACTATTTGACCAGATGGGCATCAACACAGTTCCTTACCCTCCTTATACTCCAGACTTGCTCCGGTGACTTTTGCTTATTCCTTAAGCTCAGAGGCTGTCGTTATGAGACAATTGAGGAGATAAAAGAGGCAGTGACGAAGGTCATTGACACGCTCACACAAGAGGTCTTCCATGGGGCCTTCCAGAAGTTGTCGGAACGGTACAAGTGCATTGCAGGCGGAGGAGATTACTTGGAAGGGGACTAGAGTTTCATGTGTGTATTATCAATAAAAGTGCCCATACGAAAAAAGTCTGGAAACTTATTAATGATCCTTGTATATATATATATATATATATATATATATATTAGATTTGATAAGTTTTTGTATTAATACAAAATGTCTTGAATTTATTGTCGAAGACTGAGTGTCAATGGATAGCTTTTATTCTAAAATGTTTTTTTTTATTATTACTTTACTCTTTTAAGAATTTTTTCCACGAGAATTAGCTGATGGTTTCTCATTGGAGTCTAAGTGACAGCAAGTCTACTCAAACCTCCAGGACTCTTCTCAGTATTCTGGCTGATCTTGACAGTCCTGTAGTTTAGATATTCTTGATTCGTCCTCCAGCTTGCAAGTCTTCCAGTCCTTTTTCTAAGACCCTTGGGAACCGTTCCAAGTGTGCCAATGACAATTGGTATCACAGTCATTCTTATTATCTAGAGTTTTTTTTTTTACTCTCTGACAATGTCTAAGTACCTGTCCCTTAAATCATTTTCTTTGATTTGTATCTGTGGTCCGCCGGGACGGCAAAATCCACTAGACGGTAGGTTTTCTGTTTTTGGTTAATTATTTTTGGGTCTGATCATCTAGCTAAGATTAAGCGGTACGTTTGTAACTCAAAATCCCTGAGTTTTGTTGTTACTCCTTAAGGGTTTTTCACATCAACGTTAGCTGATGGTCTTTCATTGGAGTAACAGCAATTCTTCTCAATTCTCCAGGACTCTCCTCAGTATTCCGGCCGATCTTAATAAAGCAGTAATTCATTTCCAAGTCATCCAGTCTTTGTAACAATCCTTTGGTGACAATCAAGAGCACCTATTACAATCTTCACTTTCATGTTCCACAGTTTTTCCAATGCCCTAGCAGGGTCGTGATACTAATCTTTCTTTTTACCTTCTTTCAATGGTCAGTGGTCAGCCGGGACAGCAAAGTTCACAATTTGGCAAGTTCTCATTTTTTGTTGATTATTACTAAGTCTGACTCATAGGCCTCGTGGGTAGAGTGTTTGCCAACGGCCCGGGAGACCAGGGTTCAGTCCATACCAAAAACTTAAAAAAGGATACTTGATATCTCCTTGCTTAACACTCAATATTATAAGGTGCGTATCAAGGGTGAAGAGGAGCAATCCGGAGCCTTCCCCTACACCTTGGTGTAATAGCTATTGAAAAAGGAGCCTTCGGGTTGCTCTCGACAACAGTCGCCAACTACTTTATCAAGTCTGGTCGTCTGGCGGAGATTAGGTAATCCGTTTGTATCCCAAAATCCCAGATAGTTTTATAGTTAATCCTTGAGAAAAGCATAAAATTCTCTGGGATTTTAGAAGACAAACAGATTGCCTAATCCCAGACGGAAAAGAAGTCTAAAGAAAAGAATGAGATTGCTGTTTTACGGACTTTGCTGTCCCGGCGAACCACAGCATAAAAACAAAGCAAATGAAAAAATAGAGCAATAATTTAATCTGGCCAGAGAATAATACCCCCCCACCGAAAAAATACCCCCCCAAATAAACAAACTGGGTAACATGAGGGTGACGGTGATACTATTGTTGTCGGTATACTTGGAACGGTCACCAAAGACCTTGAAAAAAAATGATAGAATTAGAAATCAGTGAAAAAATCGAGACCATCTGAACAACAGTATTTTAAAAATCGGCTAGAATACCGAGAAGAGTCCTGGAGCACAATAAAAAGAAAGGGAAAAGACCTTTAAGTACTAAGACCTTGCTAGAGAACAAAAACCACTATAGAAAATGAACGTGACAGTGACACCAATTCTAATTTAAGCGCTTGGAATATTCCCCAAAACATTGGTAAAGGGACTTGAAGACTTGAAAATAAGAGGACAAGTGGTGACCATTCAGACAACAGAATTATTAACAGCGGCCAGAATACTAAGTAGAGACTAACTTTGGTTTTGTTTGGTTTTATGGCACATCAACCATTGTAGGCTATTTAATGCCAAATCCATTTATATATATTGTAGCAGAAAGAACTTCGTATGATGGGCGCGTAAATTATTTTGATAGTTGGTCTCGTCATATAATTTCACCCAAATGGGGATGACGAATCCCATTCGGCCCGAAAGATTTTCCCGGGTATATCGAATTCGGTGAAAGCCCGCCAAACTACCTCTTCCTCAAAATCTTTTGAGATGGACGGACGTATTTCTGTCCGTTCCTTTATCAGTAGCAACTCACGACCATGAGGATAGAGCTGTCTGATTCATCGACCCTTTGGATCTACCCTTTTGGACCCAGGGTTTCCTAGTTGCAAATGAACTAGACGTATTAATTCTGCCTCTGACAATTCAGCGACTTCATTCCTGGACAACCTTTAAGGAGACAGCGATTACTTCAACCCCACAGCAACCAGGACCACACATCTACGGCTGAACATTCACTCCTGTTCTAAAATCAGAGACTCAACACTTCCTATGTCTACAGCGACGTATATTTCGCCCCGACATTTAGCTGCTGTAATTCTTACTCAACTTAGTAACTATTTCTTCCTTCCTACGAGACTTGCAGCATAAAAGTACACTTTATTCTGGCTGCCATTAAACCTTCTTGAAAACCTTTCGATATCTCGTTCCGATTCATTTATTTTTCTTTAAATAGAACGTGAAGGTAAATCAAAAACCCTTCGCAATATATATATATATATATATATATATATATATATATATATATATATATATATCAACAGTTCCATTTCAAACAATTCCGTAAAGTTTTTTGATTACACGCTGTTAAATGTAAAAGCAGCTCCATTTCAAGCAATTCAGTTAAGCATAAGTACATTGATTAGTTCTATTTAGCCCATCGATAGGACCCTATCAGGTGCTACCACTCCGGGCGAAAGTGGACCTGGGAGTGATGGCAATAAAGAGGTACTCCGGATTCCCCAAAGCTCCAGCATTACTGGAGCCTCACCATCAGATTGTTTCGTGTCATATCTTGGATACTCGTTGGGGGAGTCTTACCCCATCGCAGAGATGCAGTTGGTGTATTCTGCAGCCCACCAGGCTACTGGGCCCTAAGAAGAATTGTGGAGACTTGAAGAGACTTGCGGTTGCTCAAACCCCAATGGGAAAACACCAGCTAACGCTGGTGGGAAAAACTCTCAAACGAGTATAATAATAATAATAATAACAATAATACAAACGGATCACCTAATCTCGGCTAGACGACCAAACCTTTTAAAAATCAACAAAAAAAAAAGAACTTGCTAAATTATGGACTTTGCTGTCCCGGCTGAGCACAGAAAAAAGTAAAAAGAAGGATATCTCGACTTAGATAAAGAATTAAACAAAAACTAGTGGGTTGAGTGTTCGCCAATGGTCCGGGAGATCTGGGTTCAATCCTAGGTCGCGTCATACCAAAGACTTTAAAAATGGTACTTGATACCTCCTTGCTTAACTCTCAACAATATAAAGTACGTATCAAGGGTAAAGTTAAGCAATCCAGGGAAAGGAGTAGCGCCCTCCCCTATACCTCGGTGTAGTAGCTATTGAAAAGGGAGCCTTCTGGCCGCCCTCGACTAAAGGGAGACAACTTTACTTACTTATTTAATGGAACATCGAAGTGACGTTAATACCAATTGTAATTGTTCTTGGAAGACTCGGAAATAAGAGGACGAGTGGAGACCATTCAAACTACTACATTTTTGAGATCGGATATAATACTGCGAAGAGTCCTGGAGACTTGAGGAGACTTGCTGTCTCTCAAACTCCCATAAAAGACCATCAGCGAATGTGAAAACTTGCATATTAATGATTGTTTTTTTATGTGTACTGAAATAAGATTTTGGAGTTAATATTTACTTTAAAAAAAAAAAGAAAAATGCTTTTGATACACTCTGATAATTATTATTAGACAGACGGTCTAATTATTTGAATGTTGGACAGATTTTCTGCCGACTAAAACTGCTAAGAAATCTCCTCGGCATTGTATTCTTTTCTCGTTTGTTCGAGATTTGACAAATTGCCATATTTGCAGTCGTCAAAAATAAATAAATAAGGATTATCAGGAGAATGAAGTCGGGTTGAAAGGGAGCAGACAACAACTGCCAAATCTCGTCGGGACCAGATGACATTTTGTTAAGAAAACAACAAACAGATGAAAATAAGAAAAAGAAAAAAAAGGGAAAAAGAAAAGAGAAATAATAATAAACTCGATAATTATGGTTTTAAGGAAAATATTAAAGAAAATAAAAAAGATAAATGGAAAAAGCAAGAGAGAGAGAGAGAGAGAGAGAGAGAGAGAGAGAGAGATTGTATGTGTGTGTAAGAGAGAGAAAGAGAGAGAGAGAGATCGTGTGTGTGTGAAACAGAGAGGGATAGAGAGAGTGAGAGAGAAATTGTATGTGTGTGTGCGGATGAGATAGAGAGACTCTATGTGAGTGTGTGTGTGTGTGTGTGAGAGAGAGAGAGAGAGAGAGAGATTGCATGTGTATGTGAGGGAGAGAGAGATTGTGTGTGTGTGTGAGACAGAGAGAGATTGCGTGTGTGTGTGAGAGAGATTGTATGTGTGTGTGCGTATGAGAGAGAGACACTCTATGTGAGTGAGTGTGTGTGTGTGTGTGTGTGAGAGAGAGAGAGAGAGAGATTGCGTGTGTGTGAGAGAGAGATTGTATGTGTGTGTGCATATGAGAGTGAGACTCTATGTGAGTGTGTGTGTGTGTGTGTGAGTGAGAGAGAGAGAGAGATTATATGTGTATGTGAGAGAGACAGAGAGATTGTGTGTGTTTCAGAGAGAGAGAGAGAGAGAGAGAGAAAGAGAGGGATTGCATGTCTGTGAGAGAGGGATTGTATGTGTATGCGTACGAGAGAGAGACTCTATGTGAGTGAGTGTGTGTGTGAGAGATAGAGAGATTGTATGTGTATGTGAGAGAGAGAGAGAGAGAGAGAGAGAGATTGTGTGTGTGTGTGAGATAGAGAGAGAGAGAGAGAGAGAGAGAGATTGCGTGTGTGTGTGAGAGAGACTATATGTGTGTGTGCGTATGAGAGAGAGAATCCATGTGAGTGTGTGTGTGTGTGTGTGAGAGAGAGAGAGATTGTATGTGTGTGTGAGAGAGAGATTGTGTGTGAGAGAGAGAGAGATTGCGCGTGTGTGTGACAGATTGTATGTGTGTGCTTATATATATATATATACGTTGTACACCGATTGCATCTCTGTAACTCCATCCCCAACGAGTATCCTAGATATGACACTGAACAATCTGATAGTGAAGCTGGATCTTTGGGCAATGCAGAGTAACCCTTCATTGCAGTCGCTCCCCGGTCCTTTTGGTCCCGGAGTGGTAGCACCTGAAAGAGTCCTATTTATGGCTCACATAGAACTGTTTAACATTTTAACTGAGTGCAAACAAATGACTTGTGCTAAATTGAATTGTTTGAAATAAAACTGTTTTATCATTCAGCTATGCGTAAACAAATGGGTATTTGTGCTACTTAGCAATACTTGGAACATTTTAACTTTATTGAATTTAAGTCAACAAAGCTAAATTGAATTGTTTGAAATAAAACTGTTAGATCATTTAACTGTGTATATCAAAAGTGTGTTTACAAATTATATTTTTAATACATATGTAAAAACTGAACTTGGCATTAAATAAGCAACAATGATCGACATGCCATAAGACTAAACCAAGCCTAACCAAACCTAATTGTTTGTAGGTAACTTTATTTCTAAATTAGTTATTAGAGCTTATTTGTTTGCACATAGTTAAGTGATTTCAAGTATTGTAGTCTAACACTTATTATTCTATTGCCCAGTCGTCTTGGGCTGTAGAAAACACCAACTGCATCCCTGCAGGGGGATAATACCCCCACAACGAATGGTTTTAAGGAGTGTTTTTATATACTTATTTTCCAAAAATATTACAATAATTAAAAAAAATATTTTTAATAAGTCGTTTTTCTCTGACAAAAGGCGAACGCGAAAACATAACTTCCGTTTCAATACTGAGACACTAAACTTTAAACCATATTTCGTTGGTTCTCTAGTAAGTAATTTTTTTTATTCTAAAGAATTGTTTACAAAATATGTTTTTGTGAGAATTAGTTTTTATTTATTGCAGACTTTTTGTCCTCATCTTGGTAGTTTTTTTTTGTTTCTTCTTTCACTACGTTTCGGCCAAATTTCACCTCTGGCCTTCTTCAGGTGATTTACCGCGACCTCGGATAGGAATGCTAAGTATTCCCAGTAATTACTGCCTTCCATAGTTGTTGTCTATCGCACCACGTTTTTGTGTTTAAATTCAACGAAAGACATCCATTCAAAAGCTTTCTTTCTTAAATCATATTTCATTGGTTCAGTAGTAACGAATTGTTTACTAAATATTTTATTTGATTTTATCAATATGACATTTTTTCTCTTATTTCTTTCGTTTATTATTATCGATAAGACACTAAACTTTAAACCATATTTCGTCAGTTCAATAGTAGCAAATTGTTTACAAAATATTTTCTTTTCTTTTTCTTTTTTTTAATTTATCTTCAACGAAAGATATTCCTTAAAAAGTTTTCTTTCGTTAATAAACTTTAAGCCATATTTCGTTGGTTCAGTAGTAAGTAAATTTCTTTTTATTCTAAAAACTTATTCTTAAATTTTTTCTTCACTATTGATATCCCATTTATTTTGTTATTTAATAAATATTCTATGGTGTGTCAATCATCATGTTGCAAAATATTAACTAGCCCAAGCTTGGTAATGGCACACGTCTTTCAGTAAAAAGATTACTGACCAACATCATAGAAGCAAAAATTTTCAAAGGTGAAGATATCCTCATTCGCGAATTCCTATGATT